>CM031697.1:1344732-1824732 GCA_018466805.1 Hippocampus abdominalis | reverse complement strand
AGCACGCGGCGTCCGCTGCTAGGAAGCCGCATGGCGGTAAGCTAACGTTAGCATACGCGTGTTTTTCGTTTTGGTAGCCGTCACAGACACTCTTTTTGTAAACAGCACAAATCAATTAGAGTCCTCAATAAACAAACGTACGTCTTTTTGAACCTCGGAGACAGTTTCGAGTCTTTACTCATGAACCAAATGCACATTTTTATAATATACTTGATGTACATGTTTTTGGAAACATCAAATACTATTTCGGGTCTTTCATGAACCTAAGCACACATTTTCATGAGTGTCAAAGATGATTAAGAGTCTTTAATTTACCTGACGTGCGTTTCTTGTGAACAAACTAAAGCCTCGATAGTGTTGAACCAAACCTACATTTTTTTGGGGGGGGGGGGGGGGTTAATACCACTTTTTTTTTTCAAACCGATACCACTATGAGTATTTACTGTTTGAGTACTCACCTGTTATGTTATGTTGATTTATAAATTTTCATTTAACACAATGACACAACATTGTGAGCAAGGATTTTCCTTTCTGATACAGATGATGATTCGTCGATTGGGTCAAAGTGCCACCGACTCAACTCAATATCTAATATTTTTTTTGGGTGAAGCTTAAGTATCGGTGCCTGATATCGGCATACGCCACGACACGTACATTTTGTCAAATTAAGTTGCCGGCGAGTGAGTTGTCTACCGTCAGTTTTTGTCCGAATCTTCGTCACCGTTGGAGAGAAAGCATCCGTAGCCAAGTGGAGCCATGCGGAGACGAGTAGGTACTGTGCAATGGAAAAGGGGCATAGGATCACCAAGGGGGCCGCTTGTACACTGTTTGAATGAAAGTATCGCATTTCATGCGAGGAATGAATCAATCGGCGGTTGACGTTTGGAAGACGTTTTAGTATTTTGTTTTTGTTTCTCACATTTTGCATTGCCGTGGGTCCCGAGCAAGAAAGACGGTGGGATAAAGAGGATTGTTTATGTGCTCTACTGACTTTCTGGATGATTTTTTATTTTTTTTCCCCCCATGATGACAAGGTCTGTTGAAAGGAATGAAGCTAAAAAAAACCTTTTTTTCCTTTATTTTCTTCCCCCCCCCTCAGTGTGATGTCACACCTAACGTACATTTATCCTAAAGGGCTCCTCCCACTTGTCTACTGAAATCTTTCAAGTGTTGGTGACTCAAAACATTATCATTAAGTGTTGCTTTTTCATTAAAAAGGTGAAATTTGCTTGTTGTACATTTGTATCGGTGTGGAATGGGAGCTAACCTTTATTTCTTTTGTAGACATCTTAACAACACACATCCATGCAATTTTGTGTGACTTTATGTGAAACAATAAAACACTGCTGGTCACATGTTTACATTTTTGTGCTCCGTGCCAGTCACGCTCGCGATCACGTTGCCGCTGGGCCAGCACATAGTCAAGAAAAGAAAGGGAGACGCGGCAATTCACATTTTAAAAATAAGCGTCTGATTTGTGACCGTATTGAGCTTGCTTATTTGTTTGTTTATTTATTTATCAGTACGTGTAGGTGGCGAAATAATCGCAAATAGCTTGATTGGATATCCCTGGCTAGTATAATTGATGCTATGCTACGTTGCCTAGCAGATGCTAACAGCGCATTATTATGACATAATAGTGCAGGCGCGCTTGGGTAAAAGGTCGACGTAAAGAGTGACGTAAACACGTTTTGCGATGACGCAATGACGTCGCTCCTACTTGTTCCCTTTGCCGATGGACAATCAAACACATTCTTCGTAAGATCTTCTTAAAAGCACCAACTAAGCACAGCAATGGCGCCGAACGAGCACCCATTTTGGTTTGGGTGAAAAGGAGTAAGAGTGTCCCTAATCAACCGCAAATCAAATTCAGCTATTCTGGAAGAATAATTTCACACGCACGCACACGCACACGCACACGCACACGCACGCGCGCACACACACATACACATTCACATACAAACACACACAAACACGAGGGTTGTACAGTATTCCATCTTTTTATTTGGCGCAGCACACCACAGCAGACTGTCGGCTCACGTCAGGGAGGGCGACAATGACACAGTGATCGCAGTGGAACAGGTAGACTGAAATGGAGGCCTTTTAAAAATAACGTATTTAACTTATTTGAATATCGGTTTCCATTCTCGTGACTGCTTCAAAAAAGAAGTGAATTGATTACTATCCGCTTTTTGATGTCACTGAAATCTGATTAAAAAAAAAGTCACAGTCCGTTTCTGCCCTTTAAAACACTTTTGCCCGGGAGAAGTGTAAAATAAATACTTTTGACTTCGCTAACTTAATACTGTGAGAACAATTAAGCAAACAAACAAAAAAAAAAAAAAACAACTGTAACAACGAGTTTTGCAAACACGGCCACAAACGGATGTTAAATTTCCCCCACCATCTTCACCAATCAAATTCATCCGGTTCCACAGACGTCATGCTGGCACTTGTTTCAACAAAACCGCACACAGGATGAATAATGACAAAGTTGTTGACAGATCCTGCTGTTCACACAGTTGCAGTGTCGAATATTTACATCGAGTCCCATGCGTGAAGCCAGCGATGGGTCTCCGCTAAGTCACTCTTCAAACGTGAGTTTTTATTCACAGACGTGTGTTATTGCGAATATTAAAAAGGCGGAATTATTATTATTATTTTTAAAAATCAAAATCAATTCATCTTCAAATAAGTAGTTTGATGGGGCTTTTTTTGCAAATCCAATTCAACATCATTCTGAGTCTTCAATGAACCTCATCAATGCTTTTTTTTCTCTAAAAATCCAAAAATGATTCCGTCATCGGTAAACCTTTCCTGTCCTCAATTTATTTGGGAGCAGTTTGTTCGAAAAACTGTGAACCGGTTTATGGGGACAAATGGAATGTTGTGGGTCGAACCCCCCCCCCCCCAAAACAAAAAAAAAAACAACCCCATTGCCCTGCACTACATGAGTCTGATCATTGATGACATCACTTGAGAATCACAGTGTTGGAATAAAATCTTTGAAAAAAAGTAGCCAGCAGGGAACGAAAAGTACAAACACAGACCCAGAAAAAAAAGGGCCAACAATACAGCAACACGCTACCATTTGCAATCAATAACACTTTCAAAGGCGTCTGTTGACTCCTCCAGGAGTACTTGTGCATGGACAACATGAGTTACAGCTATAAATTATAGACTCTATAAATAAAATAATGTAAGTGCCTTCACTAAAGACACCGAAGGGGGGAACGTGAGTCAGTTGCATCTTTACTGTCTAAATGTGTTTTAGTGCTTGTATTTACATTGGAAGCTGAGCAGAATGCCTTTTATTTTTGGTCGGGCATTAGCGTTGGTGTCCACGAGAGGGGTCCTTTTTTTTTTTTGTGATTCTCACTTTGTACTTCATTCAGTCCAGCTGCTCAGAGGGTCTTCCTCTGCTCCCGTCGGCTGGTGACTCCTCGACTTCTGCTCCTCACCGATCGTTTGTGTAGCCTGTTGCCGCCAGCTGTTAGGAGAGAAAATGTCGATTTGTGCGCATATTGGCAAAACGAGAAGAATTCAAACGTCATTTCTCCCTTCCGATGAAAGTCAGCAAAGGCTTTCGTATGATTAGATGCGTCCAAAGCAGTGATGGCGGGCGCAGGGATGCTATGCTAAAGACAATTTTTTTTAACAATCAAAATTATATGCCTGTTTTTAAACTCCGGAATCTTTTTTTGCACAAAATTGCCCTATAGTTGTAAAACTCACTTTCTGTACATTCCACTTGTGGACTCTCCCACTGTCCATTTTCCATACAACGTATGACAGGTAGGTGGCGCTGCGTGTAGCCCGCTTGACACTGGTAGCGCACTTTGGAGTTGACGGCGTAGCGATCTCCGGTGACGCCCATCGGTGAGCCGTGAGCCACCTCCGGGGGCGCTCCGCACCCCGCTGACGGGGAGCACAATGATAGAATGTAAAATGCTCTGGAACATTTGACAGCCGCAATTTATTTCATCTTGTGCAAAATGTATTTAAATGCCGGAGATATGGTCATATGCATTCAAAAGTATACAGAAGGTTAAATGGAGTTCAGCTCCACTCAAGAGTATTTCTAGAGCACTTTAAAACAACTACTGTTGTATCCAAAGTGCTGTGCACGGAGCAAAAATAATTAATACAACAAACAATAAATTAATTACAAAAAAAGCACAAAAACAGCGGAACTAAAAATCGTGTCTCATGCTGAGTCAAAATCCAAAGAATAAAAATGAGATTCAAGACGAGGTTCATTCCAGGGAGAGGGAGTGGCAACGTCAAAGACTCGATCCCCTCTGAGACTCTGCTTAGTTCTTGGTACAGTACTTCTAATAGTGTCTGGCAGCGCAGCCAGTGAAGGGATGCTAGAGTCTTAAAAAGAACCCTCAGAGGAGTGAAGGGATGCTATTCTATGCTCCTCTTACGAGTACCAGTCAAGAGGCAAACAGCACTATTTTGGACCAACTGGAGATGGTTAATGGAGGAATTGCTGACTCCAAAGTGAAGTGCATTACAGTAATCCAGCCGAGATGTGACAAAGGCACGAATGACTTTCAAAGTGCTCCTGAGAAAGGAGAGGCTTGACTTTAGCCCGCTACCTAAAATGAAAGGTTCTGGTGGATTTTAGGTTCATCCTAACTTTTTGTGTTTTACCCACATCCATGCCTACACCCTTACACAAAGTTGTTCAGTACACAGTAATCCTGCCAAGGATCAAACAAAGTACCAAGGAAGTCACTCTGCATTAGTTCTTACCGGGTTGAGTCTTGCATGAGAAGGGAAGGTAGTAGTTGCAAGGAACGTCATTCCACTGGCCTCCTTCGTGCCCGATCATGACCACGCAGTCCTCCCCAGAGTTGAAGTAGTTGTCAGGTTGGTTAGGTCTCCAGTTCTCGTACGTCTGGGACGTCACAAATGTTGCAATAAGTGCTGATCTGCGAACTCTCGTTGTGTGATGGCACAAAAAAGCACAAGATCCATTCGCCGTGATCAACTTCAGTTTGTCTCAACTCACAAGAGCGCTGCCGTCTGTCCAGCGGAATTCATTCTGGACTTCTTTGTCGTTGAGACCGATCCACTCATAGTCTTGACCTTTGGCTGTCAAGCCAAGACAGAGATATTTCATAAACCGCTTCTACAAATATATGTTTGCATCTCAAATGGGCTGAATAAAAATGGTATCACTTACAGTTGAGAAACTGCTGCTCCTCTTCAGATCTGACGCTGACCAAGTGGGCATTGAGCTCCTGGCAACGCTGCTCAGCATCTGACCAGGTGTGTCTGTCAGCAAAGTGGAGGTAACAGCTTCCCATGAACTCCAACCAGCCCTCGGGGCAGCTATTAACAGCTGCAGGCAATATAAAAAAAGAAGCGTGACTTTGAAGCTCCATTATCTTTCTTTTTTGGCATTATGACAAGCGCCTTACCCTCTTCTACCTCAGGCTCCTCCACAACAGGAGCGGTCGCCAGTGAAATCGATGGTGCAGTGGTTGGGCTGACGTAGGCAGGGTCTGGAGTCATGACGATGACTGTGGCCTCCTCGTGCCCAGACGGTCCATTATAGTCTGGGTAGGTCATAGTCGATCCAGGAGGAAAAGCTATAGAAAGCCCAGCCGTTGACAGCTTGTCACTGCCTGAGATTTGAAGATGGGTTCCTGAACCACTTTCCTGGCCACTTATTTCTACAACCCCGCGGCCCTCTTCTGGATGATGCTCTTGGGGAGAAACGAAGACTTCCTTTATCCCATCATCCGTTAGAAAGATGATGTCACCTTCCGTCTGGGAAGGTTGGCCAGAGGCAGAACCGCTGCCTGAAACACCAGAGGGAAAACCACTTGGAGCGCCACTGGGGAAGCCGGATGCATAGGGTGGAAATCCAGACAACTCCTGATCTCCTGATGGCTGGATTGTTAAGTCAATGGCACTGTTGTCGGTAAAGGAGATGCCAGAAAATCCACTGATGCCTGACCCTGACATAGAGCCGGATCCAGACGTCGATCCTGATCCAGACATTTCAGCAGATCCATACAACTCCTGCTCTCCTGATTGATGAACTGTGAGGTCGACGGCACCGTTGTCTGTAAAGGTGATGCCAGAAAATTCACCGGAGCCCGACCCGGACAAAAAACCTGATCCGGAAATAGATCCTGATCCGGACATTTCAGCAGATCCGTACAGCTCCTGCTCTCCTGATTGATGAACTGTGAGGTCGACGGCACCGTTGTCTGTAAAGGTGATGCCAGAAAATTCACCGGAGCCCGACCCGGACAAAAAACCTGATCCGGAAATAGATCCTGATCCGGACATTTCAGCAGATCCGTACAGCTCCTGCTCTCCTGATTGATGAACTGTGAGGTCGACGGCACCGTTGTCTGTAAAGGTGATGCCAGAAAATTCACCGGAGCCCGACCCGGACAAAAAACCTGATCCGGAAATAGATCCTGATCCGGACATTTCAGCTGATCCGTACAGCTCCTGCTCTCCTGATTGATGAACTGTGAGGTCGACGGCACCGTTGTCTGTAAAGGTGATGCCAGAAAATTCACCGGAGCCCGACCCGGACAAAAAACCTGATCCGGAAATAGATCCTGATCCGGACATTTCAGCTGATCCGTACAGCTCCTGCTCTCCTGATTGCTGAACTGTCAGGTCAATGACGCTGTTGTCTGTAAAGGTGATACCAGAAAATCCACTGCCTGACCCAGACATAACCCCTGATCCAGACATGCTTCCTGACCCGGACATACCTGAAGTCCACAACACCCCACTACCTAACTCCTGCTCAGTGAGGGTTGGGATCAACAGTTCTTTCTCCTTTCCATCCAGTATATTGATCAGAATTTCACCACCGCTGCCACTAATGTCTTCACTGCCACTAGCAGATCCTGATCCTGACACAAGAAATCCAGACCCAGATCCTGATCCGCTATAGGAGTCTCCAGAGGTGAAGATTGCACTGCCACCCTCTGCTCCTTGTGGATCACCAGAGGCAGAATGGTCTCCTGACAGGATGTCAGTGTGTCCACTGAAGGTGACGTCAAGTCCTGAACCAGAAGCTCCGCTCGCGCTGGTGGTGCTGGACTCGCCTGAGATTTGAAGATCCCCACTGGCTGAATGATCGCCTGAGATTTGAAGATCCCCACTGGCTGAATGATCGCCTGAGATTTGAAGATCTCCACTGGCTGAATGATCGCCTGAGATTTGAAGGTCCCCACTGGCTGAATGATCCCCTGATCCAGATGCAGAACCATCAACTGAAACTAGAGTTTGGGAATAAAAATAAATTAGCGACTGAATTTTGTTGTTCCAATGTGTAGGTACGGTGCCATGATTTCAGAATCAGTACATGTTCAAGACCCATTTCATGTGCCTCAAGTCTTACCAGTAGGAATTGTTAGCTGGGTTGTGATGTTGGTCTTTTGGATAACCACTTCTATTTCTGTGATGTTTGCAATTGTTTCGATGTCAGTGTAACCCACAGGAGGTTCAACTAAAATCAAAAAAGAAAATTCGACATAAGAATAGAATGGAGTGGCCAAAACAGAAAGTACCTTCGAGGGTGTACTGAAGTAAAACAAAAGAAGTACAGACATCTGATTTTACAGATAGAGTCTTACTAGTAGTAGTGGCATGATCAGCTGCAACCGTTGTCTTGCTGACAACATCCACTGCCAGTAACTTGTCAAAAATGGTTTCGCTGACAGTGTCAATGGTGGTTTTGCTGTCAATTTCAATGGCGTGTGTTTCAGCTGTAAAACACAGAATCCGGCAGGGAATTGTGAGTGACTGTCGGAGTGAATTGAAGTTGAACCCGACAGATGATTCTAGCCACACTATTTCCTACCTTTGAAACAATAGGCGTCATAGCGTGAGTGCTCATCAGGAAATCCAGTCTGGTTGGGGAATGCATAGATGATGTGCACGCCCACCTGGCCTCCCCCACAGTAGGATCTGGAGGTTGTGATGGGATATCGGACACTGCGGTCCATCAGCCAACCTGGGCGGCACTTGTCGAGGCCTTGGTTCCACGCGGCATACATTTGCCCGGTTGTGGCCAACGTGGTGTTGAGTTTCTCACAGTGCTGCACGGCCTCCTCAAAGGAGAAGCTGTCGTAGTCGCTGGTGAAGAAGACCTCACCTTGAAGAGGAATGAAAGCATCGAGGAGTTAAAACGCCTGACGTGAAGACCTGAATGCAATGTTGACAAGGGTAACTGGGTCCTGACCTTCCAGACGTTCGACATAACAAAATACATCATAACGCTCTGTGTCTGCCCTCAGGCCATAGGATCGGACTCCCGGAAGGTGCAGCAGATTGCCCGCACAATTATCTCGGGGTGACACAATCGGATACCTGAGCACGAGAGATATTTCTTTTAGTTGGTTTTGAAGACGCTGCTTCCAAAAACATGTGTATTCCCGCCACTAACACACCTCACACTCTGGTCACCAAGCCAACCAGCGTCACATTGGTGCAGGCCTTTTTCAAAGGCTGCCTGTAGCTGCAGGGGGCTGGCAATGACTGCTCCAATACTCTTGCAGGCCCGTTGGGCCTCCAGAAAGGTCAGCGTGTATCGACCGGTAATAGGTCGGTAGTGGAACACTACGCCTATTGGTGATTGGGAAGAAGACCAGAAAATTAGATTTGAGAACATTCTGGTTATCTTGTATCTGGAGCATTTGCAATGCACTGGCTACTGTGCCATCAATGAAGAACAGCAAGTTTACCGGTGGGACCCATGGCGGCGTCTGTAAAAGGAGGTGAGATAGGCTTGGTGAGAATGTCCATACCACCGTGCTTGATCTCTTGACCTCCCGCGGGGGTTGTGAGTCCTGCATAAACTCCAGGGGCTGGGGTTATGCTCATGATGTCCGGGAAAGGAGTGATCCGTCCGGGAACTGCACCTTCGTCATCGCTACCTGTTCATGTGACAATGTTGTCATTTCAGAACTATGTTTTTATTTTACAGATCAAGGTTTCCAAACATTTATTAAGCCAATCTTATTCCCACATAAATGTACTTGATTGGCATGTTGAGTTGAACGTGAGGCTATGATTCTGTTTTTGAATGGCAACAGGTGGATACAAAGGTCAATGGCTCTCTAGTGGAAGAGCATTTGATTGTTGTTCCTCTTACTATACATCACAGACCAATTGGGGTTGCTCTTGAGGAGCTGGGGTTCTGGGTTCCTTACTTAAAGGCACCTCAGAAGTGCTGCAGTTACAGAAATGTAGTTCTCAGCTGGTTTTAAACCTACAGTACATCTTAGACTCCATTCCTTCAACATTCGTTTACGTCCTTGCTAAGGTTGAGCAAGTACCTTGGAAGCAGATAGCATCGTAACGAGAGCTCGTGATGGGGTAGCCTGTCTGGTTAGGGAACAGGTAGACCGTTCTGACTCCCAAGAGGCCGCCTCCACACTGAGGCCTGGCAATGTTGATGGGGTAGCGTACGCTCCTGTCGCCCAACCAGCCGGCATTGCACACGTCCATGCCGCCCTTCCAGGCCAGATAAAGTTCTCCGGTGGTGGCAAGTCGGGCACCCAGTTTACTGCACTGATCCTTAGCTTCGTGGAAAGTGAACTTCTCTACTGACATAGAGTAGAAGACTCTGCCTGGGAGGAGAAACAGAGTCAATGAAATTTCCCATCGTATATTAGTAATTCAGTATTGAAATTTAATTCGACCACGGTATTGTTTCGGGAGTGTAGTTGGCATCGTACCAGCCATCTTCTCGGCAAAACAGTACACATCGTAAGTCTCGTTGACGTCTCTCACTCCGTAGGTTCTCACGCCGGGAAAGTTTTCCTTGTCTCCGTAGCATTCCTTCCGAGGCTCGTGGATGGGGTACCTCAAAAAGGACGGTAAAAGGAATTCAGTACCTGGACTCTGAGTTTGGAAGAGGGAGGTCTAGGACACATTTTATGCTTCCCTGTTATGTCGTAAACCAGCCGCATCCTTTTACTTTGATGCGGTGAAAACTAACATTCACATGAGCTGTGTTGGAGTAGAAGGACAGAAATCCATTCTCCGTTTATTAGTGATGGAGGAATACTACCTAACAGTCTGATCAGACAGCCATCCGGCATCACACTGGTGATATCCATCATCGTAGGCGGCCTGCAGTTGGGCAGGGGTTGCAATGGCGGCGCTGTTTTGGATGCAAGCGGCCTTGGCCTTCTCAAAGGTGAGGGTGTACCGGGTGGTGATGGCTCGATAGTGGAACACCATACCTGTGAGTCAGACATAAAGATGGAGATGGATTATGTTCACACAGTCTAATCACATCTTACATGCACTGTTTAAATCTGACAAGTTGTGTTTCCACCATGCGGCACCGTTTACGGTACAGCTTGGAACCCCGATCCTGAACCTGTTCACCACCCAAATCGAATACCCTTGACCAATCTCACAGGTATGATGTCATAACAAAATTAAACAATGAAAGCCATCTCACTCCCTGTCCGTGGCCACCGACTCCAGGTCCACCGGGTGTACGCCCAGGCATTCCCAGACCAGCCGTGAGTCAGAGTTTCTCCCTAGTGTGTCCGACGCCTGCCCTCAGGTCTCCTCTCACTCACTTGGATATGCCTCAAACACCTCACCAAGGAGGCATGCGGAAAATATGCGCTGCCCACCTCAACTGTCTCTTTTTGAAATAGTCAAGCTACTCTCTGTCCCTCCGGGATACAGAGCTTCTCACCTTATCTCTCAGGGTGAGCTTGAATGCTTTGTGAAGGAAACTCTGTATTCGTGATCATCTTCTTTTCACTCCTACCGAAAACTCATAACCGAAGGTAAGGGTGGGAATGCAGATCAACCAGTAAGTGGTCTCAGACTTATAGATGCCGAGGTTCATCCCGAATGCCTTGCACTCACATTTTACCGCAACTTGATACAAAACATTGACATCTGAACTGATCCAAACTGTGATGCTAGATGGAAACAAGTCAAGCCCAATTTCATTTGAAAGAGAGGTCAGATTGTGTCTGCATGTCATACCCTGAACCTGGATGTCCACGGTGTCATAGTTGTCCTCGATGCCGTGCATGACTTCACAGCGGTAGGTGCCTGAGTCTTTGGACCTCAGCTCGGTGATCTCCAGGCTGGCGTCTGTGGACACCAGCGGGTAGTTGACCATTGTTACTCTGTCCAAGTACTCCCTCTCAACGTGGACTTTGCCCTCCGATGCCACCAGGATGGTTGTGACATTCTCCTTGGTGACGAAGCTCCATTTGATGCGGTGGGAGAGTGGCGCGATGGTCGGTGCGCCTGGGTCGCTGGGAGTGTTGTCCTGGAAGTAGCAGGGCACCACCACCTTTCCCCCCAGAAGGGGGCGGAGAGGCACCGCCGATGGGATACTGACACTGAGTGTGCCGTCCAAGCCTGCGTGAAAGACAGGTCCACTGTGATTTGCCAAATGGATAGACCAAAAAGTGAATCGCTCCAGAAACGAACCTCTCGCAGCTAGTTAGCTTAGCTGCTGTTCTCGCCAGTGTGGAGGATTTATTTTGTATGACGCCAATAGACACAATAAGTGATCTCAACGCCACCTTCGGCCACAATGCGCAGCGGGATCTTGGTCAAAGTAACCCGTTTGTAAAATTTTGGGACGTTACAGGAGTTAAAACAGCGGGTGACTAGCTGCTGCTGTACGTTCCAGGTGAATAGAGTAACTTTGTGCGGCTTAAAGCACTTTGGGCACCCACCGTATGATGTAGATACCGTGCTATAAATGCACTCAATTTGATATTTTAATCCAACTTCCTGAAAAGTGCAAGTGCGAATTGATTCGAACGTCACTCGCTGAGAATTAACACGGATAACGAGTGGAGATTTACTGTGTGAGTCCGAGCTCTAGTATGGACTAATTGCCGGACCAAATATTGACACGGCAATGAATTGTCGCAGTATCGCTACAGTATTGTCACTAAGCCAGCAGAGTTCCATTCCTACATAACCCGAATTTATCTGTAGTCTATTACTAACCGACGTTAATTCAGCGGTGAAGTTGTAATTACAGTAAATATTTAGGTCTGACGTGTGACATTTCAACCACATTGCATTTCAGGTCACGGAAAGTTGAGTGTGGAACAAACATACCATCTTGGTGTGCAAATGATGTCGTTGCTGAAATGAAGGGCAAAGAGACGCACAGCAGAAGCAGGGAAGTCATCCTCACCTAAAGAAAACAAAACACTTTTTTTTTTCAAAATATTTCACAAGGGTCAAAGGTCGCGGGCGTGCTGGAGCCTATCCCAGCTGTCTTTGGGCAGCAGGTGGAGGACACCCTGAACTGTTTCCCAGCCAATCGCAGGGCACACAGAGATGAAACAACCATCCTCACACTCACACCTAGGGACAGGTTAGAGTGTTCCGTTAACCTGCCATGCATGTTTTGGAATGCGAGTACCCGGAGAAAACCCACGCAGGCACGGGGAGAACATGCAAACTTCACACTGGAAGGCCGGAGCTGGAATCGAACCCTGCACCTCCGCACTGTTAGGCCGATGTGCTAACCAATCGATCACTATGCCGCCCTTCCCGAATATGTTTCAGTTATATTTAACTTTTTTGTACAATACATTTGCATTTAATATTTGACAGCTCTTGGTCTTTAAACTTCGGCAGCTCCAATTTATGTGCAATAAATCTCAATTGAACCACAATTTAAGTCCATTTAAAAATGTTCCTTAAGAACCGTGACCGTGCTTCGTGTTCGGGCGGCTTACAATTACGTCAACTCTTTTAGGGAAAACAACTCAGTTCGTTGAGATGAAATATTGAAAAGTCAGCGCTTCGTGCGGACAAAGCGCGATGTGTTGAAATGAACGAGCGCCTTCAGGCGAGCCCTTGATGTTCCCGGCCGTGGTTCTTCAGGATATGCGCACGTTTGCTCAGCTATTTAGAGTGGAAATATGACATCATTTGGGAGGACTGAACACCGAACGGCTCTGTGTGGCTGCCGGGGCACAGAAAATGTCTTAAGTGGCTCATATAAGTTGAGACTAAATACGATTCATTCTGCTTAAATGCATTTGCAGCACAAGTCATGTTGGATGGGGATTTTTTTTTTTTTTTTTTTTTAATCAGCTCTCAAGAGGAAATACGAAAGAAATTGAATCTGCCGCCGTCTGGCGTCGACATCAAACATACTGCAGGCATTTGACGTTGGAGATGCGAGACAATTTATGTATTTATTTTTGTTACATCAAGAAAAAAAAAAAACCAATTGAAATTTTTTTGGCTAAAATGGAAGGATGGAATTTTGTACATTGATGCTCCAAAATATTAAAAAAAATATATTTCTGTACTTTCAGGATTTTAAAAAAATCTTTCTTTGCACTCTCTTGCGTGTTAATATAATTTGTTGTCAGTATTTTCTGGATTGATGACTTTTGTTTTCTCCTTCCAAATATTACGTAGGTATTTTCTATTAGTCTAATTTATGTTAGTTTCACAAACTAGATTAGACAAATTATTATTACTTTGAGTAATAATTAATGAAGATAAAAAAATAGTTTTTCAAGGAAACGGTTACTTGAAAAATGAATTGATTTTAAAAAAAAAATTCTAATATTTCTATACTTTCTGGACATGTTTTATTTTATTTCCTATCTGGCGTTCAAAAATATTTCCCTCTACCTTCTGTATTTTAATTTTCTGTTTCTGTTTTTTCTAGTACTGTAGTTTATCTTGCTCAAATGCACATAAATAGAATACACAAATAGTAGCAGTTCACATAATTATTTCTTGGTTTTACAAATCACCAAAAACATGCACTCCACCCTCCCAGCGCGTTGATTTCTCAACTTAAAAAAAAAAAGTCAAATTTTTTCAGAAAAGCATCGTTTACTCATGGGAATGAATTCATTGTAATTTCACTTTTTCCCCCCTAATATGTTTTATTGTTTTTGTTTTTGATTGTAAAGTGTCCTTGGGTGTCTTGAAAGGCGCTTATAAATAAAATGTATTATTATTATTAGTATTAATAACGTTGCGACTTTGAGACAAATAGCCAGTAAAATACTCATACTGCGTGTGACCACCGGAAGGCGCTCTACTTTTTTTTAGACATGTTGCAAACTCAAAACCGGCAAAGGTGTGTGCGTGTGACCCAAAGCATATGTAGGGTTAAACTTATATGGCCAACAAGGACATTTTGAACATTTCCAACAAGGCGCAGTGTGTTCCCGTTCTCTGCAGAGCCAGAGTGGACAAGTGAGGTAAAGAGTTCTCTCCAATAACAAACACAAAGTCAACACCTCGTGCTACTGGCCTAAAAGGCTCATTAGGGGAAGGAGGGGGGGGGGGGGGAGGACAACTTTCCCATTTTAGTCACTGCAATCACGTATTTCCTGCAAATAGTTGAGACTGTATACTCAACTGCAGATGGGCGGAGCAACTGCTTTCGGACAAACATGTTTTTGGACGAATAGTCGACAGTGTGGGTGGTACACAGGAGTTGATTTCAAGTGAAACGCAACTGGTTAAAAAAACAAAACAAAAAACAAAAAAACAAAAAAACGATTTTCCTCATTGAAGCTCATCAAGAATCATTGCCTCCAAATGAAGTGACTCTCCACAGTGTGTTCATTCATTCGATGGGTGTGGGGATGTCGGGGGGGGGGGGGGGGGGCTGGCTTGGTGGTGCGGGCCGCTCCCCACTTGGGTCACTGTGGTATGTTCCGCTTGCAGCCGAGGTGATGGGCAATGAGGCCTTGGTTTGTTCCCGCTCTGGACAGGGGCAGGGCTTTTTGGGAGGGGTGCAGCCCTGCCAAGGTAAACACAAGGGGGCGGGCAAACTCCCTCCCCCCCCCCCCACCCCAAAATCCTCCAGAGTCACACATTGGCAGAACAGAGTGGACATTGATATGAACGCACACAGAGGGAACGTGTGGCAACGTGCGTCTGATGCTAGGAAATATATGAGTGTGTGTGTGTGTGTGTGTGTGTGTGTGTGTGTGTGTGTGTGTGTATACTGTAAGGCGTATGTTTGAGAACACACACACTCTTGTACAGTGAGGGGGAAAAACCCCATCACAGGTGGTTCAAGGTGAATTAGTAGCACCGAGTGTATTCCACATTCTCACCTCATATACTCGGCTACTGTTGTGTTGGCGTGTTTTGAATTTAGGACAATTTAGGACAATTTAGGACAGTCCGTCACCCATGTTGGTGATTTGTGGTGCAAAATGTGGCGCTTTCTCTCATTCAAGCAACATCTGTCAATTGGAATTCACAATGGGAGCCCAGGGAGCCCCACATCGCCATGGTAACGGGACGTCGCCTCCAAGGAGAAAGGGCGATGGAAAATTCGGTACTGGACTGCTAAAGGCGCCTCTGATCCAGAAATTTTTGAACCCCCCCAAAAAACAAAACAGGCTTTCAGATGCAGTGAGAGGCTCACAATCTAAAAAAAAAAAAAAATCGTCTATTTCTTTTCAACAGTCAAACGCACCATCGAAAATAGTTTTTGGGGTGTTCTTTGTTTTGTTTACTGGCTAGGAGGTAACGATTAATACTTGTCACAATAATCAGGAGGTAGCAAACATTCCGAGCAGAACAAGCAAAAATAAAAATGCATACGTTAAGTAAATGACAAAAATATTTTTGCCGTGTTTTTTTTTTTTTTTTGGTTTGTTTGTTTTTTGAACCAGAAAAAGAACACCCTAGAATATTAGACTTGCACATTGTGCTGCTCATTCTAGTGCCGCATATAGGCCACAACGGGGCAGTATAAGACAGAAATTCAGAGAATGAGCTCCTCTCTTGCCTTCTCAGTACAGCGGTGATATCAGACCTTCTTTGCAGGGGATGAAGAATAAATGCCTTCGGAGAATTGTTTCGTTGTCTGTAACCCGCTGGATTGTTTGGTTTCAGAAATCCAACAACACTGCCACATAAATGCTCATTTTTAGCCAGGGTGCCTTTGGGGTTTCCCATTGTATGCTAGTGGAGGTTATCTGGTTGTTTCGGATACACAATGTGTCATTCTCTTAGTTTGTGAGTAAATCTCCGGTGAGAAAGGCATAAAACAGCTTGAAGGGTGGGGGGGGGGGCTTTTTTTTTTCCTCTTTTTTTCCCAAAACAATATTTACAAATTGTATCAAGGCACCACTGCACCACTGAGTTACTATAGAGACTTTTGGCCTGTCCCATCAGGCAAATTAAGAAAAAAAGTAAATAAATATGTACAAAAAATGTCGGAATAAATATGTGGAGATTTAGTTGTTTTTTTTGTTTTTTTTTTCATTTCAAGAAAATAGTGCCCTTCTTAATCCAGTTTGTATGATTGGGTGGCGCTGTCGTTTTCCGTTGTAACTACATCAGGTTTCCCGAGAAACACGTTTGGGAATGATTTTTTTTTTTTCCGTGAACAAGAGTGACGGTGACAATGCGCTATTGAACATGGCTGGAGTAATTTCTCCCCTTAAGGTGGGTTAAAAACTCAAAGCACAGAGGAACTCGAATAAAAGCCCCGAGCCTAACAAATGCATTGGTGTTAAAAGAAAACAAAAATCATCAGCATTCATTTTATCATTGTGTCCCTCATCAAAGTCGCATACTGAAATGGAGCCCCCCAGGTAGGGAAAAGGTTCACTTGATCACTTTCGGGCAGTTTTCCAATTTCACTACTTTGACAGTCACTCGGAATCCAGTTTAGAGGAAATTGAAGAGCAAAAGGTCCCAGACTCAAGAATCAAATGATACCATACAAGACTTCCACTGGGTGCATCCGGGAAATTCCATTAAAGCTTTCTGAAGTTAATCATCAATCAATACCTGTCCAACTCGCCCACCCCCCCCCCCCCACCCCCACCCGCTACCCTCCCTCACATCCAAAGCGCCCGTCTTGCCAGTATTCCCGGGTACGTACCGTTGATGCTCCGAAGCTCCGGTTAGGCCGGTGACTGCGGGGGCCTGTGGCTCCTGCCTGAGTAGGAGAGCAGAAAGAAGCTTTATTCAAACGCGAGAGCACATTTAGATGTTGGAAAAGAGGAGGAGGGAGGGAGGGAGAAAGGGAGGGAGGGAGGTTGAGGAAGGAAAGGAGGAAGGTGGGTGAGGTGGAAGATGTGCTCCTTTCCTGGCTTAGGGGCTGAGGGAGGTCAAGCCTGGAAAAGATCAATTATATCAACACGTACTACTCAACATGACCAATCGGGATCTCTTGAGGCTGGTTCCGATATTTGGCCGATTGCAATTACAGTAACTGATTAATAATAAAAAAAAATATATATATATATATATATAATGAATACTATTATTACTAATATTTTTGTTATTTTTAAACCCAGTGCAGTACAGTTTATTGGGTACAGTTCAGTTGTATTTAACTTAACTACAAACCGGTGTAGGGCGGCCCGGTAGTCCAGTGGTTAGCACGTCGGCTTCACAGTGCAGAGGTACCGGGTTCGATCCCAGCTCCGGCCTCCCTGTGTGGAGTTTGCATGTTCTCCCCGGGCTTGCGTGGGTTTTCTCCGGGTACTCCGGTTTCCTCCCACATTCCAAAAACATGCGTGGCAGGCTCGTTGGGCACTCTAAATTGTCCCTAGGTATGAGTGTGAGCGTGGATGGTTGTTCGTCTCTGTGTGCCCTGCGATTGGCTGGCAACCAATTCAGGGTGTCCCCCGCCTACTGCCCGAAGACTGCTGGGATAGGCTCCAGCACCCCCCGCGACCCTAGTGAGGATGAAGCGGTTCAGAAAATGGATGGATGGATGGATAATGAATACAGGAACAATGACAAAGATAAGAATTATAGGCAGAACACGACTGTTTTACATTACTTGGTCCAATTGCCATCTCGGGGGCGGCCATTTTGCCACTTGCTGTCAACTGAAAATGACATCACGGTTGCTGAGGGAACAACCAATCACGACTCACCTGCTTTCTGAAGCTGAGCCATGATTGGGGTTGGATGTTTTTTTTCAAGCTTAAAATGTATTCACTGACATCGTGGAATATACTCATTCATTCATCTTCCGAACCGCTTCCTCCTCACTAGGGTCGCGGGGGGGTGCTGGAGCCTATCCCAGCTGTCTTCGGGCATTAGGCGGAGGACAACCCTGAATCAGTCGCCAGCCAATCGCAGGGCACACATAGACAAACAACCATCGCGCTCACATTCTCACCTAGGGACAATTTAGAGTGTCCAAACGGCCTGCCAAGCATGTTTCTGGAATGGGGGAGGAAACCGGAGTACCCGGAGAAAACCCACGCAGGCCCGGGGAGAACATGCAAAACTCCACACAGGGAGGCCGGAGCTAGAACTGAAGCTAGGAAGTCGACGTGCTAACCACTGGACTACCGGGCCGCCCCGTGGAATACGTGCATATATATATATATATGGAATATATATGGAATATATGTATATATATATATATATATATATATATGGAATATATATGGAATATATGTATATGTATATATATATATATATTGAACCATATATAAAAATATTGATATAAATGCAAATTGTAACCCTATGCAGTATAGTGACGAAAAACGTCCCTTCCATTGCAGCAACTTTTTTCGTCACTGTTTTGTCTGCGGTGTCCATTTGTCCAACAGTCCAAAATCGTCCAAAGTGTCCGAAATGTCCAATTTTGGGATCATTACTGCATGGGAGTTAACATTGATTTCCAAACAGCAGCCATTATTTGCACCAAGCCTTTTTTTTTCTACTAGAAAGCCGACTCGAACAAATGAAAATTACTTGCGGTTGATCAGAAGCACTTTAAATGTGACAGGTTTGTGCTGACTCCCAATGAACAGGATTTTGAATCTGATTGGTTTATTCCAAACCTCTGCCAGTTGTAATATCTCAGTTGGTGTTTTTAAAAAAAAAAAACATTTTTTTTTAATACTTGCCCTCTCAAGGTTTTGAAATAATTTATCTTCTCATTTTTCTCCATCGCAAAAAACCATTTGAGCAGCGGGTGTGTCGACGTTGTGTAACCACTGTGAATGTATTTCAATGATTTCCTTTGGGAGCGTTCGAGCTACTGCTCAAGATTCTTAGAATGTTCAACACGATTGGGGGGGAAGAAAAAAAAAAAAACCCAGCTGTTCGTGTTTGTACAAGCATGCGCTTACCTCTTTCACGTGCGCCATTGAGTGTACTCGAACATTAAAAAAACAAACAAAACCACCAAACTCCATTCAGGAGGCATCAATGCGGGCCCTGTGCTCGCCGCCCTCATGACGACACGTACGCAACGTAACCCGCAACGTTCAAAGCAAAACATGTCAAGAGCCGTTTTTAAACCCTCATTTGCAGACGCGTTTGAGCGACACACTTGGCGTTTGTACACCGGGGACGTTTGGAAATGCAATTATGCCCTGAAACTCTTTTTACCTTGAAGAATCGGTTTGCTTTTCCTGTCTTTAAATCTAAATGCCGCTTCATTTCTCCGTGCTCAACTCTTTGACGCCCTGCTCTTTGACTCGAACGGGGTGCCAAAATCATTTTCCCTCAGTGGCCAATTATGACTTTGAAAATCAAGACTTTGAATAAATGTTTCTTTGCCATCACATCATTAATTATAGGCAATGGCCCTTGCATTTTATTATTACGGCGGATATGAAAAGTTGACACGCCTTATTCAAATTGCTTCAGAGAACAGCTGAACTTTAATTGTGGTTGATCAGCTGCATGGCAGATGTATGCCAACGCCCACTTAATGAGTCTGAATGTGGTTGGTTCAATGTGAACACAGCCCACATGTCAAGGTAAGAGGGTGTGCACACTTTTGCAACCACATCATGCCAGGTTTTTGTTTTTGTTTTTACTTCCGCTTGCTGGAATGTGAACAGGATGTGTAAACTTGTATTTTATTTTATTTTTTACAACATATTGAGTTTGAAGTCATGGACCCAAATATAAATGCAGGGGAAGGCCACATGCTAGCAGTTTGGCACCTGTGGCGTCATCTATTTTTTTTTTTCCAAATTTTTTTCAATATTTTTGTAATTTGTTTTGGTTTTTTGGGGGGGGCAGAGGGGAGACAACCCAATTTTTTTAGTGTTGTTTTTTTTTCCCAGGAGGTCAACCCTAATCTTTCGTGGCAAACACTTATGGTGGTTTGTCAGCGCTTTGTATTTATTGATTTATTTATTTTTCTCATTGCATTTAGAATGGCCACCAATTATTCACCAATTGTCACTATTTACAGGCCAGACAATTTACGTGAGGAAGTTGGTGAAAAGAAAATGCTTCCATGCATCCATCCATCCATCCATTTTCCGAACCGCTTCATCCTCACTAGGGTCGCGGGGGGTGCTGGAGCCTATCCCAGCAGTCTTCGGGCAGTAGGCGGGGGACACCCTGAATTGGTTGCCAGCCAATCGCAGGGCACACAGAGACGAACAACCATCCACGCTCACACTCACACCTAGGGACAATTTAGAGTGCCCAACGAGCCTGCCATGCATGTTTTTGGAATGTGGGAGGAAACCGGAGCACCCGGAGAAAACCCACGCAAGCCCGGGGAGAACATGCAAACTCCACACAGGGAGGCCGGAGCTGGGATCGAACCCGGTACCTCTGCACTGTGAAGCCGACGTGCTAACCACTGGACTACCGGGCCGTGCTTCCATGCATTAAAACGCAAAGTGACAACATGGCATGTATTCCTACGCCGGAGTATTTGTTGGTCCTTATATTGATGCCCCTCTTGAGGTTTTTGTAGGAACGCAGTCCTGTCCGTTTAACGCCTGTTAAAAAAAAAAAAGCCTGCCGCCAACTTGGTGATCTGACTCACAAAATCGACACGAGACGCCCAAATGTGCCGTTTTATCCATGACTCTTCTTTTGACGTGACTCTCCGCAAACAGACGTCCCGCCTGAGTCATGTTTTTTTTTACGTTCACTTTTACAATCCGCAAACACGGGCAGCAACTGCCGCGGTGACTCGGAACAGAGTTTCTTCTCAAAGCGGACTGGGATGCACGCACACACCTGCACACGCGCACGTGCCCATGTCCGCATGGGCACGTGCGCTTGCACTTTCGGACCTCTTTCAGCTGACAGACTTGTTATGTTTTTGGTTGCTGCACTCTGCGTCTTTCCGTCAAAGCTGCCCGCTGCATCATCGGAACAAAAGTACCTCCACCTGGAGGCATTTTTTTTTTTTTTATTTGACCTGTCTCACTTGATGAGTTTAGCTGGTGTCAAAGGCACGGCCGCTTTATTTAGATGGCGCATTCCGCACATGAGACAACTCAACGTGCTTCACGCAAGCAGATTTACAAACGCGACGGCTGACCACATTCAGAAGCAAAGCAGAGTCAACAAAAGTCGCTTACCAAAATTGCTAAAAGAACGTACAGTCAAACTTCGGTTTTAGAACGTCTCGGTTCTCGACCGGTTCGGTTTTTGACCAAAAATTTCGAGTTTGTTATGCCTCGGATGACGAACACATTCGGGTTCTCGAACAAACTGAGCGCACTTGAATGCACCATTTGACTCCTCTCGCCTTCCTTACATGAGGAAGTGATGCTTCCTCGTGTTGCTTTCCATTGTGAGCAGACGTGTTCAGTAAACATTTTTATTTTAACCCCCATGCAGTAATGATCCCAAAATTGGACATTTCTGACATCTTGGACGATTTTGGACTGTTGGACAAATGGACACCACAGACAAAACAGTGAAAAATAACTCCAGGAAGCTGAAATTTTGCATAGGATGTATATCTTTGTCTTGGCCAATTCCCACTGAACATTTTGAGGGGGTTGAAAGTGAAAAAAAATTAAAAGTGAAAAAAGTTGTTGCACATTGGAAGAGGGACATTTTTGGGACGTAATACCCTTCATGCAGCCGCTTAAAAATACTGCATGAGGGTTAAAAAGAGCGTGGTTTCGGTTTTCGAACAATTTCGGTTTTCGAACGGCTTATGGACGAAAACCGAACTGTACATTGAAAAGCATTTGCAATTGGGGTTGAACTCAGTTCTGTTGGCAGCTTCTTCCACGCGTGTGCAGCACAACATCAAAATGCTGATGCACCATGTTTGCTTTGAAATCTCAGCACCACCAACTGACCAGTCTGCTGACCTCCGAACCTCACCGAACCTCTGCTCCGTGAACATTTCTTTTCGAGCCGGAACGTTCTGAATGAGCTGCGGCTGTATTTGCTTTTTGATCAGAAGAGCGTTCAAATCTACTGCTCAGGTGTATTCGAGCCGACAGTGAACTGTTATTTTTTTGATTTGCGGTGACTGCGGTGACACGATTGAGCGTTCTGACCTCCACCTGTCGGATTGATTCCGCTTGTTTCAGTTCATCAGTTTGGCTTGCTTACGTTGCTACGTTCGATGCTGTCTGTCTGTTTGGATACCGTTTGGGGTGATGCAATTCTGTTTCAGTGGACGCACTTTTGGTCCGCTTGACTTTCCCTGCACTTTTTTTTGATTAGTTCACGTGCTTTTGGTTTAGCCACATTTAAACGTGTAAAAATGTGTTGACGTGACCTTGTGGGTTTTCAGACAAAAAGCAACTTTGTGTTTGCACGCCTCTCTCACCTCATGCCCCCCCCCCCCCCCCCCCCCCCTATCACAGCTCATCTCGTGACACATTCATCCCTCCGTTTTGTATCCCGCTGGTCTTGTTCGGGACGCAGGGGCGACATGATGCAATATTGATCTCATCAATAAGGATTTCCCTTACTTATATATACGCTGTATAAATATGACACATCCGATATGACACGTCCAGGAATAGCAGGACACACAACACGTATTTACACACCCAGATATAGACTTGAATATGCTAACTGTGCCATATACACATACATACATACACATACTTGGAAGATACAGCCCACCCGTACACTTTTGTGCAGGTAAATATTCTCCTGGAAACTTGTCAATCCGAGATGAAGTTAAAAAAAAAAAGGTTCATTGTGAGTGGGTGTGCAAAATATATTTTAATTAAAAGGAATTCATTTGCAGTTTTTAAATGTTTGTGACTAGCTACAATTAACAAGCCAACTTGATAAAAAAGTAAACAACGTATTGCTAAATGTGCAATTTTTTTAAATTATTTTTTTACAATTAACAAATGAATAGGGCGGCCCGGTTGCCCAGTGGTTAGCGCGCCGACCTCACAGTGCTATGGTGCAGGGTTCGATTTCAGCTTCGGCTTTCCTGTGTGGAGTTTGCATGTTCTGCTCGGGTCTGCGTGGGTTTTCTCCGGGTACTCCGGTTTCCTCCCACATTCCAAAAACATGCATGGCAGGCTGATAGAACACTCAAAAAATTAGGTGTGAGTGTGAGCGCGGATGGTTGTTTCATCTCTGTGTGCCCTGCGATTGGCTGGCAACCGGTTCAGGGTGTCCCGCTCCAGCGCCACCCCCCCCTCCGCGACCCTTGTGAGGATAAAGCGGATCGGAAAATGGATGGATGGACAAATGAATCCAGTATTTTATGCAATACCGTGCATATGCAGTAAAAAACAACAACAAAATTCCACTATCATTGTGGCCTCCAACCTGTACAGCTCAATTGAATTTTTTTGAAATTTTTTTTAAGAGGGGAAGTAGAAAAAAAAATGAAATAATTGCGCATGACCTCTTCTAATTGGAATGCGGCCGTGTTTGTAATTCACCAATCACATTTGAATTTATGTTAAAGTCAGCGCACACCTGCCACCACTCAAAATGCCTTAAATGAACCCCCAATCAAGCTCAGCTGTTCAAGTAGGCTTTTCTTGACCTTTTGGGGGGGGGGATTTCTAGCAGAGGTTTTGCGCTCACGCCAAGTTCTGTTTGGAACTGCTTCCTTTGTTCTCATACGCACTGCCGAAATCCTTTCAGCTCTCATTCTCAACTGCGCTCATATAATAAACTGAGATCTGCATTTCAGTAGCACGTACGGCAGCGAATCGTGACATACTGTATGTCCCTTGGGGGGGGGGGGGGGGGGGCCCTGGTAATCAAAAGAACTTCTTTCACTCGGTGCTGGCTGACTGTGCATCTGGTCGTCGCGCCCGTGTGTGTGTGTGCTCGCATCAGTGCGTGTATTGACACAGTCTCCTCCGGCAGGCGGTCGAGTGGGAGGGCCGCAGCCTTCCCCTCCAGCGGACGTGAATGGCCGCTTTATGGCTGTGGGCTGATCCTGCTCGGCTCCCTAAATTTAAACGCGCGTGCATACCTGTACATGTGGATGTGCGAGACAAGCTGGCAGCTCTGGTGACCGTGTCTGCTGAGGAATTTAAATGAAGGAGCTGCCACCCCCCCCCCCAAAAAAATGTCTGGATCCACCAAATATATGCAGTGCCGTTATAGGACTAGGAAAAAAAAAAAAAAGCCATGAATGCTCGCTCCATGCTCGATTTGATAAGACTCTTTGTGCCCCGTTAAATGAATAATTAATTTCGGGTGGCGTGGTTCGAGTAGTGAAGGGTCGTCTGCTGTGGATCTTGAACTTTTTAAAGCAGTTACCACCTAAAAAAAAATGACTGACTAAAATACAGCAGCACAGGAGGCCACTTTGTCTCACCCTGTGCTTCAATACAGAAAAAAATAATAATAATTATGATTTGGTTCAAATTGATTGCACTCGAGGGTGAAAAGTTGGATGCTTGTAAATGTTTGAAAAAAAAAAAAGCCGTTCTAAAATATTAAACGCTAATGTATTGTACTTGCGTACTGTGATTGAGTGACGACTTGTCCTGGATAGAGAACATCAAAGGGAGGCCGGAGATGGAATTCCAACCCGTGAAATCTGGGTGGATGTGCTGCTGACCATTCTTCTGCGGTGACGTCGCTTATGAACTAACAAATAAGACACATTTTGGTCACATTTTGGCGGCGAAGGAAGGACTGCTTGATTGTTGGAATAAATGTAATTCTGTTATCCCATATTTACTCTCTGTGTAACTTTAAAACCTGTTTCAGAGTGAAACCTCGCAAATACCTCATAGACAATGGGGTAGGGCAGGGGTCGGCAACCCAAAATGTTGAAAGAGCCGTATAGGACAAAAAAAAACAAAAAAACAAACAAATAAAGGCCTTCTTTAAAACCTACAAGGAAGGAAACACATGCTTTGAGACTGGACTGTCTCAGAATTGTTTATGTTATTCATTCTTTTGTTGTGTGTTCACAAACGCCCCCGATAGAATTTATTTTGTAATTTCCTCACTTGATTTTTTTTGTTTTGATGCATTAATTTTCGCTTTTCTAAGTGTCAGTGAAGTGATCATTAATTTTCCGTTTTTTGGAGGCTGCCTTTGAACGCCTCTCGAGTCGAACGAGAAGAGAGAAGGCACGCAGTCGGACGCAGACGTGTCTGTGTTTATCGAGACTGTTAAAAGTGTAAGTTGAGGGGTTCGTTGTTCTTCAGTGGATAGCACTACTTTACGAACGGCAAAAGGAGAGAGGGAATCTTTTAAATGCAGCTTTATTAAAAGGACAAAAAAAAAGACGTCTGCACCGCAGCACGTTCGAGAAGACAACTACCGTAACTAAAATCACTTCCTGCTGCTCTTACTTTACCAGCCAATCAGAACATATCAACATAAAAACATGTCTAAATAATTTTTAAACAACATAATATAATTTGGGAATGCTTAACATGAAATAATATGATGCTCAAACATAAAATGATAATTAATAATATAACATAAGCTTACAAAAGCATAAATAAAGTGTATGTTTTTTTAAAAAAAACAACAACCCCCGTCACGTTACGCACAAAGCGTGGAAGGAACCGCTTCGTACGTAACAGAAAAACGGAATAAGTGGATCCCCGAAATAGCAGACACTGACAAGGACTCTGTCACAAAAATAATATTTATTATAAACAAAAAAAAACTCAGTCTAATAGAAAACAGAAAACGCTGGTAAATAACGAGAACCGGGAAATAAAATAACGCGACAACAAAAAGCGCTTGCAAAAAAACGGCAAGGAAAATGAGGTGACAAATACTAGATAAAGCAACGCACTTAGAATATTCACAAGGAGACGACGAAAATGAACGCCTGCCCCCTGCTGCCAAATACGGAACATGACAACACCACACAGCTCTCCTTTTCCGGAGCTGCAACATGTATCTCTATCTATTTGAGCTATATTAGCCTACTATCAAAATATTGTTCCATTTTCAAACATTTTTTTATAAAGCTCCAGTGAGCCACTAGGATGTCGCTAAAGAGCCGCATGCGGCTCTGGAGCCGCGTGTTGCCGACCCCCGGGGGTAGGTTGATCATGGGAGACTCGTTGGACCGGGAGAGCTCCGGCTGCTCCCGTTCTAGCTTTTAAGATAATATCTTGTTGTTAAGTTATGGCTTCTGAACACATTAACTGTCGCTTGTGAGAAGATAACATCAACCCAGGACACCATGAGAGGGACATCCCAAGCTGTGTTCGTGGATACATCGACATCCAGTAGGAGCCATTTGACAACATCCCAGGAGTGAACTGTGTGTTCTCATTGAAACTCTCCTTTACTGAAACTGTCGTGGAATGTGACAATACTCCTCCACACCCGTTAGAAGATTGTGTATCAGGGACATCCTTCCCAATAAATGCAAGGAGACAAACGCGCTCTTTTCAGATTTGCCCCCGGAACCTGTAACGGTTTACATGGCAGAGCCAGCTGGAGAGCCGCTCCGAGATTGTGAACCGAGACATGTTTTAGCGCGCTCTCTCTTGCAAGAAAGACAACCATGCCTGCCTCCTGAGTCTTCCTGTTCCTGATGTGTTCTTTGCGTCAGATTACGGTACCAGCATTAAGCTAACATTGATCACGGACACATTGCACTTGCAGTAAGTGTATGAGTAAGCATTTTGGAGGTGTCAGACAAAGACTCAATTGGAATTTCTATCAAGATCATGGTGCACATTCATTTGAGTAATTTATTTCAAACGGGCCCGCTTGCCTTCCTTTCCGCTCCCGGAACACAACAAAGATTTGATTGTCTGAAGGTGCGATGACCTTCAATGATTGAGAGCGGATCCCGCAAACACTACGGCTTTCATTGGAAAGACTGCTTTTTTTATTTTAACACGTGTTACATAATATTAAAAAAAAAAAAAAAAAAAAGAAATTCTCCCCTGGACACATTTGGATGCAGCATAGGCGGTGATAGAGTACCAAGAGGAAGGAGGGAGAATTTACGTTACTGGCTTGTTGAGAACACTCACTTCCTTATGTGGCGGCACAGACTGGCTTCTCATGTACCGTTGCATGATGGGACCGCACTTTCTCGACGGCGTGCCAGGCTGGGATCAGCCATACCAGCTCGCCGAGCTGCCGTGCGGGTATGTCACTCAGAGAGAAGCAAAAAAAAAGTGAAATTGTGGACATCAATGTGATGTCTTTCATAAAGTTCGCTACGGTATCTGCAAGGTAATAATGATAATAAAATTAATAATGGATCACCGACGGTGTAATGATACATTTGCGTCACTCTTTAGGTAGCGCGGCATCAGTTCCCATACAGTGATGGTGCAAATGTGAGGTGAATGGTTGTCTGTCTCCATATATGCCCTGTGATTGACTGCTGCGGAATAAGGATCGGCAAGCACCGATACCAGGTATCGGTATTGGGCTGATACTGGTTTATTTATGATACTTTAGGCAAAAAAAACATCCTCCTTAATAGTATTTGGCGCTATACTGCTGCAATTTGACACATTTGTGAATCACCATCTGGGTCAAAAAATAAAGTCTTTATTCTTTTTTTTTGTTTTTTTTATTGTCCTGTACTATGTGTAACATACAGCACAGATCTTCCCCCTCAACATAAACAAGAGGAGCCGCTGCGGGTTCCACGCCGCCATCAAAAGAAAAGTTGACCAAAAAAAGACAAAATTATGAAACACAGACAATTGTGCAATCTTAACCACTTTTTTTCCCACTGTGTTAAATCAATCATCGTTGAGAGTGAATCATCGCACTGGTATCGGTTTGTAAAAAGTGGTATTGGATATTCCTTCCTTCCTTGGATACGTACAGCACATTTGACAATAAAGTTGTATTCAATCAATTCAATCAATCAATTCAATCCTTCTACTGACCAATCCACAGTGTAGTCTGCCTTTCTTCTGATGTCAGCTGCTAAACTTGCACACAACCAAAAAAAAAAGCCGGGGCACGGAATCAAACTTTGTGAGGCGGACGTGGTAAGCAGTCGTTCGATTTGTCAACGAGTCGTTCATAATAAGCGTCTGCATAATAAGCAGAAGAATTTTAATAATCAATCATGTAATTAAAAAAATATACTGCCTTAACCCTGGAGAACCCAATAACCCTTTTCTTCTTTGGAAAATGATGAATTATACATTAAATGACTGCTATATGTTCGCTGAACAACAAAATATGTTTTTTTCCCGAATATTTAATGCTTTAATCCTAATTTACAACTAGGGCCAAATTTGAGGATTGGGATTTAATGGTAGCATTTGAGTAGCAGAATTTATAGGGGCCAAATTTGACCCCGTGGGTTCTCCAGGGTAATATCAATATGCATGATGGGCCGCGTAAAACGCGAGGGCCGTCGGGCCGTATTTGGCCCACGGGCCAAAGTTTGCCCTCCTCACCGATTGTCGCGTGTGTTGCAGTGCCCCATAACGCGACGCTAGGTGGCAGCAGCGTCACGGGGACAGCTACGCTCTCCCCCCCGGCGGCAAGCACCAAGGACCGGTAATGTTGCGGGGAGCCGGAGGGGGTTGCTTTGGAGGTTCCCGGAGGGGGAGGATGTCTGCGTCCGTCGGCGTCAGTTGTTGCGGTAGTTAGCTGGCCGTTGACCGGACGTGAACTTCTCGCCAGCTTCCCCTCGGGTCCACTTCGCTGGGGGAGAGGGTGGGGGGGGGGGGGAGCAAACAAGGAAGTGGACGCGGCGGGGACACTTTTGACGACCTTCTCGCGGGTAAGTGGCGCTCATTTAAACCAATGTCCCGTCAGCCGACCCGTGGCCAAGTGTCGGCGGCGAATTAGTTTTTAGCGAATCGCGTTTGCGTGGCCGCCGTGCGCGTGGAACACGCTGCCCCGCTGAAGAGACCCACGGACGTGAAGTTGGGAGTCAGGAAGTTGTGTTGTGAACGCTTTCAGTTCCCACGCTCATTCATTTGACTCATTCAGTCGAGTTTAGCTCCGTTTAACGGCCTATGCCCAAAATGTCTGCCTTCACCTTCGATAAGAATGCCCACTGCCACCGCAGCGTGGGTTGCAACTTACGACCATATTACTTTCTTTTTTTTAATTGATATTTTGTTTATAACACGAAACCACAATAAAAATGGTGACGTGCCGATATCACGATATGTCAGACTGTGTTCGAAGTACTTGGATTTGCGTACTTGCCGATACCAAGAATACATGTTTGAAAATGCCATTACATCTTGGACTTGTGATGAAAATGTGTTTTATTTGAATCCAACGTTCCACAAGTGTGTTCACACGAGGCAGTGACACATGGAACTAAACAAAAAAAACCAAACAGACCACAGTAAATAATACAATTATGAAATGTGAGGAAAAAGTGACGGTGCACAGAATAAGTAGCGTCGATAACGGCCGAACGAATCAATTAGCATTCTTGGTATCCTTCGGTCATGTCGATTATTTTGCGTTACTGGGCTCAGTTGCTCTCATCTAATCAAGAGTCCCATAAATTCAACACGGCCTTCCTTCGACAGACTGTTTCAAAGGTTAAAGACACACTTATGGCTTTTATGAGTCTCGTTTACACGGCTTGTAAAAAGCTGGCGTTTTTCTGCCATTTTTTTGTGTGTTGCTGTCATGTGAAGTGTTACACCTGACACTCACTTAAAACCGCTCCTCCGTTGTGTTGAAAGCAGTTGTCCCCTGGCCCAACGAGGATTTTACACTTCACGCCAGACTCTGTGGCTGATGGCATCTCATTAACTGTTTGTTGGGAGCACTTTTGCTGCATTTTGTATTCAAGGTAACAAGCGATGGTGGGATGGAGGTTTTATCGTCGTCTTCTGGTGGTTTACGTCAAATTTTAATTGTCAGATGTGAGTCCATTTTTTTTTCTCATGTTGTTGTATTGCTTGTTTCTCACACCTTTTTCTTCATTTTGATAGAGAAAATCCCGAACTTTACTCTAACATTCTAGGTAATTTCAGGTGTCAGGTGTTTTTATAAGCATATCGGGGTCCTATTGCCCCCCGTGGCTCACTAATTGACTTTGGAACAGCATTGCGGAATTGCTGCCTGCCAGGAAGTTTTTTTTCTCTCCCTGACTGCGCTTCGGCGCCAGTTTGAGAAGCTTTATGGCCGTCTCACTGCTTCAATGTGTGGTACAATTTATGCTGCCAAAGGCTTCAAGTGGAAGATTATGAGACAGTACAGGTCATTCACTGCGCTTGTTCCAGTGCAGTCCACTTGATATACTTTCCCTATTCTTGCGCTCAAATCTGCTTGTGATGCCTCACAAAAGAGAGAACAGTAGGATTTAAAATAAAAAATAAAAACAAAAGTTTGTACTCTGACTTTTAGGACCCTTGGCTTATATTTGTGCTTTTATTTGTGTTTTATAGTGATTGAAAGCGAGCAGCACAAGGACCGTCTAGTTAGCACGCCTGCCTTTTTAGTTCTGAGGTTCGTGATTCAAACCTCGACTTCGGCCTGTCGGTATTCTCGCCGTGCCAGCGCGGGTTTTGTCCGGTTTTCGGCCTGCATTCACAAAACGTGTTGGTGCCAGCTCGCTCCCCTGCGGCCAGACAAAATGGATGGATGGGGATCAGGTCTGGCATTTGAAAATCAGCGATGAAATATTGGATGCGAGTAAATGACTTCCACACTTTGTATTCCTGCTCTGATGCGTCAATTCGTCATTGTCTCGTTCAAAGCATTTATTTATTTATTTTTTTTCAGCTAATGCAGACCTGACGTGACTCCAGGGAACATTGGTGGTCATCGAGCTAATTTAGGCGCTGATTTGCAGACAGGAAGTGGTGCCATGCTATTTGCGGCTCAGGGCATAAAATGGAATCGCGCTCAAAACAGTTTGTCGGGTGTCGAGAACGTCCGATGGTTTGTCAAGATCACAAATGCGCCATCACTAAAGTGTCTCCTCCTTCCAGGTATTTGCGTACACATTTAACCGGATCTCCGCTCGGCCCGGGAAGAAGGGTCTCTTCTGACTTGTCATCACCTCAAAGCTAAACCAGGCTAACTTATCTTTTGGTTAGCCGTCGCTGTGTGTATAAATTTCCCCCCTTTTGGCCTCGGCCGCCTCAGGTCCCGTCTCGCGGTTATTTATAGGCGCCAAGGTCGGCGGGAGATTATTTGAGATATGTCACTGGAGAAATGCCGCAACACAGGCGGACCGCCACCAAGGTTGAACTGTTAACAAGAGTGTGTGAGAGGGGGGATTTGGGGGGAGGGACAAGTGTGCGCAATCAGCAGGTGCGCACTCACAACTGAATCTAAATTGCTGTTTTATTTGCTGCAGCGATTTGAGGCGTTGTGGATTTTGCCAGAAGGTGATGAAACCATTTTCTCACGCCACGACTTTGAAACTCGGCTGGGTGAAGATCCACCATTTTCAAGGCAGGGTGCTGAATATATTTGTGTTTGGCGAAGGGCCCCGGTGCAGGCGCCACATGCATGACTGGCAAAGATCGACGAACAAAGATAAGTTTGTCATTGGTAGATGAGAAGTTTTTGGACAAGAGGAGTGAAATTGGATGACTTGCCGCGGCACCCTGATGGTCTCTCACGCCCTCGCTACGCTAGTTGGGAATCACGTGGAAGAGAAAGTGCCGTGTCATGGAGTTCGTGTTGTGTGTGTGTGTGTGTACTGTTAACGTGTGTTTCAACCGTGAGGCTCGCAGGCAGATCAAAGACAGATTGAATTGTAGTCGTCACATGGGGGCAAAATCCGGTTTCAGGTATTTCTTCTTGTACGCCTTGTCAAGTCCACTCAGCCTTCTGAGTGGCTCTCCCCGAAGACTTGGACCCCCTTGTTTTTTTGTTTTTAACTCTCATTTTTGTTCATACGTGTGATTTGGCTTTAAAAAAAAAAAAAAAAGTAGCCATCATTCATGACGGACTGTATTCTATCTTCTCATTTCGGCTTGATTGGAGCAAGATTGTAACAGTTAACCAAAAGTAACGAAATAACTGAAATTGAAATCATAGTTTTGTTCCCAAAAAATCCACAAAAATGCTTTAAAAAAAAAAAAAATCAACCCAAAAAATGAAAGCTCAATGACAACGAAATGAAACGACATCATAGGTGAATAACTACAGCGAAAAATGTCCTTTGGTCTTTCGCATTTGTCAATGAATATCATGCATGATGTTAACTCATTCAGTACCAGCCAATTCTGGACCAAGTCTGAAAAAAGACGTTTAAAAAAAACGTCTTTGGGAGTGAATGAGTTAAGGGCTTTATTTCAAATGTTATTTTGGGTTTTGCTCTACATCCGTACAGAAGAACAGAGACAATTGACAATAAAAATGGACAAAAACATTTGACAATAAAGTTGTATTCCATTCAATTCAATTCAATTCAGAGTCGTTTGGGAATTGTAGTTTACTTTATTGCATAACTGTTAACTTTTTTTTTCATGCCCTTGAGAAATCTTCCATTAAAAAACAAAAAAAAACAAAACTAAAACTAATCAAACTCAACAAACCTGTTCGAAAGACTAATTAAAACTACCTGAATTTAAAAAAAAAAAAGCATTTTAATTTAAAATGTAAAAGTCACAATAAATAAATAAAAGCTCATTAAAATGAAAACTCCAAAAGCAAAAATTCAAACTTTGGATTGGAGTGGCCATTTCTAATATTGTGCCTTTGTCCGTTTTTGTTTTGTTTTTTTTTTTTGTCAGTGACTTATTTCACTATATCACTTTATACAATTAAAATGTACATCCAAACTGCACATCAAGTGTCAACACAGACGTCCAGCTGGAATAAAGGTGTTTCAGGAGTTGTGTCGATTGACTTGTCACTGCGTTTCCCGGCAAATATTTGTCTGGAGCAGGGATTCTTTCACACCGTCACGTTGTCAGTGGCGCGTAACTTCTGCGAACGTGCTCCTTTTTTTTTCTCCCCTGTTGCGTAATTGAGGTTTCTCAGGCATGAATGGATGTGGTAACGCGACTATCTCGCACAGTAAAGTTGCCTTTTTGCTTTTTTTTTTGTGTCGCCAGGGGCGAAAGACCAATGCCTCTGCATCGGCGCAATGTCAAGTTGACCCGGTGAGGAACTGCGTCATGTCGTCCTCCGGGGCCGCAACTTTGCTGCTATCCTGACACGGGCAGACCACGTCTTTGTAGGGCCTCGCGTCGGGGTTTCTACCTCTTCACTTTAACCCCTCCGGTGAGGCTCTCGGTCACAAGAACACCCAAGTTCCTCAGAAAGTGCGACCGATATCTCCTGCGGCCGAATCTGGCAATCGCAACTTAATTCCCGACTTGGACATGCCACACGCCTGATGTCCGAAACTTGTGACGGACGGCGGCCGGACGCCGGGGACGGTCCGGAGCGCGGCGGCGGAGAAGTCTGCTCCAACGACGACGAGCCCGCCGTGCAGCCGGTGGAGGCGGAAGTAAAGATCGACATCTTCCGAGAAGAAGGCAGGGAGGACGAAGACGACGACTCGGTAAGTCGAAAGGCAGGGATTGCCACTAGAAATGGGACAACAGTTATTAGTAGCGCAATCATTTTCTCTGCTGATACGCATCCAGCAAATCGTGACATCTTGGCTGTCGGATGTCCAGGTATCGTCATTTGAACGAAGCAATAATCGGGACGGTCGATCAGTGTCAGATTTCAGTTATTTAGCTGCGTTTTCATAATCAAGAAGGTTTTCTGTGCCTGATGATGAGTCAGATTGTTATTGTCCCTGAGGGGCCCGATCCAGCCCGTGTTCGATGTCTCCCTCCTCCAACAAACCTGATTCAAAAAAAAAAAATCAAGATCCTTATCAGGCTCCTGCAGAGCTGATTATTTGAATCAGGTGTGTTGGAGGACGGAGGTATCGAAAACAGGCTGGATAGGCACTCTCGAGGACCAGACTTGACCAGCACTGTTCAAAAAAAAGTTTTCTCTAGCTTCATAGACGCCGTAGCGGCAGCAAAATAGCTGAACGTTCATCCATGAGCCACTAAACAGTCAACCCGTAAACAGCCAGCCTCGAATCTGAGCTCACAACTCACTCTTCACTCTCATTTGCCGTCTCCCACGTCACTCACCGGCCCGGCCACGCCTTTTTAAAGCCACACACACACTTAAAGTCACAGATTCTACGGTGTGAAAAGTGAGGATGGCAACCACAAGTGGACAAACAGATTTTGTTGGTAATGTTTTCTCATCATGCAAAGTCAAGTTTTAATACAATTACTTGAATATTCTATGGGATACTGGTTGATTATTGATTTAAAAAAACATGAAAATTGGGTAGTTGTAGCTAGCATTATTTCTGTCAAGCCACAATTGCCAAGTTGGCCAGTAGTCTAAATTGAGTTGATTCCCAATCACTTTTTTGGCATTCCCGTAGCGCAGTTTACTGTTAGCGTGCTCCTCGGTCATTTTTATTTTTTTTTATACAAGCTCGTCGCTTTCCTTCCCGTCAGCCATCCGAGCGGCAGATTGTGGTGGGCATCTGCTGCATGATGAAGAAGTCCAAGTCCAAGCCCATGACTCATATCTTGAAGCGCCTCTGCAAGTTTGACTACATCGAGGTGGTCATCTTTCCCGAGGACGTCATCCTGGAGGAGCCCGTGGACAAATGGCCGCTATGCGACTGCCTCATCTCATTTCACTCCAAAGGTACCAGTCGCATACTTTTTTTTCCAGGGTTTTAAGGTTCCAACAATAGCAGAGGCAGAAGGTTTAGATATGAGCCAATACTGTATTTACTTTGGGCTCTTAATCACTCAATTTATTGTCTGGTTTCACTTAATCACATAGCAAATGTCAGTACATTATTATATAGCGCCCACAAGACGTCAATATATTGCACTCAACTAAATGTCATAAATGAAAGAAAATAAATATTCATTGAGCCATCCATTTTCCGATCCGCTTTATCCTCACAAGGGTCGTGGGGGTGGGGGGGTGCTGGAGCCTATTCCAGCTATCTTCGGGCAGTGGACGGGGGACACCCTGAACCGGTTGCCAGCCAATCGCAGGACACACAGAGACAAACAACCATCCGCGCTCACACTCACCCCTAGGGACAATTTAGCGTGTTCCATTAACCTGCCAAGCATGTTTTTGGAATGTGTGGGGGGGGGGGGACCGAAGTACCCGGAGAAAACCCACGCAGGCCCGGGGTGAACATGCATAACCCCACACAAGGAGGCCGCAGCTGAAATCGAGCCACAACCTCTGCACTGTGAGGTTGACGCGCTAACCACTTGACCACCGGGCCACAGAAAATAAATAATATAATCAATTATTTTTTTTAAATTGTTCTATGTCGCGAAAAACGTTTTTTTTTTTTTAACGCAGCCAATTATTCTGATAAAGTAATAAATAAAATCTTCAGACACGTATATTAATTTGTACTTCTCACTAAAAAGTCAAGCATCGTGTGTGTGTGTGTGTGTGTGTGTGTGTGTGTGTGTGTGTGTGTTTGAGTCACAATATATCATGGGAGGGTGATGACCATATTTTGTCATTTTTAGTGCACTTACTCATTGCAAACGCACCAGTGCCATGCTGCCATGCCATCTAATTGACCGAGGCTCGAATAACAAAATACAAAAAATGCCACTGGATCAAACTTTGAAAATGTGATTTGATTTTATTTAGATATTTATTTTATTTTTTTTGTGGGCGCACATCGCTCGTGCAGGTTTCCCACTGGACAAAGCTGTGGAATACGCTCAACTCAGGAATCCACTGCTCATCAATGACCTCAACATGCAGTATTTCATACAGGACAGGTACACACGTGCGCACGCACACAAACACCAAGATAAGATAAGAAAACCTTTATTTGTCCCACAATGGAGAAATTTGCAAAATAAATTTAAAAAATGAGGATGTCACTTTCCGTACCCTTGCCTGCTACCACAGGAGGGAAGTGTATCGCATCCTTCAAGAAGAGGGCATCGAGCTACCTCGATATGGTGTGCTCAAGCGAGACCCGGACAATCCCGAAGGTAAACATTCGGAGGGGGGGGAGGGTGGTAGGAATGGACGTCATTGTAAATGGTTGTTGAAAGCGTGCGCGTGTCAAGAGTGCAACCTGGTGGAGGCGGAGGACCACGTGGAGGTGAACGGGGAGGTGTTCCCCAAACCTTTTGTGGAGAAGCCCGTGTGCGCCGAGGACCACAACGTCTACATCTACTACCCAACGTCCGCGGGCGGCGGCAGCCAGAGGCTTTTTCGAAAGGTAAAAACCCGAAGGCGCCACGAAGCGGGCTCGGGATTCAACGCTTCGCATCGCGTTTGGAAGAAGTACCGACGCCGCTTTAAATGAATCGGTGTGCGATTTATTCAACAAGACAAAGGTCATGACCCCGGGCAACCCACAAAAATGGCAAAATGAAGGCACTTGAATCGTGAATTGAAACGATCAATCTGGGTCGCAATAGTTTGGGACTTTGTCTTTGTCGTTCATTTTTGTTTTGCTTTGGCTTTTGTCAGCTAGTTTTAGCTTTTCAAGCGGGTTTGTTACTTTTTATTAGCTTTTATTTTTTGCAACCTGTTTGGTTTGTAATAGTTTTAGTTTCGGTTTTAGTTTCAAAAAAAAAATTATATTTGTTAAATGCAAAAAAAGATCATAATAAGTATTGTATAATAAAGTAAACAACACTTCCCAAACAACCGTTCAACTTCTTCCGGAAGCTCATTTAGGAAATTAATTGACAAAGAAAAAACAAAGGACGTTTGTTGTTACTTTTAGTTCATTTAGTAAACTTTCAATGTAGTTTCAATTAATTTTTGTCCTTGTAAAAGATGCTAATGATATTTTCTTCATGAAACGTTTTCCTCCAATTTTAGAATGAGTTACTTCATTAGTTTTCGTGAACCGTGCTAACTTTGATCACTTTGGCCTTTCGTGCTGCCTGTAGAAATCCGCAAGGGGGAATCACTGGCAAGGAGTTTGGGTGGACGCTTCGAACTTGATTAACACGTATCAGGATGACAGCAAGCCGTTTTTTGTTCGTTTGCTTTCTCCCCGCATTACCTTCTGCATAAAGATCGGCAGTCGCAGCAGCGTATATTCCCCGGAGAGCAGCGTTCGGAAGACGGGGTCGTACATCTACGAGGAGTTCATGCCCACAGACGGGACTGACGTGAAGGTACCCTGGCGCTTCATGTGCACTGTCTGTGATGATTTTGTTTTTTTTTTTTGCGCTGTCTGCAGAAACAAATTCCATCTTTGTGAATGTTGTCGGTCAGGTGTACACGGTGGGTCCGGACTACGCCCACGCGGAGGCCCGGAAGTCTCCCGCGCTGGACGGCAAAGTGGAGCGAGACAGCGAAGGGAAGGAGATCCGATACCCCGTCATGCTGACCGCCATGGAGAAGCTGGTCGCCCGGAAAGTCTGCATGGCCTTTAAAGTAACCCATTGGATGCTTCCTGCTTCGCTACCTGCTCGATTTCTGTCCCTTTTTTTTGTTGTGTTTTTTTTGGTCTGGCTCTCGAACGGTTCGTTAACCTTTTTTTTGTGTGTGCCCGCGATGCCAGCAAACGGTGTGCGGCTTCGACCTGCTCCGAGCCAACGGCCACTCGTTTGTGTGCGACGTCAACGGCTTCAGCTTCGTCAAAAACTCCATGAAGTATTACGACGACTGTGCCAAGGTGCTCGGGTGAGTCTCCCCCGGGGGGCGGTCACGGCAAACAAATCGCCCGCTTGACAAATCGACACAAATGCAGTGAGCTGCAATAAATTCTCCACGCAACGGTCTCCGTGTCAGAACAAAGACTGTATTGATTTTCACGGATAGACACCGGTGTGGAATTCACATGGAGGAACAGGAAGAACATGACGTCGAGGAGTGCCACTTAAATTACAGGAGCACTTGACGACACCATAGGGCGTTTTTATGGAATAACGGTCCAAGAAACAAGTCCAAAATGAGCAGTCTTGTATACAGCGCGTTGTAAGTCGCAGGTATCAACGTGAAGTGCTCCCAAATGTCCAGTTATGGCAGTATACACTGAAAAAAAAATGGGGTGTTGAATTTGCTCCATTTTACTTTGTCAAGTGGTTGCATGGAATAAAATCATCTGGATCCAGATAGAGATTTTTTTTTTTTAAGTAGACAATCCATCCGCTTAAAAAAAAAATCTAAATTCAGATGATGATGATTGTGCGCCGCCTCTTGACAAAGTAAAATGGAATAAATACGACACACCATTTTTTTCAGCGTACAGGTTATCATCATCATTTTGATGCTTGATTGGCTTCAACTTTTTTCTTTTTGTCAAGGAATCATTGATATTTTCACTTTTATTCTTTACACACACTGACTAATTGAATGCTGGAAAATAATTTTACGCTGTCTGAACCTTGATTAAACCAATTGTGGCCGTCACTCATCTTTGGGGAAAAAAATCCTTTGGATTTACTTAATTTGAACATCGGTTGCACATGCTTAAAATGTGACTAAACCGATGTCATTTTGCCGTGTTTTCCTCAAATATAAACAAATGATACATGTTAGTTTAACACATTTTAATCATGTGCAACTGCAAATTAAATTTCCATGATAGATGCCACTCAAGACCAACAATTCCTCCCTCAAATACATGTATCATTAAATACAGTCAAACCTCGGTTTTCGGCCATAATCCGTTCCAGAAGGCTGTTCGAAAACCAAAATTGTTCGAAAACCGAAACCACGCTCTTTTTAAAATAAAAATGTTTATTGACCACGTCTGCTCACAATAGAAAGCAACACGAGGAAGCGTCACTTCCTCGTGTAAGGAAGGTGAGAGGAGTCAAATGGTGCATTCAAGTGCGCTCAGTTTGTTCAAGAACCGAAATTTGTTCGTCATCCGAGGCATAAAAAGCTCAACATTTTTGGTCGGATTGGTCGAGAACCGAGACGTTCGAAAACCGAGGTTTGACTGTACATGTATTTGAGTATCATGGTTTTTTTTTTTTTTTTGTCCAGCTCACTTCTTTCCCGCCCTTGGCTGATATCAAAGATGCCGAGTGCCTTTTTTCTTTTCTTTTTTTTTTGTTGCAAGCCTTGCAGCAAGTCTGCCGTAATTCATTCGCGGAACCCGCTGACAGCTTTGCGGCTCGGTTGCCCTTCTGATTTATCACTCCAAGCGCACTCAGAAACGTGACGAACGACATCCGCGATGGTGTCAACAGAAAACCGCCGCGTGTGTGAAGGGGAGCCCTGAGGCGCTTAGAAAAAAAGGATTCCTTGGCAGCCACAAAACAAAGCCGTCTGCAAATATAATGAAAGCTTAATTGGCTGTTGTCATTCAGTCATGTTCTTTTTTTTTATTTTTTATTTTTTCCCCCCCACTCCTCTACAGAAACATGGTGATGAGAGAGTTGGCCCCCCAGTTCCACATTCCCTGGTCCATTCCGATGGAGGCCGAAGACATCCCCATTGTGCCCACAACCTCAGGAACCATGTACGTAGAAACATCCATCCATCCATCCATTTTCCGAACCGCTTCATCCTCACTAGGGTCGCGGACGTAGAAACAATCAGGCTCAAAATAGTTTGGGACGAGAAAGGTGGAATTATTGCTAATTAACATATTGGACATGTAATGTAAACTCAAGAAAGAGGAGAAATGTGTTTCTCCTCTTTCTTGAGTTTATGACTGTATTTTCACACCTGAAAGGCGCACTTCAAAACCTCTTGTTTAAAACAGACCGACAGTTAGTTATTTTGCTGGGCTGTTTTTTTGCCGTGACCCAGTGTGCTTATTACGCCTCATTTAACCTCATTTCCTCATGACACAGGATGGAGCTGCGCTGCGTTATCGCCATTATTCGCCATGGCGACCGCACACCAAAGCAGAAAATGAAAATGGAGGTTCGACATCCTCTGTAGGTGTTGAACACACAGACCAGCTTTTTAAAATTTATTTATTTATTTTTATTATTATTAGTTAACCTACCATCATAAAATCAATCTTTCCATATTCTGTCTGATCCCTCACAGATTCTTTGAGTTGTTTGAGAAGTGCGGCGGTTACAAGTCAGGAAAGCTAAAGCTGAAAAAACCAAAACAGCTTCAGGTGAGCTCCAACTCTTTTCCTTAAAGATTTAAAAACCTCCACTGTGGAAACCTCGACAGTTATGAGATGTCATTTGGCCAATTTTTAGAAAAATTGTTTTTGGGGGGGGGAGGCTTTTGTTGCGGGCTAAAATCTCTGCCACGGGCGATAAAGACTTCAAAACAAACAGCTGATAGAGGACAATTCTGCAAAAACGAAGCCATTGGCTCTCTTCCAACTCTTTGACATTTGAACATAAAGCACGCAGCAACACGCGTAGACAGACAATTTGCCAGTCACGTGTATATCTTCTTTATCCTCTTTGGGGGGGAAAAAAATGGACTAATATTGCTGCAACTTACTACTCAAACTGCGTCATTCTTTGCATTCCATTTAATCTCGTTATTACTGCGCGTTTGCAAAAAAGAAAACTGTCGAGTGTTGAAACCGCGAACAAACAGGCTGCCCTTTTCCAGGAAGTGCTGGACATCGCTCGTTTGCTGCTGCTTGAACTTGGCCAACATAACGACTGTGAAATTGAGGAGAAGAAGTCCAAACTGGAGCAACTCAAGGCCGTCCTGGAGATGTGAGAACACACACACACACACACACACACACACACACACACACACACACACACATTCGCTCACAACAGGGTTGTCATGGTTCTGGATTTTCATTTTTATTTTTATATAATTGTTTGAATTAATTTTATAAATCCCTTCCATTCATTTCTATTTTTTTTTTCTCCAATTTTGGTTTGAGCGATCTCGTTTTTGTGAACTGGTAATAACCTTGACACATACGCACACGAAAGTCTCCGCCGCGCTCGTGCCATCATCACCATCATCATCCACTCATGTCCAAATCGTTGCTGCACTGAAGGCTGTCCATCGTTCTCCAGCTTCATCCTCAATTCACTCATTTTCCGTCTAACGTTCATTCTTTCTCTCTCCCTCCTCTGCCCATCCCTCCTTCTCTCTCCTTTCCAAAAGGGAATCCAGCTTGATTGACACCCAGTACGCACACTCTCCCTTTTCATTTGGTTGTTGTTCTTGTTTTGGTTTTTTTTTTTTTTCTCCCCTCCCCCAAAAGTTGCAGATTTACTTCCCTCCCTTTAGCCCACCTGACATGCGAAATATTAGGAGCCCGTCTCCTTCTTGAACATTGGGGACTGTTTTCTAATATTTTGCTACGCCATCGGCGTGTCACCTCCATTAATTCCATATCACGTTCTCGCCTTTTAACAGGACACACATAAAAGCAGCCGCGGGACACGCGCAGCCAAGTGCGGATGTGTGCAAATCGACAATGCGTGCCGTGTTGCGGCGTGTGCATGCGGGCCTCCTTAATCAGCTCGTGTCCGTTATCTTCGTTATGATTATCGACGTGGCACAAACCAAAGGTCCAAAACTGACTTGACGGCGGAAATGAAAGGCAGCTTTTATGCCACTTCATGACTTAGTCTAAAGGTCTGGTTGTGGACAGGGGGGGGTGGGGGGGGGGGGTGAGTGATAAACATGCACGCCACCTTAGCCCGGCAGCGAACCTGATTCATTGTCTGGACCGAAAGTCTGAGATGCAATGATATGAGATTTTTTTTTTTTCTAGACCAAGTATAAGTGCTCGAGTACTCTATTTTGTTTTTGGGGAAATTCAGAGCTTTCACTACACCAAGGTGCAACATCAAAATACAGTCAAACCTCGGTTTTCGACCGGAATCTGTTCCAGAAGGCTGTTCGAAAACCGATTTGTTCGAAAACCGAAACCAGGCACTTAAAAAAAAAAAAAAAAAAATCTTTATTGAACACGTCTATTCACAATGGAACGCTACACGAGGGAGCGTCACTTCCTCGTCTACCCGAGGAAGCGTCACTTCCTCGTGGAAGGAAGGCGAGAGGAGTCAAATGGTGCATTCAAGTGCGCTCAGTTTGTTCGAGAACCGAAATTTGTTCGTCATCCGAGGTATAAAAAAAAAACGCGCAATTTTTGGTCGAAAACCGAATTGGACGAGAACCGAGACGTTCGAAAACCGAGGTTTGACTGTAATCCGTCAGATCCAGTTCAACACGCTCCACCTTTTCAATCTTCAGGTGCACTTTTGAAGGTCACCGGAATGCTTCGTGTGTGTTTGGCCAAATCAAATTGAAAACTAATTTGATTGACTGTATGCGCACGCGTGATACCCGCGCGCGCGCCTGCCAGATGCGCACATGACGCTGTTTTGCCTGCTCTCCCTGCATCTGCTTTTGTGTGTGTGTGTGTGTGTGCGTGTGTGTGTTTATTCCCCCCCAGGTACGGTCATTTCTCAGGTATCAACAGGAAAGTCCAGTTGACGTACTTGCGCAACGGACAGCCGAAAGCCTCCAGCGAAGAGGAAGGTAACGTTGGCCAATATTAATGCTGCAATCGTCATATCTGACTGCGTAAGAAGAGCCTAAATCGCTAATGTTGTGCAGCTAAAACCCGTGACAGCCTCCGATAAGGAATAGAAGCGGTCTCATGCCAGATTGACGAATTTGTAGCGTGCAAAGGCACGATTTTGTTTATTTACAAGTACAGTGAAACGTCGTGCGAATGGGACATGAAAAGAACCGTTACAAGGTTCCTGGTGCTTGTCAGAGGGAATCCAAAGCGACACTTATCACATAAACAGCGGCTCTTTTATGAGGCTTTGCCGTCTATTTTTGTTTGCCGCGCCGAGAGCTGAGCGCACTGTTCGCCGCCAACACATCACACAGTGTACGGCGGCAAATATTTGCGGAAACACAAACGGGAACCCGAAATGGAATCTCCCCAAAAAATCCTGAATGCCCGTTTGTTGTTCAGACTCCAAGAGGGAGGCTCCGTCTCTGCTGCTGGTCCTCAAGTGGGGCGGCGAGCTGACGCCCGCTGGCCGGGTTCAGGCCGAGGAGCTGGGCCGAGCCTTTCGCTGCATGTACCCCGGAGGACAAGGTACGGGCCAAAATGCGCGCACACTTGAGTCCCCTTCCACACTGCCTGGAAAAAGACGACAGGTTTTCCAAACCTGTCGCTGCATCTGCACCCATTTTATTGGATCTCAGTGCCAAAGAGGTTTTAAAATCTGCGCCACCTTAAGGCTACTTTCACCCGCATCAGCTGGGGAACCCAACCACTGAGAGCATTTCTCGCTGTCCGGGAAGTTTTTTGTACTTCCCACCGGATGCCGTCACATTTTTTTTTTTTACCACATTCAAATTTCTGATATTTGTGATTAAAAAAACAAAAAATGAGACCCAGATAAATTATTTCAACACTTGGATGTGACCCGTACAATGACATTGAAAATAGAAAAGATGGAATCATTTCACAGGGGGAAGTCTAAAAATAAACCACTGACATAATGCAGTTGCACAAGTGCGCACACCCTTTAAGAATGAACCAATCGCGCACCCCGAATCAGATTTCAGTTGTTCTGCAGTACTTGACTTCTCCTGGCATTTTTGGAAATCTCGCAGGGAGCATCGTAGGGGGGATCTCATTGTTCAAACTACGCATCAGGAAGAAGCGGCAAGAATTTCCAAAATCATTTACGATACCATTCAACACAGTCAGCACAGTCATTTTTTTTTTAATTACAACCAAAAAAAATTGAACGGGACTGTGCGTATACCAGTCTGTGTTTTCCTTGTGAGATAAACTTTCGAAAAAAAAAAAAAAAACAATGTTAACATGGGATGAAAACGGGAAGAAAATCCAAATTGAGTGAGAAGTGATGGCAGCCCCGTTGGAAGACGAACAAATACCAACCGGAACTAACGCCAACTCATCCATGTGAAAAGAGTGTTCAAATGTAAAAAAACAAAACAACCCCAAAAGGACTTTCTGATTTCCCAAACCGTTTCTCCTCCTCACCATCCGGGATGACAAGTTAACATTCAGTTCTCACCTTTCACTTCCACAACATGCAAACCAATCCCTTCTTCCTTTCAGCACATGGGCTCTCCACCGTATTCGTGCATGCGAATCCGAAAGCACCGACAACCTCCCAAGCGCTGCTCACATTCCGTACTCTTCTTCCCCCCCCCTCCTTCTGCAAGTGTTGCCGATTAACTCTGCTCTTCTCTTCTCACCCGGTCTTTGCTCTGTGTAAACTACTAGCCGGTCGCCGCCGGGCCCTCGGCTGCGAGTCCCCTATTGATTTTGGTAAGAGACGGGGCGACCCGGGTCGCGCCGCTCCTCCTCGTCTCGCTCACCTTCTGTCCACTAATTGGTTTGGCTGTCGTGATTTGAAATACGCCTCACTAATCGCCCCGCTCGCAGATTGCTGTGGATTGTTGTTGTTGTTGTTGTTGTTGCCGTGGTTGTTCCGTCACCGTTGGTCTGAGACCACCGGGCACTTAAAGCAACAAACAAGTCGGTTGAGATCGGAAATTGGGGAAGGCGATCTCCGAACGCTAACGTTTGAGCGCAACCTCCGCCGCATCCCCACTTCACGGGATACTTGGTCCACTGCACCTACACCAGGGATCGGGAACCTTTTTGACTAAGAGAGCCATAATAGCAAAATATTTGGAAATGTATTTCAGTTCTTTTAATTATATATTATAAATATATATATATATTTATATATATATATATATATATATATATATATATATATATATGGCTCTTTTAATTATATATTATATATATATATATTTTATATATTATATATATATATATATTTTATATATATATATATATATATGGCTCTTTTAATTATATATATATATTTATATATATATATATGGTTCTTTTAATTATATATTTTATATATATTTTATATATATATATATATATATATATATATATATATGGCTCTCACTGAAATATATATATACACATATATAATATATAATTAAAAGTGATTTCAACAAAATGTCAGTATAATAAGCCTCAATGTATTTTTTAAAAATAATTTTTTTGATAATACTCATTAATGTGAATGGTTTTCCGTTCCTCACGATTGCTAAAAATCCAGCAAAACTATCGGAATGAAAGTCATCTTGCCGGGTCATCCATTCACGAAGTTACTGCTGGCTAGCTTGCACACTGCTGAGTAGCTTGCGCGCTTCCTTTCGGCTGTCTCTCGCAGTGTTTAGATGCCAACGTAGCATGCGGCGTGTCAAAGTGCCGCTCTGCATTCGACCGTTTCATCGATGGTATTTTGTCGTTGCAAATCAGACACACCGCAGAAGCCGTTCTCTCCACAAAGGCGAATCCTTCGGTCCATTCGTCCTGAAGTCTACCAAACCCGTCATCTTTTTTTTCTTTTCGCCATCTTATTTGCTAAGGATTAGCTTTGAGCTAATGGCCGAGCGGGTTGATTCAAAAGGAGGCGTATACCTGTTTCCACAGCAACGGCAATGTTGGCCAGCGTCATCCAATCAAAATGGCTGCTGGAGCCAACTGCAGCCCAAACAGGAAATGAGCAGTGAAAAATCGATCGACGGATGCATTAATAAACAAACGAGAATATTTGTTTTTATCTGCGAGCCAGATGCAATCATCAAAAGAGCCATATATGGCTCGCCAGCCATATGTTCCCGACCGCTGACCTACACCGTTTCTCAAGTTGGGCTGCAGCCGTCATTCAACCAATCATGCCAGTGACTCATTGGATACAAATTGATGTTGCATAATTAACCGGCAAAATCTGCGCGAGAGGTTCTGCTGTTGTCATGATTGTGCGTTTGGGGTCGCCGTCCTGTTTGTGTTCAAGACTGCGTTTTCTGTGACTTTCGGTGTACGGCATGAAAAGATGCTGCCTGGCCTGGTGAGTGACGTGGGCGTCAACAAATGAACGATAAAAGTAGCGGTTGGTAGGTGTGTCTATCCTCGGGGGCATTGCGATGCCTTCATTGGCGGCAGTGATTTTGCTTCGGCTTTTGTTCGTGGTGGAATGATTTTAACCCCCATGCAGTAATGATCCCAAAATTGGACATTTCGGACACTTTGGACGATTTTGGACACCACAGACAAAACAGTGAAAAATAACTCCACGAAGCTGAAATTTTGCATAGGATGTATATCTATGTCTTGGCCAATTCCCACTGAACATTTTGAGGGGTCGAAAGTGAAAAAAAATTAAAAGTGAAAAAAGTTGTTGCACATTGGAAGAGAGGGACATTTTTGGGACGTAATACCCTTCATGCAGCCGCTTAAAAAAATACTGCATGAGGGTTAATGATTCGATTCATCGTTGCAGCCCTACAGGACACCGTAGGTTAACTCACGGCAAGCCTGGTGCGGGCCCCGTTTCCATGTCATCCCGAACCACTACTTCACCCCACGCGCCGCGCTCACTCTTATTTGAGTCTGGAGCTGTGAGCGGATCAAGTTGTCTCGCAACTTTGTCAAGGATACGTCGTACGTCTGCAAGAAAATGCCCGACGCGGCGGTGCCGATTTGATCTCCGGCATTACGATGCTTTCGTCACTCCGAGCACCATTGACACAAATATTTTACCACCCGGTATTGCCCGACTCTCGCCGTTAATTGACACAATCCGTGCGGTGGGCTGGCTTCTTTCATTTCCGGATTTGGATTTTACTCACTTTCATTTCAACGTGTTGATGCTTTGAACCGCCCTATTTCGGCGCTATGCCAAATGGCGCGCATTGTAAAAAAAAAAAATTAAAAAAAATCACGAGACATTTGAACTGAAAGTGATGCTGCCTCAGGCACTGCGTCCTTTGTTGCTGTTCCTGGGCGGGTGCAATCAGAACAGCGTTGTTATTTTCTCTCAGCATGTTTCCAATGTCATCAAATTTAACCGCGAGGCTTCGCTCGCAACCCTCCAGGCGACTACGCCGGCTTCCCCGGCTGCGGCCTCCTCCGCCTGCACAGCACTTACCGCCACGACCTGAAGATCTACGCCTCCGACGAAGGCCGGGTGCAGATGACGGCGGCGGCGTTTGCCAAGGTCGCTCGTCGTCACCGAAATGACGTCCGTAAGAACGCCTTTCGCACCACGCGGCGCGTCCCATCTCGGGCCTTTTGTCTGTGTTTCTCCGCGCAGGGCCTCCTCGCTCTGGAAGGGGAGCTGACGCCGATTTTGGTGCAGATGGTGAAGAGCGGCAACATGAACGGGCTGCTCGACAGTGACAGCGACTCGTTGACCGACTGCCAGCAGAAGGTGAAAGCCAGGCTGCACGAGATCATGCAGAAGGACCAGGACTTCTCACGAGACGACTATCAGAAGGTGACCGGGGGACTTCATTTGACGGGCTTGTCGTTTTTGGTATCGGGAGGTCAATCTGCCCCCCCCCCCCCCCGCTTTTTTTTTTAATTCCTTTTCACGCTGGATCACAGCTGGCGCCAACCAGCAGCCCGTCACTGGTGAACTCCATGAAAGTCATCCAGAACCCGGTCAAAACCTGCGACAAAGTGTACGCTCTCATCCAGAGCCTCACCTCGCAAATTCGCAAACGACTGGAGGATCCCAAGTCTTCAGGTACCTGCGTGAACGCGCGCCGCTATATCGGAAGCCATGAACCCGTTCCAGCCTCCCAAAGAAAGCTAACAAACAAAAAAAAAAAAGAAAATATGGTGTTCTTTAAGGAAGAAAAAATAGCACTCTATATCGTACGTTCCGAAAACCTACGGAAATGACATTAAATAACGAGAATGGGAAGAGTTTTTGCCAGTTTTTTTTTTTTTTTTGCTTCAATTCGATGGACATTGCGTCACCTTCTGAAATATGAGCAATGACCACCAGGGGGCATACTGTCCCGTCCTACATGACGATTTGATGAAACTAAAACTAAGCTGCCGTAATGTTTTTTTTTGTTTTTTGCAATCCATAAAAAATGTGTGAGCACTGTCAATGCTCTGTCTGCATATTTTGCAACCGTTTGTGTTCAAGTATTCGTGATTTCAAGGCTTACAAGTGCTGCGATTTCAATGCTAGTTTCTTTCCATGGGTTCACATTATGTGTTAGCCTTAAGCCATCGGCAAGGTTATACGATTTGCTTGAGTACATACATATTTAATTCCCTTTGCTTTGTGCTGGTTCAATAGAAAACTTCAACTGGCATCTTTTCAAAAGAATTGTTGGCTATCTAGTGCAGTTCACTGCCGCCATTTTCTTTTTTCCTGGGGTCTGAGTAGGGGGTATAATTATTCAGCTACGCATATTCAAGAGGGTTTTGAAGCTAAATAAATTGACGCTAGCCCCCCTCATCTCCTCCCCCCTCTCAAGATTTGCAACTGTACCACAGCGAGACGCTGGAGCTGATGCTGCAGCGCTGGTCCAAACTGGAGAGAGATTTCCGCATGAAGAGCGGCCGCTACGACATCAGTAAGATCCCGGACATCTACGACTGCATCAAGTACGACACGCAGCACAACTCCTCGCTGGACCTGGCCGACACCCTGGAGCTCTTCCGCCTCTCGCGAGCGCTGGCCGACATCGTCATACCGCAGGTCAAAAGTCGCTTTGTGTGTTTTGCGACCGGCATCGGTGAATCTCGCTGTTCGCACCCGGTAGCTGCTCCCTGCGAATGCAATTCGGTTTTCCCCACGTCCGTCGTGCGGGTCCTCTTGACGCTAAAGCGAACCCTCCCTCCTTTAGGAATACGGCATCAGCAAAGCGGAGAAGCTGGACATCGCTCAGGCGTACTGCGTCCCCCTGATGAAGAAGATCCAGCTGGACCTGCAGAGGACGCACGAGGACGAGGCCGTCAACAAACTGCACCCGCTGTGAGATCCGCGCCGGAGAACCTGGTTTACGAAGGACCGGCTTTGCTCCTGTGTGACAATTTTTGATGTTGGTCCAGGTACTCGCGGGGGGTGATGTCGCCGGGTCGCCACGTCCGCACGCGCCTCTACTTCACCAGCGAGAGCCACGTCCACTCCCTGCTCAGCGTCTTCCGCTATGGCGGACTCTTGGACGTATGCACTTTTTTTCTAACGCTCTTCGAAAGCTTCGCACATCACCCCGAAATCCAATACAGTCAAACTTTGGTTTTCGAACGTCTCTGTTATCGACCAAATCGGTTTTCGACCAAAAAATTTCGAGTTTTTTTTTTATGCCTCGGATGACAAACAATTTTCTGTTCTCGACCAAACTGAGCGCACTTGAATGCACCATTTGACTCCTCTCGCCTTCCTTACTCGAGGAAGTGACGCTTCCTCGTGTAGCGTTCCATCCTGAGCAGACGTGTTTAATAAAGACTTTAAAAAAATAGCAATTAAAAAAAAGCGTGGTTTCGGTTTTCGAACAGCCTTCTGGAACGGATTATGGTCGAAAACCGACGTCTGACTGTAATGTCAAAGCAACAACGCGGAAGGCGTTTTAAGGTGGATGAGCCGAGCTCCAATGGCACACAGGTGCTCTTTCTGCCGGCGTCAAATCACGCTCATTTCGATCACCATTCTGTGCATTAGCCGTTACGGGTCAGGCAATAGTCGCGATTAAGGGAAGCATTTCAAAAGTCTTGACTATGTTGAGTAGAAAATGGACTCCACACTTACGCACACAAACCCCCCCCCCCCCCCCCCCCCACATGATATCTTAAAATATGGCCTCATGGGTGGAGGCAACGATCAATATATTTGCCCTAACTTGACACTGTGTTTAAAAAAAAAAAAACCTTTTTAGATTCAGGACATTTTGTCTGTGGCGATATCTAACCCACTTGAGCGTAGTGATGAAACCATTCCAATTCAATGAGCCGTAAGATTGGGATTTTTGGGGGGAAAATATTGCTGGAAAGACGGATGATGTTCATTTTGAAAAATTCTGTCCTTTGCCGCGACTCCTTTCTTTCCTGAAATGTGGCGTTGGCTCACAGGAATGGAGCACCGGACTCCTTTTTATTTCAAATGAATGCATTTCAACCTTTCAAGGAGGAAAAAGACCAGCAGTGGAAGCAAGCCATGGACTACCTGAGTGCCGTGTCTGAGCTCAACTACATGACCCAGATCGTCATCATGCTGTACGAAGACAACAACAAGGTGATTGATGATCTCCTCGCCGTCATCTGGGGGCGCCGTCACCAAACGGACACTTTGACTCGTTGCTATCCGGTTGCTCTTCTGCTTGTCTTGGTTCCGTTTCGCACGGCGGGCGTGTCCTCCGCAGGACCCCTCTTCGGAGGAGCGTTTCCACGTGGAGCTGCACTTCAGCCCGGGGTCAAAGGCTGCGAGGACGAGGAAAACGTGCCGCTGGGCTTCGGCTTCCGGCCGGCCTCTTCAGAGGTGCGTTCACCAACGTTGGCGGACGGAACGATCGCAATGGCAATGGTTGTCGTTTGACCAATCAGAATCAGGACAAAAAGCCCAACCAGGGCAGCCTGGAGGATCTCTCTCAGGACCAAACGGACCAGGCTCTACTTGTGTCCGAGCCCATCAACATCCTGAGACGCCCGCCCATGATTCGCAACCGCAAGACGGGCTCCATTGAGGTAAAGTCATTTGCGTGGATGCATTTTTATCCCCCCCCCCTTCCCCTCCGTGTTGTCCGCCTGCCACTTGCAGTACGTTTCTGTCGAGTGGGTCCCTCGAGTCATGTCTCGGTGTTAACGCCGCTCAGGTCCTCTCTGAGACCTCGCCCACCCAGTCGTCCAAAGGCTGCACGTCGCACCGACTCTTCCCTTCGGGCTCGCGCCAGTCGCCCGAGATCAAACCAGCCAGCGGCCTAGGTGGGCGCCTCCTTTCTGTCGTGTGTGTGCGTTGCCGTCGCCGTCGCCTGTGCGTGTGTTTTTGTGGGGCGCGCAACATCCGCCCACAGCCACTTCCTCTTCAACCGTGACACTTTTTCTTCTTTTTCACAACTGCCGCCACGCTCGCGTGCATCCCAGTCACACGTCGGCAGTTAGACGTTAACTTTGCTAGCATCATGCTAACAAGCAATGCAAAATGCCATAGAGGGGCTAATGAATAGCGTCAGTGCTGAGCAATGGATGTAGCCTAAGCAGACAGACGGGATAAGATTACGCCCGCGGCATATATTGTTTATTCTTACTCAATCGCTGAGCATAATTGTGAAACTCTTCTTCATTAGTGTCTGCGTGAGTGCATTTTGCTGCCCCCCAGTGGCCGGATCTCACACACCAAACAGCAAAGTGAATTCATCCTGATGCGCAAACCTTTTTTATTCTTTTCATTCTAATTACGTGTGGTATTACAAAGGCCACGCTAAAAATATTTCCGAGTGCTGTTTTCTTCAGTATTTTTATTTATTTTTTGACAACAAATCACTGGAAACAATTCATGAGAAAAATTCATCACACAGTACAATAAATTTGAAGTGAATACATGAAAATAAAGAATATATTTTAATGAAACAATTTTCAGGAAAAGAATAGCTCAAATAGTGCGAGACTTGTGTCACATGATCCTGTAATGCTCAAAGGGCCCGATTAAAGAGCGGGGGCGGCGGGTTTGGACTGCGGCCCGCGGGCTGTATCTTGCCCAACCCCCAAATTGTGCACCAAAGGCTTCCCTAAATTGGAGGTTATGTTGCTCATAAGTTGCGTCGACAGGTCTTGTCACCGGAGTTCAACCTTGTTTGTTTTGTCACCAGCCCCCGTGGAGGTCAATTGAGCAGCAGGTGTCGGCGAGGACGGCCTCGGCCACACGTCGTCAGACTTTTAATAGCAACCAGTGAGGAGCAAGACTCCATTTTGCGGTCACCCCCTTCTCTCGTCCCTTCCAAGGGCAAATCAACTTTCCCACCATTCAAACCGCAGATGAGCGACCGGCAGGGTTCATTCGTGCGCACGCTTTGTTCCTCCTTCACCTCCTTTTTTTTTTTTTCTTCTTTTCCGCATCTTTTCCGCCTCCAGTTTTCCGCCTCCAGTTTGCTTGTCGTGGTTTCCAGGAACAAGCGGCAACTTATTTGCTGACACGCGTGCAGGCTTTCTTAATGCAGTTATTCATGGCAGCCGTCTGTTGTGAATAACAGCAGCACTTGCGTGCGCGTGTGTGTGTGTGTGTGTGTGTGTGTGTGTGTGTGTGTGTGTGTGTGTGTGTGTGTGTGTTATGAACTAAAGCTCACCCTGCACCTCCCTCCTCCTCCCCCGGCCCCCTCTCCTCCCAACACACGCACCTCCCATCCCTCTCCCCCCCTCCCACCCGGCTTATGTCACACAGGCTCACACTGCTCTGGCCTCTTCAACGCCTCCATGCTGGGGGTGTCCTGTAGCGCCCCCAACCTGCGGGACTACGTACGCACGCACCACCATCACCACCGAAAACCCCCCCTGTACCCCGGCAGCCTGCCCTGCCAGATTGGCATGTTCGGTACGTTGGCGCCGCTGACCCCCGCCCTCCTATAGTTCGTTAGCCCCCCCACCCCACCCCCACCCCCACCACCACCACCACCCACCACCCACCACCACCACTCTCCACAAAGCTGTTCATCTTTGTCCCTCCCTGTCGTGCAATCAAAGCCCTTCGCCCAAAAGCAAACGCCGACCCTCATTTATCTGTTGAGTCATTTGTTTGGCGGTCGTCATGGTGATGATGGTGCTGACTCGACGGCAGATCCGATTTGCATGAGCCTTTTGGGTTCTCTACTTTTGTGCTGTGACGAATGCAAAGTAATCCTCACTAAAATGGTTTCCGGTGTCTGTGCGGACGCCTCAACGGTGCTCTCTTTGTTCATTCCGGGCGGTACAATCATTGTTTCGCAAAGGACGATGGTCCCATTCAATTCAATCACATCTCCACCCCCCCTTTGTACCCCCCCCCCCCCCCCCCCCCCCCCCCCCCCCCCCCTCCGCCGCCCTCTCCCGCACACATGCCAGCACCGGCTGTCTTTGGCATGCGCATTGTGTCGGGGTGTCATTTTCTTCACATCCTGGTGTTGGCGAGCTCGATTGTTTGGGCAGCAGAGTGCATGCGCTGCATTCGGGGAAGGTGCACTGTTCACTCTGTCCACGAGGGGGCACTCTCGCGACACCTCTGTCGCATCTCGTCACTGTCCAGCTGCCCTAGCAGGTGAGCGTTGGGATGACGTCACTTTTCGTACCAGGAATAAGACTTGCATCCGCTTAAGCGTTTTCGTCTGTTGAGAAAAGAAAATTTGTTTTTATTTTGTTTCGCATACGGGAAAAAAATGAAACAGTCTTTATATACCCAAAAAAATTTTCAAATAATTCTACAATAATCATACACACACGCTAACCATCACATGTGATGGACTACAAATAATTAAAATACTGTGCCGTCATAAAACTTAAGGTTTAGTTCTCAGCCGTATGGTTTTAAAATACAATCACAGATTTTTTTTTTTTTTTTTTGTTTAGATTGAATGCACGGGCCATCATGGCGAGAACGAACTCTTGCCATTGATTTAGTTTAAAACGACACCTTCTGTATCCAAAACTAAGTCTAATGATCATAAAAAATGTCCTTCGTTTTCGTCTTTGTCATGAAATAACATCACGCGTGAGCTTTTGTGGTTCATTTTAAATGGATTTATTTTTGGTATTGCGTGAAATTATTTTGTTCATCTTTCACTTGACAAAATGCGCCATGTATTAAAAAAAAACAAAAACAAACTAATGCTAAAAAAAAAAAAGCCAATCTAAAACAAAAGCTAAGCAAAACTCCCAAACCTGCTCCGAAAGCAAATTAAAACGATCTGAATTTGAAAAAACAAAAGTCGAAACGAAATAAAAAGGACACGAAAAGGAAAAATGGAGAACTGTGCTAAACCATGCGTCTTCGAAACCATGTTGATGCTCCGCCTCCTTTTGGACTAAATGTCGCAGAAGCCACGGCGAAAGCAGAAGATATTCATCTTTCGGGAATTTCATGCTTGTGGGACATCAGGTTTTATTTTATTTTTTACATTTTTGTTTTTGCTGAGGCGAGCTACTCGTGCGGCGCCCTCTTTTGTCTGATTCTGTGAAGCATCGAGTCACCCAGCCTCTTGTCGCCGCCGGCGTCCTTCTTCCGGCATGGCCGACGTCTTCCCGGGTTCTCTCTCTCTCTCGCTCTCTCTCTCTCTCTCTCTCTCTCTCTCTCTCTCTCTCTCTCTCCTTCCGCATCTCTCCTGTTAGGTCCAAAAGGGGCGGAGCCGGCAGTAACTCCAAGTTACCTCTCTTATCTCCTCAGAGCTGTTGTCTAAGCCGCCAGTAAAGAGATTTTCTGTGTCGTTTGCCAGGCATCCGACTAACGGTATGTCTGCCCCTTTTTTTTCTCTTGCTCGTTTTCTTTTTCCACACTTTATTTTTTATTTTTTTAGGAGGTGTTGCATGTGCGGGTTTTTTTTTTGGGGGCGGGGGTGAAAAGTGATGTCGCTCTCTCCCGAGATTGTTGCATTTTTTTTCCTCGCTCACCCTTCAATCAAAATCACTTGTCACCATATGTAATTTAAAAAAGACAATAATAATTTCTTCAGCGCCATTTCTGCTGCGCACGAGGCAATTTCTTGAAAATTGTGGAACTCCTTCACAAAATCAGGCTGCTTTTTTTCACCCCCCCCCCCAATGAACCACAGTTAAGACTTCTGGAAGCTTCCTTTGTTCCTGTTTTGTCTTTTTTTGTGTGTGTTTTTTTTTTTTTCTTGTAACAGCAGAACAAGATGAAGAGGATGCGGTGAGTGTTGGGTATCACTCTGGATGAATCATCGCTTTCTATTTGTAAAGATGTCAGGTTTTTGTTTTTTTTTTCTTCTCGACATCTGCTCGTGACTTGCCACGGTCAGCCCGTCTTCGGCGAGCCCTCTAGCGCCACCGCTGGACAAAGAGAGTTGCAAAGCGCCTCCCCCCCCACCCCCGCAAAGAGAAATAATTCCATGTCGGCATGAAAAATACAAATGTCCCAGTGGCTGTTATTGCAAAGTGAGGTCAAGGAAGTTTTGAGACGCTTGGTCAGCGCGTGAACGATGAATTGCGAGTAACTCGTTCATTCCGCCCGCCAGTTTTCAAATCTTGTCTTCACTTTTTCCATATCGTGTCCATAATGTCATTCATTTGCCGTTCACGTTGTGATCCTTTTTTTTTTGTGACAGTGGAACCTCCCAAGGCAGAATTCAAACAAACAAACAAACAAACAAACGAGCGTGTGTAGAAGTAGTGGTGGCTTCAAAGAATTCTAATTGGGGAGGGGCGGGGGGGGGGCAGGTTGCCTGACTTTACTGGTCCGCGTGTACGCCTACCCCACAACTTGCTTGGAGAAGTCCGAGCTCATCATGTTACTCCTCCACTTGATTTATTCTCCCCCCCCCACCCACCTACCACCTCTTTTAGGTTTCGAAGGCTGCCCGATGGTGCCCTCTATCTACCCGCTGGAGACGCTGCACAACTTGCTCTCGCTGAAGCAGGTGGACGAGTTCCTCAACGCAGTGTGCGAGAGCAGCAGCGAGGCCCACGCCAAGACCATGAAGGGTACCGCCACAAACGCCCAGCCGTGCGCGCATGCAATTATTTGGGGATTTGGGAGGAGGTCCCCACAACTCGCACCAGTAGGACAGTGTGTGAAAAATCCAGGAATCGTTAATTATATGTCAGGGCTGATCATTTTTATATGATTTTTTTTTTTTTTTTTTTTCAAATTCCGTGCTAGTTCTCAATTGAACGTACGTACGCAACCGGCAGCAGGCGTTTATATGCTGTTGTGTGACGCAGCGCTGTCGGGACTCTTCGACTCTCAGAGCCAGGCGTCGTCGCCCTACGGCCCCCAACAGCCGCTCTCGTCGTCGGGCTCCGAGGCGTCGCTGCAACCGCCCAGCCAGCCGCTTTGGCGTGAGTATCGTTGCCTTCTTCACCGTCGCCGTCTTCACTTTCATGACTGACTTTGTCATTCAGCCGCCACAGAATGCATCGCAGTTGTCACAAAGTATGATTAATCTATAGACCGATCACACTGGTCAATAAACCTTTACTACGTATTTCTTTTTTTTTTTTTTTTTTTTTAATCAGAGATGCAAGGAAATGTTCTTTGTGGATCAATACATGATCAAATAACACTAATGACAAGCAATATGGTAATAAGGCAGTAATAACTTATCATAACATGTAACAGGAAATATGTAATGCCCATATGTACATGAAGCGACTGCTCAAAACAAATAAAAGCAAGACATGGAAAAGCATGTTATGTTTGTCATGTATGGTCATATTTCAGAATCCAAAAGAGCTTTTCATCGATCATCACAGATCATTTGTAATAGTTGGTAATATGGTAACATTATAACTTGGTACTAATATGCAACAACCGCGATAACGTTCAAGTAATGGGTGGGTATGATGTGTTATAATATGGCAATGACTGTGATTACATTGCAATAACATGGTAATGACGCATCATCATGATAATATTGTAATAACACATTTATTCTTTTGTGTTTCTGATTTTTTTAAAAATTTTTTATTTTTTTAAAGATGGCAGTGTCCCCTCCAGTGCTGTGTCCAGCGCTGGCCCCTCTTCCCCCATCACGGAGAACTCTGCCCTCAACTTCAACTTCAGCGAGTAAACCCAAGCACCACACTCATGCACGCACACACACAGACACACACAGACACACACACACACCTTCTTGTTGAATGCACTTTATGCTCACTCCCTATTTGTTTAGTTGACTGGAGCAATTAGCCCGCACACAGTACTGGAATATAAACCCCTGTGGACTACAAATATTTCGTATTTGAACACCAGGCGTGCCTTTGGCTTCCGCTGCTGTGTTTTGATTTTTAGCAGCGAAGATTTTGAGCAGGAAAGTTTCAACTTTGTTTGTGGAAGTATTAGCACCAACGTTAGAACCGTTTAAATAATTTCACACAAATTGCCGTATGATTTGGGTTTGCTGTTCTAATAGTTTTGGTTTGGCGTCCAAACCAAACCGCCTTTATTTTGCCGCGTGGCTGTCGAAGATGACGGCGGACGGCGAGTTTCCCCACACGTCGAATTTGCTCGCTGTGGCTCAGTTTTGGATCAGCGCTTGATGTGACGCTTTGTACGCGCTGTCGCTAATGCTGCACATTTGCGGAGCAAAACCGAACAACCAAAGTTCCTGCACGCGCTCGAGGTGGGCTTGATTTGCGGGGCCCCATCTCTGGAGCTCCTTGCGGAGGCGACGTTTGCCACTTTGCTTTCATGTTTTCATGTCTTTGTCTCCAAAGAGAAGGCCGCCAAAATGTGACTGAACCAAAACAAGCAAATAAAACCACTCAAGCACAGATTTCAAGTTCCGTCTTTTGTTTTGGCCGCACGACGACATTTTGTGTGCGTTTCGGTATCGCCACCCAAATATCTCGGACTTGAGCCAATCGACAGATGACAAGCCAAAGGTGGGACAGAAATGGCCTCTTCCCCATCCTGTCACCTCCTTCATTTGTCTCCTGGCTTTCTTATCTTCTCTTCTGGCCTCCTTGCCTCCTCCCCGCCCCCTCATCCTCCTCGTCTCCCTTTTCTTCTCGTTTTTCGTCTTCTCATGTCCTTGTTTCCTTTCATTGCGCCCTTGTTTTTTTTCCCCCCCTCTCCTCACTTGCTCGCTTCTGCGCCGTTTTCCTGGCATGGCCCCGTTTCCTCTCCTCATCATCTTTTCCTTGTGTCCTTTGTCATGTCCTTGTCTTTCCTTTCCTCTTCACCTCCTCGTCCTCTCACGTCTTCATTTTCTCCCCTCACCTCCTTTTTATTCTCATCTCCTTGCTTCCTTTCCCGCTTGTTTCCTTGTTTCCTCACCGCACTTCCTTGTCTCCGTAGCTCCTCGTTTCTCATCTTCAATTCCTGGTCTTCTCATTAAATTTTTTTTTTTTTAATCCTCTTCCGCTTTTCACCTTGACCCCCCCTCCCCCGGCATGTCCTCCACCCCCCCCCCCCCCTTCAGAACGTCTTTGAAGAAAAGTGATGAGTCATGCCTGTTCTTATTGCTGCTGTACGTTGCCATGGTGACACCCTCAGATGTAATTGACTCTCTGAGAGTCTGCGCTCCCAGAAGGCCCCCCCCCCCTCCCCCCTTCCCTAGCTTTGATATCCTTCGAGATACTTGAATACACTATTTGGTGCACCCTCTGAAGCGGCTCCTTTCCAAATAGTTGTATGTACAGTACTGCTTGTATTCGTTCTTGTTCCTGTTAAGCTTGTGTTGTACGAGACTTCATTGAAAAGATATCAAATCATTTGCAATAAAATGTTGTTGATTCATAACCAAGCACTTCAAAAACTTTTTTTGGGTGCAACCGGGGCAAGTTGACATACATATTTGGAATATTATGGAGGGGACGGAGGAGGGGGGGGAGGAGGGTCTTGCAAGAATAAAATTGGAATTTCACAAGAAAATAGTTTCTCAATGATAAAGCAGTGAAGTCAAAGTCACTTATTGTCGGGAAGGTTTAAAATATATCAAGTAGGAAGTGTAAGAAAAAAATTCATGATGTGGGATTGCTTATAACTTGTGTGAATGAACGAACCGCCCCTCCCACCCTCCCCAAAAAACCCCATCTTAGTTGAAGATGAAGTTGAAACATTAATCCGATTTATTTGCCAATTTGATGAGCTGTCGAGTCATGGCCGCTCCTCTAATTTAAAGCAAAAAACGCTCAATGAGAAGCGATAAAGAATTGGATCGCTTGGCAGTATTGACGATGGAATTGGACTCACTACGTTCTTATCGATTACCAATCGCTAATTTTAATGTTTGCGCTTTTGGTTGATCGTAAAAAGCAAAAACACAGGGAAACACACACACACACACACACACACAGAGTGCAGTTGAGTGTACTTTATTTGTTGATCACCGGGCTGTTTCCCTTTTACGATGAATGCGTGTGCAGCACTTCTACTTTACCAGAGAGAGACAGCGAGAGTTGAAACAGTTGCTATACGTTTCCCAGAAAGAGAGAGAGAGAGAGAGAGCGAGAGCGTCAAACATAAGTTAGCGCTGTACAGCATCTTGATCACGACAGAAACAAACAGAAGCACAACCGAAATCGGCGTTCGGACTTTAGCGTTAGCGCTACTGCCGTGTTCAACAATTACATTCAGGATTAGGACCAAATAAGTCACATGCAAGAGGATTACACGATGTTCTCTTGGCGGCTTGGAATCACTGTCGAAGCAAAATGTTACGTTCAAAGATATGTACAGAGAGCGTGCGTGCGTGCGTGTGTGTGTGTGTGTGTGTATGTGTGCGAGATAGAGAGCGCGTTACATTCGTGTTGTGTTTGACCGTTTGGATGTTTTCTTATCCAAGTCATAGTCTGGAGAAGGTCGCAGCCGAGGCCGGCCGTCATCGGTTCTGTTGAGGAGTTGCCATGCCTGTGTTGCCGTGTCAGTCCACCTCTCTGAGTGGTTTGTGCGTTTTTACATTCACAAAAATTCGGTTTTTGCGTCTCACGGCGTTCTGCCGTTGCCAAGAAAGTTTCCGTCTTCTGACGCGTCGTAGCGTATGCTTTTTGGAAGCGATTTTTCCGAGCTCGCTCAAACGCGCCACGAGCACAGCCTGCCGATGCTGCGTTCCAAAAAACTGGTAAGTTGGACACTTGTGAACAGCAACTAGCACACACGCGAGTGGATCAGTCGCTAACTTTCATTTGATACCATTTGTATTCATTCAAAAGCCCGTTTTCAAACCCGTTGATTAAACTACCTGTAGGCATTGATTAACCGGTGTGCGGATATTGAATCTCTGTACGAAGTTATTTCATGCGAAATAAGTTTCAATGAAAGGGTGCCAAAATTGTTGGGGGGGGGGGGAAATTTAACTGTTACGGTGTTAGTCATGACCCCAAAAAATATGAGTCAAAAGTCGAAATGTTAAATGTAAGAGCACACCCACGTTTGAAGAAAAACAAGTTATTCTTTTTCGAGAATAAAGTTCCAATGTTATGAGGGTGAAATCGAAACGTTAGCGAAAAGTCGTAACGCGACGAGAGAAGCGTAATGTGAGAGCAGTGTGGAGAAAAGCTGTAATGCCGCGAGAATTAAATTGTCGCTTTACTGAAACGAGGGCGTGATCTTACGAGAAAAAGTTGCGACAATGAGGTGTTAGTGATATGCGACGTATGAAAGAGAAAAAAAGCCATATACTACGATGTAATGTGATGAAAAGAAAGTTTAATATGGCGGAAAAGTTGTGAATTTATGAAAATAACGTTTATCATGACCAGAAACGGAGGAAAAATCAAAGTGTCCATTTTATCCGTATTTGCGTTCCGTTTTTGGATTTAGCTGTTGTAACCGTTTTTGTTTTTTTTGTCATCTGTTTGCAATTGTCGCTTTGAGTGTGATATTGTTACCCGATTAGCATAATTGCCCAAATTATTTTTTTACTTTATATTAACAAATCAATCAAAAGTACCAACGTGCTAGCTAAAAATTCAGTTTTTCCCCTTTTCCGTTTTAACACGGCTTCGGCAACGACGCTATTTGTTGAACCATTTGCGACTTGCCAGTTTTCTGCAATGCATCGTACGCGTTGGTGGAAGGTACAATCGGATTCACGTTAAATGAGCCCAAAACGACAAACGCAATTATTGCTTAGAAGACTCCAAGCAGAATTATTTGCAAATTTATAGCGCGATAAAAGCTAAATCAGTAGCCGTCAACATTGTCAGCTACCCGCCTCAAAGCATGCAATATTTGGGGAAAAAAAACAAACGAACACATTCCTGCGAGCGTCGCCTCCGTCATTCATTCATGCTCATTTATAAATAGTTGTTATGCTCAATATTTACATATTACAATGTGTGTTTGCGGTCGTTGAGGTCATCGCTGTGCTTCAATACAAACAACTAAACCCCACCCATTTCCTTCTCGGGGCGGGGCGGGGAGGGGAGGGGCGGGGGAAAGTGCATTCTGGTTTGGTACAAAGACATTCCTTTTCATTTTCATATCCAACGCGAGCCATGAACTTGACTGACGGACTTTTTGAATTTCATATTTTGGTCTCATCCTTGAGCGTTGTTGGAAAACAAACAAGCTTCTGTTTGCTACATCAGTGTGTCGTCGAAGTTGCCGGTGTCATGTCGAGAAACATTCGAGAATGTTGTTCATGTTAATGCGGAAACATTGTCACTTTGTTCGTAACTGCCGCACAGTAAAAATTGAAATGAAATTCTTTTTAAAATCTCATAAAAGATAGGATTTTTTTAAAATAAAGTAGCATAGAGTTAATTAATATTATAATTTTTTTTTTTAAAATCTAAATGTAAAAAGAATATGTTTTAGACTCTTCTATGAAAATAGAAATAAAATTTAAATTATTTGAAATTATTCCAAAGCAGCATAGGGAAAACAAGCATTGACATCCCACCCACTCCCCACCTCCCCAAATTAAAAAATTAATTAATTAATAAAAAGCAGCAGTGAGACAATCAGGGCTGGAACGTCCATCATGAGCGACACCCGCACAATTATTGCGGCTTGCGAACGCAAGAAACATGAGATCTGGGTTCTGAAATTATCATTGATGAGGTGTCATAATTGGGTCAAATGATTAGGGGCAGCTCTCGGTTCGTCTACGTCTTTTTTTTTGTGTGGCCTTAATATGTCTCTAAATTTGACTCATGATATAATAGGAAGGTGGGAAAGAAGAAAATCCAAATTAATGAAAATATATAGTGTGTGTGTGTGTGTGTGTGTGTGTATATATATATAAATATATATCTTCTAATATATCTTCTAATATTATTGACAAAATAAAATTGAGTAAAGAAAAAAAAAAACATTTTCGGTGTGCATGAACTTGATGACTGGCTAATTGCGTTTCGCTACGAGGCAAAGGGGTCGATTGCGGGGCAGCGTGAGCAAGTCAGAACTCAATCTTGCAGGCGGGGAAAGACTCGTCCTGCATGACGACGGTGCTGCTGGAGGCCAGGACCATGATGTTGAGGTCCTGCTGCCTCTCGTGCGTGCGCTGATACCACTCACGGGTCACTTCCGTGTCGTGGGTCGGGATCAGGGTCACCTTCAGGGGGACAAGATGTCACCAAGGAGCAAACACTGATCGGTAGACGAGTCGTGAAGTGCACTGTTACTACGAGCTTTTGGTTAAAAGTGGATTATTAGTGTCACAAGGTTGAGCTTGCGGTGGTGTACAATTTCTTATTTTTAATATTTCAGTCCCAATCCCATAACACTGCAAGGAAATGAAAATATTTCATTATTTAGTAACTTTCTCAAATGATATGCAATACAAAATAATCTTTTTTCTGGATTTTAGTCGACCAAAATTATTTCAGTACGTTACGATACTTGAGTAGGTCTTGTTACTCAGTAACTAAAAAATAATCCCTACTGAGTTAAACATCGAAGAATGTATTTTGAAACCGAAATAAGCAGCTGCATGAGTACCTGCACGTTGGAGCCCCACTGAGCTTTGCCCTCCAGCAGGGCGTCCAGGACGCCGCCGCTCGGCTCCCCGCCGCTGGGGTCATTCCCGCTCACCACGTAGTATGCCGCTCGCACGCGCTTGAAGAACTCCTGGTCCACGTTCTTGGCACTGCAGTGGTTGGGCACGTAGGCCAGGTCCACGTAGACCGGCGGTCCGGGTGGGACAGCTGAAGGGGCTTTCTGGGCGTTGTTTCCTGAACACATGCACACGGTCAACTTAAGCAACTGGGCATCTTCATTACACGTCCACATCAAGGCAGAATAACTCCTGACAGTCATCATGGTACTGTATTGATTTAGCACACCCGGCGTTGGATTGATTCGAAGATAAAACGCACCTGAACTGCTTTTCACTCCATTGACCAGGCCCTTGAGGATGTCACTCCGCGAACCTTGGTTCTCTGACATCTTCAAAAGCTTGGAGCTCCTCTCGGGGTCCTTCCTCCTGAGGGATGCTGATCGAGGCGGGGCCGAGTCCTTATGGGCCTGCTTCACCGGCGTGGTGGACCTCTTTTTGACGTCCCCCTTCCGAGCAGGAGAAGCCGATTTGGGTTTGGCTTTCCTGAGGCCCTTTGTGGCCTTCTGGTCCTTCTTGAGGAGTTTTCCTGTGCCGCTGAGGTCCTGAAGGAAAGCCTCTGGGTCCACCATGCACGCATCTGGATGAGGAGGTTGTGGAGGAGGGTCTTTTACCGAGGTGGGGAGGGGATCGTGCGTCTGCTGAGCTGCCCTCGCTGACGAGGGCTGTAGGCCACCGGCAGCACCTGCGGCTGACAACCGGTCTGCAGGCAAATGGTCCGCATCTTCATCTGAGTCCAGGTTACCTTCCGCGGTAATGGATGGACACTCTTCAGTTCCCGGCGGCACATCAGAATCGGACCGCGAAGGCAACGACTCACTCACAGATGTGGGAGGTGTTTCCTCTCCTGCTAAAGTCGCGGTCAGTCCAAATGAGGCGGCACCGGACAAATGATGACCGGCGTCGCCAAGGTGACGCCTTTGCGTGTGTGACTTTGTTTTAGCAGCTTTTTGCTCGTGGGCTGCATCACCTCCCTCCTGGAGCGGTCACTTCGGTCGTCCTCTTCACCCTCGTCGCCAGAGAACTGATGTGGACTAGGGTTGATGAAGGACGGAGAGAGTTCTCCTTTACGCTGTTTGTATTCATAGGAGCAATCTCCCGTGTTCAAGTCGGATGGACGATCGTTTTTTGGTTTGCTCGATGCTCTTACGAGTGAGGTTGCGTTTGAGGAGGCACCGTGGATGCTTGCCATCCATTCGAAGGCATCCTCCTCCTGGTCACCGTAACCTGGTGGAGGGGCACTTGGGAAATCATCAGGCTTCTGCAGCAGCTCCCAATCAGATATACTACTTTTTCGCCTTGCCTCTAATCGCTCCGGCGGCTTGTCCAAGAAGCTTTCCATTGCCCCTGGGAAGTCAGAGTCTCCTTTCGACTTGACGTCCACTTTATCAGCCTGCTGGACTGCAGAGCTCATCCTTTCATTGCTGTCCTCCAGAGACTTTGTTTCCTTTTGTCCTTCCGCAATGTCTGCTTTTCTTGTTTCCTGTCCCACTTCAGCGTGGACCGTAGTCCTCTCCTGTTCATCGTACGGTGTCTTTAGGCTTGGCTGCTTTCCCTCCTCTGCTCTGGAAGAGTCGGCGACGGCACATGAGGTGTTCATAGCACCACTTGCACTTGCTGAAGTGACCGAGGCAGCGCGATGAGCTGTTTCCGTCGTCACTTGGGGTAATGGCTCAACGGTCGGTGTCGTCTTCACGTCTGTTGTATTCAAAGTACTTTCCGTCAAACGTGCCGCAGTTAGTAATGAAAAAGGGTCTTTCTCTTCGGACGTTTTTTGCCAGTCAAAGTCACGTACGACATCTGCCGCTGTCCCTTGAGAACTACTGTCAGTGGGTTCGGCCCATTGTGGAGAGGCACCAAAACTGACTTCTGATGTGGAGAAAATGTCTGCCAGTTTTGAGGGCTCACTACTAGGTACAACAGACGATGACCATTTGCTCTCCTGAGCCTGGGAATATTCTTTTGTAGGTTTGGTCATCACTTCCATGTACTCGTCTCTCTGAAGGCCACCAGGGGCTGAGCTCAACAATGTAACTCGCTGGGCCGTATCGCTCGATACGCTTGCAAACTTTTGAGCACTGTCTTCTAAATGCTGGGTAAAACTTGAGCCGGGTGAAGCGGCTGTGAAGGCGCAAGGTAATGAGGGAAGCTGGTTCTCCTTTTTAGCGGTCAGATCTGAGCTTTGCCTTTGAGTCACACTTTCCTCTTGGTTGTCTCCTTGGTAATATCGATCTTCGCTTAAGGTTACTTGTTGGCTTTCGTGCTGTTGATCTTTCGGACCTACTTGACTGACCTCAGAGTATCTTTCTGATCCACTCAGTCCGAGATCAGTATAGCGTCCAGGCTGCAGAGCAAACGGATCAGAGGCAGGCATGGACGGGGATGGGGGTTGGTCAGGTAGCGCTGCTGGGCTTGAGCTGCTGAGGTTGATGGTGGGTGATGACTGGAAATGGTTTTCGGAGCTTGGAGATAGAGATTCTTTGTCGGCATCCTTTTTCTCTGACTGCTGGACCTCAGAGGAAGCACTATCCCCAGCCATTGATAGCTTCGTTGGTGTTGCTGGCTCAGGGGATAAACATGTTTTGTCTCCCTTTGTTTCAAGAGGCTTTGCTTCATTTGGAGTGTCCGAGCAGAGCTTTCTAGTTTGACAGCACTCGTGCCTGGTGATGTCGCCGTTTTGCCTTCACTCTTGATCTCAGGAGGTTTGGTCGTACCAGCAGCTGTTGCTCCATAGGCAATTTCCTTCCCAAGAAGGTTTGTGTCACCAGATTGTAATATTTGACTTGTGTCATGCTTGGATGCCACAAAGGCATCGTCAGGTGTCGCCTCAGAGGCCATCTCCTCTTTTTGGAGGCTCGATTCAAGAGAGGTTTTCTTTGAGTCCTCAGAGGGCGGACTGCGCCCGCACGTTTCTTTTTCAGACTGTTCCCTGGCACCTTTCTCCATGTCAACGTCACTCGAGTCCTCCTCTTCCTCCTCCTCCTCATCATCATCATCAACATTGAAATCTTCACCTACTACAAGTAAGCGAATATCTACCAGGTGTTCTTTGCCTTTGGGGAAGTCCAACACGGAATGACTGTTGTCTGAGGCGAGAATGTTGTCATCTAGTGTATGTTCTGGACACGAGGAGCCCAAGCCTGCACTCGGTTTACTTGCTTGCTCATCCTTGACCGAGGATGAAGCACCTTGGGGTAAAATCTCTTTTTCTGCTGGCGAGCAGCGACCAGATGGAGAGCCTTCATGATCGGAGGACCCGGTCCTGTCTTTCTGTGATTTTTCCATCTCCTTCGTTGCGGTGTCCTTTTGTGCGATTGCAGTGCTGAGATCTAATTGGTTGCTGGTCTCTTGCTTTGATGGATGCTCTGTGGAATGAAGAACGGCATCAGTAGACGCCTGATCCCTTCCTCCTGTCTGAGATGTTCCTGAAGTTCCTCCCTCCATATCCTCTTTCTCTTTCTCCGATTTTTCTGGTTTGTCCTCTTTGGGACTGTAAGACTCCTGGGAAATTTTATTGTCTCGCATATCCAGAGCTGAAAAGCTCTTTTCGGCAGGAGGCGTGTCTGCTCTTTCTTCCCTTTCTCTCTCTTCTTGCTGCCCTTTCTCTCTCTCTTCTTGATCGGGCGAGGCACTTGGGTGGCTGTCACTTTGTGGGCTGTGGTCAGCGGTACTTAAGGACGTTGCTTCATGTTTGACTTGATCCTCATGTAGGAACGCGGCTGACCCCATTTGGCTTGTTCTCCTGTTATCGTCCATGCTTATGTCAAAAGTATGACCTTCAGACACATCTGTCCCCTCTCGAGCGGTAGGATCTTTTGGGATGGGTTTCTCATATGGATCGTATTTGGAGGCGGCGACAGTTTTGCTTTCGTCTCGGGGTCCATGATCACTGCTCTCCTTCTTTGCACCGCCTGATTTCCCACCATCAGTCGGGCTGCTGTCGTCGGAGTCTTTGTCCAACAGGAAGTATGAACAAGGCTGTGAAAATCCTGGCGAAGCCGCCTCCCGTTCTCCTTCCCTCTCCCGCTCTGCCTCTTTGCCGGGCTTCCCCTCTTGCATCGTCTTATCGACAGACCCGGGACTAATTTGAGACTGGACTTTGGACTGGCTCCCAGTGCTCGAGCTGGACTCTGGCTCTATCTGAGGGTATGATCGATCAGGGGATGGCTCCTGTTTTTGAATCGAAATTTTCTCCCCCTTTGCCGAGTCAGTAGCTGAGGACGGCTCCTGGTGGGTGATCAGCGAAGGAGTACTTTCAGGTTTTGCAGCACTGCTGGAAAGACTGCATTCTTCTGTTAAAAACTCTTTGCTCTCTTCATCCAGTGAAGGTTCCTGCATTGTAAGAGTTGGTATTACGATTACTGTCTGTCTGGGTGTGGCCTCTTGATTGCTTAATGGAGACGTTTGGCCCGCAGAGCTGGACTGAGTTTCGGATTTTCTCAGCTCAACCGATAAAGGTCTTGAGCCCATACATATATATTCTTCATCCTCCTCCTCCTCCTCCTCCTCCTGGTCTTCATCAGAAGACTGAACCAACAAGGCGGGTTCGTGGTGTAACTTGGAAGCCAACACTGCTTCTCCGAATGTTGCCTGTGCAGATTGTTTCAAGGTTTTGTCGAGGTCCTTCTCTTGCAACTCTTCCAGCTCCCACTTCTCCTCCCTGGTGCGTTGCGCCTCAGCTCTCTCTTTTCTGCCGCCGTCTTCCGCCTTCACATCAGACGTGTTTCGTATCTCTTCTGATTTGGTCTTTTGCTCATGCAGATCTTTTGTCTCGCAGGTTGCCTCCTTCTCCTGTTCCCTCTCCATCTTCTGTTCCTTGCTCAATTCGGCAACATGAGCGTCGTCCTTTTCTTTCTCCATCCTCTCATCGGAACTAATAACTCCTGTTGCAACCCCATCACGTTCTTTTTCCTCCTCTTTTGGAGCTGCAGGTCGTTTGTCAAAGGTTTCTTCTCCAGATGTCTTTTCCATGGGCATGCCTCGGGCTAGGCTGTGGTCTGCCTCTTTTACGGCACCCGTCGCAACATTAGCGTCAACAGTCCTTTGAACCTCTTGTGTCTGAAAGGATTCGGTCTGTGTCTCTCGTTTGTCTCTATTTGGCCCTGTTGTGGGCTCTCCTTTGTTGTTGTCTTGAATGGCTTCATCTTCACTAATGAACTGCTTCACTTCATCTTTGGCAGATGTCTCACAGGTCGCTTCCGATTTGGCTTCTTTCTGTTTATGATCTTCCATGCATTCCAGCAGGGCATTTTTGCCGTCTTTTGTCATTTCTTTAGCTTCCTCGAAGGCCGCTCTTGCTTTCAACTCTTCGGCTTCTTTGTCACTAGCAAGGCCCTTTTCGTCTTTTGTGGTTTGGGTCAATGCAACGCAAACATCTTGCGTTTCCGCTTTCTTTGCGACATCATCAGAGTATTTATTCGTATCGTAAGCTTCTTCCTTTTGTGTCTCTTTCGCGTCCCCCTTTTTTATTTGTTCCTCCGAATCAACCTTCTTCTCTACTTCCTCCGTTGGTTTTACTTCAATGAAACCTTTGCATTCCTTTTCAGTGGGTTTGACCGACACCCCATCGTTACTTGTTTCTTCTTCCATCAATTTGATACCGACACTTTGATCCACAATTGCCACGTGTTCCTCCTTGGATGCTTTGCCATCGATGTCGTCCACTTTGTCATCAGCCTTTTCGTCCCGTTTACCAGCATAAATGTCATCTTGCGCAGTGGTATGCTCAGATTTTTCATTCTTGCTTTTCATCTCCGCGTCAGCGGGTATGCCAGCGGCGGTGGCATCGAGCGCTTTTTCTGCTTCTTTGACGGATTGGTCTGCAAGCGCTGGTTCCAAATTTGCTGGAATGGTAAAATTCATCTCCTGATGCTTCTCTTGGTCCGTAACGTGCGCAACAGCCAGACAAATGTCTCGTTTGGGGCTTTCGGTCAACGTAGCGTTGGCCTCGTCTTTTCCTCTCTGCTCGTCTGTGATGAGCCTGGTCTCTGCTTTAGCATCTTTGATCGTCTTACCCACCGTTTCATCCTCTCCGGTCACTTCCTGCTTCTCATCCTCACGAGGCTTTTGAATTGGAGCAGCATCCGTGGCCTCTGTGCCATGAACAATTTGAATCTCCTTTTCTTCAGGTTTTGTGGCAACAATTTCAGACGTTCTCTCCTCCGGTTTTATGCCTTCAGTCTGAGGCACGATGACGTCAGACGTCTTGAGTTGCATGGTTTTGAGGTCGCGGTCTTCATCCTCGTTCCGAAAAGCGACAATTGCTTCTGTGGGAGCTGTTGCGAAAGCAGCGGTTTCTTTTTCCAACTCTTGAGGATCATCTTTTACGATAGCATCAAATGATTCTTTTTTCACAGGTTTAACATTGTAACTAGTGGCATTTTTCGTTACCTCCTCATCCTGAATGGGTGAAATGTCACCAGCATCTAGCGGAAGAGCAGATTTGGATTTCTGTTCATCCACCGTTTCTCGTAATTCGGAAACGCCATCTTCTTGTTCGGTCATGACAATTGTTTTCACTGCAGATTTGCCATCATCCAAGGCTTTGCCTTTGTTGTGATCTTCATCGTCAAGGAAAGGGCGGCGTCTTTCTGGAGATTTATCACGTCCTCCTTGGCTTTGTTCACTGGGAGACTTATGTCCTGACACAGGTGGTTGAACTTCCGTTGATGGTTCATCTTTAGTAATTGTCTGCTCTTCTGTGGCTTGTTCCGGCTCCTTGACAGGTACAACATCCGTCAAGTCCTTCTCAAATGCTTTGTCCTCCGTCTTCTTGTCTTTTGGCTCCTCGTCTTCTTTTTTCTTTCCGGTTTTGTCTTCAGTTGAGGCGGCGAGCTTGGGGAGGTCCAAGTCAGGAAACGCTCCCACTGGCGCATGTCGAAGGGGCGAATGAGATGCGCTCGGCGGTCCCGATTGTGTTGGGGAGGCCATTTTGACAGTGATGTCATCTGGACTGAAACAACGCTCCTCGCTCTCGGAGGTAACTGAGTCTGAGCCAAAAGGCCTGGGAGGCACGACCGATGAAATACCCTTGGAGGCCACCGCATCAATGTTCTCCTCTTCACCTGGAAAGTGAACCGGTTTGTCCTCCTGATTCGACTTGGCGACAGAAGATGCAGAACCAGACTGCTTTTCAACCTCCTCGTCTTTGCACTTTATTTGGGGAGATAAGGCATAGCCCTCTTGGAGTTTTTCCAGTGAGATATCAACATTGGGAGTCTGATCTTCCTCTTCTTCTTCATCGTCGTCGTCGTCATGGGAATCGGGACGCTTCGAGGCCACTTTGGCATCTTCGAGAGGAAGCTGTAAGTCAGCCGAAGGTGACTTATCTTCAAGAGACGACGGTGAAAGCGTTCCAGACGAGAGAAGTTGCTCAGTCGTCACCCTGGTTTTTGCCGGCTCTTCGGGGGCGACGGCGGACGCCACAGACTGGTCTTCGGCAAGAGAAGTGGGGAGCGAGGACAGTTTGTCGTACTCTGTGATGGACGTGGCCGAGGACACGTGTTCTTCCTCTGCCAGAGGAGCAGTGAATATGTTGGTAAACAATGACAGCTGCTCCTGAGCGCCCGTCATGAAACCTTTCCCAGGGGTGGCCGAAGCCTGCATCTCCCTCATGCCGTGAATGTTGACAAATGATCCGGTCTGATCTGGAACCGAGACGTCGTTGGAACCGATGTCATATTGAAGGTGTGGTATCCTCTCCTCGGCCTCCTCGTGAATCTCCTCATCAGAGATGGTTTGTTCTGTTTCAGAGTAGCCCGGAATGCTCTCATCTTGGATATAGGCTATGGGTTCTACGACTGCGCCTCCGGGACTTCCTGCACTGATGGCCGCTGTCGTCCCTCCCACATGTGAAAGGTAGCCCTCTTCCTCTTCTTCCTCCTCTTCCACCTCAAATTTGGCTTGGCTTAAGGTGCCGGTTTTGGTTTCTCGAGCCACACCTTCACTGGTGATTTCTTCATCCGCGATCACATCCAAATCTTCGACCTCCTCCAGTTCCGCCTTCTCCACCGGCTCTTCTTCATTCTCTTCATCCTCCTTTGTGTCAACATCTGCTACGCCGAGTGTTTCCGATTCCTCCGTGTCTTTAGTTTCGTGTTTTCTGTCCACCCCGTCATGCTCTCGCGACGGGAATTCGTCTTCCTCTTCACCAATTCCCATATCCTCCTCCTCCTCCTCGTCCTCATCCTCTGTCCTCGCCTCAGCAGTTGGAGCGTCTTCTTCATCCTCCTCCTCCTCATCCTGGGATGCAGCGCCCTCATCCTCGTACATCAGAGTCTCTTCCAATTCATTGCGGTTGTCGCGTTGTGCCTCAACAGCGGCTTTCACCGGTAGTGGTTCCTCCTTTGCAGGAGACTCCGTCGCGGGGAGGACGACACTTTCTGGTGCTTGTGTCTTCTCATGGGTAAAGCTTTGCGCTGTCGCCCGCAATTCAGTCTCATCACGGCACGCCGGCGCTGTTAGATCATCCACAGCTACTTCTTGGATCACTTCGATTGCCTTGGTGAGGTCTTGGGAGGGAGAAACTCCATTCTGTGTTGGCTCAGCTTGAACGCTTTCTTGACTTTTGTCTTCTGGGGCCTTTGGTTCCTCTGGCTTGGATTCAGCCTTTGCCGGTTTTGCTTTTCCGGTCTTTGTTTTACTCGACACTTTAGCTCTGTGTAATGTCTTTCGGACCTCTGGCGTGAGAGGTTTGAGGTCAGGCTTTGCCATTTTTCTCAACTCCGGTTTGGATGTGTCCTTTTTCTTGTCCTCTTTGGACTTAGCGTCTCTCTTCTCATCTTTTCTGGCAGAAAAGATGAGATCTTTCTTGACCTTCTTAATCTCTTTCTTCTCTTTGTCCTTTTTCTCATCCATCTTGGATACCCTTTCCTTGGGGTGCCTTTTCATGGATTTTTCCTTCAGAAGTTTCTTCTTTTCTGGCATGTCGGATTTAGACTTGATGGTTTTACTTGGCTTTTTCGGTTCATTTTTCACAGACAGGTTTTCTTTTGCAGCCTCGCTCTTTGTCTCTGCGCCGACAGCATCATCTTGTCCTTCCGTTTTTTCCTTGGTGACCTTTGCGGCGGTCTTCGGAGATGATTTAAGGCTCTCTTTGCTTTCCGTTCTTTGTTTTAACTTTGTCTGCTTGACCGCAGAAGGAGGCACTCCAGAAGCAAGATCTTTTTGTGTCGCTACAGGATAACGCAGGTAGTCAAGGTGCCTTAACTTTTCCAGGCCTTCCAGGATCTTGTTTTGAGGCGCGTTTCCTGGGAAGAGAACTCTGACAATCTTTTCCGTCGGGTTTGCGGGAAGCCAGACAAGTAAGGCAGTCACTGATGTCAGGTAGGGCACAGATATTTCTCCTTCTTTCCCATTTGGCAGGACAATGCCGGTTTTGGCTTTGCTGTTGCCCGCCCACTTTTGCATGAGGAACTGCATCTCTTTGCTTTCCTTGACCGGGTTGAGAACGTACATATCCAGCCGTCCCACTCCCATCTTATGGAACAGGGTGATGGGCTCAATCGTGTTGCTGACCACTCGATAGAGAGGCTCCGGCTTAATTCCCAGTTTGTTAAGGTACTGCAAAGTCAGCGAGGCTTCCTCGATGCTGCGCTTGACCTTAAGATGAGATTCCGGCATGCGCAATTTCTCTGGCACATTGAAAAACACCACACCGAGTTCTGGAGAGATCAGGTTCTTCAGCCAATCGCTACCGTTGGTGGAGCCTTGAGATCCCTCCTCCTCCTGCTCGGCGATCTTCCTCTGTAGGATTCCATTGATCCCAGGGAGATTGTCGGCGCCGATGTGAGTGAGCAGAATGGAGTCGATACGGTCCAGGTGGCGGACGAGCTTCCAGAAGCAGGATTTGCGTTCGGAGCCGCCGTCGACTAAGATGTTGAAGCCGTTCACGGCGAAGAGGGCCGAGTCGCCGCGCCCGCCGGGGAAGATGTAGCAGCACGGCTTGGACAGCTTCAGGAAACCTCCGGATGTCGGTGGCTCGAGGAGGTCAAATGGTGAGGGGACGTCGACCGTCGCGCAGATGTACTCGGTGAACTCGGTGACCCCCTCCATCTTGAGGATCGCGGGCTCAGGGTTTAGTTTGTAGTGAAAGAACTCCCGCAGGGTCTGCTGCTGTCCCAAGGAGTTCCAGCCCACCTCCCCGCGGCAGGACACGGTAAGTGTAGCCTGCTGCTTGGGGATGGATGGGCCAAGAAGTTCAACCACCTGCAGGAGGAACAGAGGCAGAACTGTAAGTCAACAACGATGTCGCATTCATGTTGTGATTTCGACTTTGACTTTGTCCCGTATAAAAAAAAGCGAACACATCTAGATGGCTTGGAACAAAGCTAAAGTTACCCTTGATTTAGTAGCAGGTCTCAGGTCGGAAAGGTTTCACCTACTTCCACAAGTGTTTCTTAGAACATCCATTAGGCCTCTTTAGAACAGTCAAGTGTTGTTGTTTTTGGGGGTCGGGGGGTATTTTCATGTGATTCGAGTTCATTACTCAGTTGGAGGACCCTTGATTGCCTCAAAGTCTTAATTCAAAGGGGCCAACACTTTAGTGCAGGTCATTTTCATGAGTTGGTTTTCAAGGACAGTGGTACCTCTACTTGACGTTTGCTTTTGTCGGCTTTTAACAATCCTTCGAAAATGTCCGAGCCAAACATCAGCATAGTGAGCGATCGCCCGACTGGTGAACACTTTTTTTTGGGTGATTCACATTTATGTAAAACTATCGGAACGCCCAAGGTCCCTCTTAGCCAATGGGATGCCAGGATGATGCTCGGGAATAGCCAATGGCAGGGCAGCAATAAGTATGTTGCGTTCAGGAAACTCGGAACTGCGAGTAGCAGCCCATCCTGTCTTTTTACGTTTTGTATCTTGAAATTTATTTCGTAACAAGAGGCAATATTTTCCTGTCGAGGCGTTTCGTAACTTGAACATTTCGTATGAAGAAACATTCGTAAGTAGATTTGGCCAACGTGTTGAAAAAAGGAGACCATCTGGCACTCACCCCAGGATCAGAAAATATAGTCGCAAAGGTGTCGTAGGTAAAGAGCCCTGTTTGAAGGAGGAGGCCGCCCTGATCGGAGGTGGGACCACTCAAAACCAGAAGCTTGTGTCCCGCCGAGTCTGTGATCAGAGACTGGATCTGGCAAACGCAAAGACAGACCACCATTAAGATGTGTCCTTTTACACTGGAAGGGTCGGAAAAAGGCGAAGAGAGCAAATGCACTCAAAACAAAGGAATTTTTGTGTTCATCAATGCGCCGGCCCGGTTGGGATGGATCTTACCTCTGCTACGACGGTGTCTTTTGAAGGGTTGACGAGCACCACCGTCTCTAGGACATCACTTCTGTGGTGTAGAGTCCTTTGTCCTGCACGCAAACGTTAAACAAGGTCAGCACCTACAGACTGTTTTCAGTTTGGAATCCGTGCATCCTTAGAACTTCTTCAGTGCTTAATTAAGGGGCCTGTGACCCGCAGAGTATCCAAGCTGATCCCGATGGAGAGAACAACTCCACTCAGGAAGACTTGACTTGAGAATCAAACCAAACTCAACTTGCTAGCCGCTATTGCCCAGCCGCAGCGCTGTTGAAATCATCTGGTTTTGGGGAGTTGCCCCGTTTGGACTTGGACCGTCTATTCCAGCCGCCGCTTGAGAAAACGGAACTCGCCAAATCACGGGTGAAGAAACCTCGGCCGGGCGTGGCGTTAGTCACGTTTTTCTGTCAGTCAAAAGATTCCCTCGATGCGTAGGCAGGCACTCGGGGGACCCGCCGGTTGGTGTGCGAGCAATTAAAAAGTCACGTTTGTATAATCCGTCCCCTTTAATTGAGCCGCTTTCTATCTCGTATTCAGGCCAATCACCTACTTGTGCATTAAGGCTCGAAAAACACACGTTGGAAATAGGCCACTGGAGCCTGCTGAGTATTGAAATCGCAATTTGCCATCCTCATCCGTAATCTGCACCACATACATCGCGCGAGTACTTCAAAGACATTCTGATAAATCAACCTTGAGTCCATTACAAACAAACGGGAATATGCAGCACAATTCGGAAACTGGTTGGGGCCCAGCGGTGATGTCAAGTTTCCAAATCCCCTTTTGGGTCGGCACAGATGGGATCCTATCATAAGACAGGTCAGGTTTTTTGTTTTGTTTAAAAACCTATTTTGAAACCCTAATCGTAGTTTAACACCTTACTCTGAAACCATAACCACAGTTTAAAACCATAAACTGAAACTTGAACTAGGTTTGAAAATCTTTGAAACCCTAGATCAAGTTTAAAACCATAATTTCATACCCTAAACCTGGTTTTAAACCTTAGTTTGAAACACCAACAGGAGTTTAAAACCCTACTTTAAAACCTTAAACCCAGTTTTAAACCCTAATTTAAAATCCTAAATTTATTTTGAATCCCTATTGTGAAACACTAACCTGAGTTTAAGACCCTTCCTTGAAACCCCAACCCTAGTTTAAAACCCTCCTTTGAAACTTTAACCGGAATTTTAAAACCCAATTAGGAACTGTAACCTTGGTTTAAACTCATCATTTGAAATCATAGCCCTTGATTAAAACCCTACTTCGAAATCCTCACTCAACTTTGAAAACTTCATTTGAAACCCTAACCTGAGTTGAAATGGTAACCTTTGTTTAAAACCCTAATTTCAGACCCTAACCCTAGTTTGAAACCCTATTGAAATGCCATGAATCCAATCAAGCGTCCCAAGACACTTTTTTTGGTTGTTGTTCTTTCTTAACCCTCATGCAGTATTTTTAAGCGGCTGCATGAAGGGTATTACGTCCCAAAAATGTCCCTCTTCCAATGTGCAACAACTTTTTCACTTTTAATTTTTTTTCACTTTCAACCCCTCAAAATGTTCAGTGGGAATTGGCCAAGACATAGATATACATCCTATGCAAAATTTTAGCTTCGTGGAGTTATTTATCACTGTTTTGTCTGTGGTGTCCATTTGTCCAACAGTCCAAAATCGTCCAAAGTGCCCAAAATGTCCAATTTGGGGATTATTACTGCATGGGGGTTAATCAAGAAATTAGCTCTGTATTGTATCCTAATGAACCAATAAAAGATCATGTCCATCCCTGATCTGAAAGAAGCGGGTGCCTCTGCTCTTTTTTTTTTTTTTTTCCCGTGTGCTGACCCGTTTGATATAAATATCCACGTGAACTCCCCGAATGAGAGCGCTCTGTTGAAAGGAGACTGCTCCAGATAGCGTGTTCCACATGTCCAATCCTGGGATGGGGTGATGTTATGACGAATACAATGTGCTACTTCCTGGCAAGGCTTTTGGAGGTACTTGCAGAGACATAACAGAGGCAGGACCTCTGTGGACCGGAGACCGTTAACACCCCCGCTTATCTCCCTTCAATCAATGTCACCCGCCCGCACGGCGGCCATCCATCTCGCTCTCTGCATTAAATCAGCTCAATTGAAGTGAGCTAATTACGCTCATCGACATTCATCGGCTCACGGGGTTCTGGCAGGTTCCAAATGGATGAAACGCAGCCTTTTTCAAACCGAACCGTATCGTGAACTGCAACACCACGTCAAAGGGAAAGCTAAACTCTTAGCGCCTGATGCTAATCCTGCTTCGGCGATTTGGCAGTGTTGGGAACGATTGAGCCGCTGAGCTATGAAAAGCCTTTCGGAGCTCTCGACGAGCTAAGTCTCCTGAAGGAAGAAACACGTAAATAAATTGACCGGAATAGCAGCAAAAAAACGAGCATCTGTCTGCAGTACTTCTAAAATCGGTTTCACCTTATTAGGATCGCGGGTGAGCTCGAGACCTTCGGTAGAGTGAAAAGTCTGCTGGTCGAGTCGCGCACGCACGGTAGGAGTGGTGCGATGTTCATAGAATGATCAGCGACAGCATCCTGGGCAGCGTTGAAGTCTTAGCGTGTGTTGACGCGGCAAGAAGAGGCAGAGAAGGCCCCCAGCAGTTGTGGTTCCCACAGAGCAATGAGGACATCGAGTATGCCTGTGTGAGTATTGTCGTGTGCTCAAGTGTGTGTTCAAGTAGCAGCCGTTTGAAGGTTTAGACATAGCGCCTTTGCTAATTTCAATTTGCTAATTTCAATTAGCCCGTCAGTGGAAATGTTTAAATATTGATTCTGTGTTGTTTTGATTGAACGTAAAATTTCAGCCGGGAGTGACAAGCACACTTTTGGTGGTTTCACTTGACTTATTTTGACACTTGTGTGTTCGTTTGGAGGTTGCACTTTTGTAACGTGTTGTTGTTGTCGTTTTGATTGGCAGAGTGAAGCTGGGAGCCAAAAGCAAACAAATGCAGGCAAACAGAGCGGCCCCCCCGACCACCCTGGGAGAGAGAAGGCCGCTATTGTCACTCCGGCCAGCGGCAGGATGTCGGCCAAGCCGTGTCGGTGTGCGGCGTGCCAACGATGACATCACTCCGAAAGGTCCTGAAGGAGGAACTGATAGCACACAGCCAGCAGGCTGCCAACACATCCGCAACACAATGAGAGAGAGTGTGTGTGTGTGTGTGTGTGTGTGTGTGTGTGTGTGCGTGTGCGTCTCTTTCATGCCACCACAAAGATTTCCCCACGCTGCCTCTGAAGAGCGTAAATACCCACAATGCCTTTGGTGCGGAGGCCGTATCTGGAACGCCATCCGCAGACATCTCTCTGGAGCCTGACACCGCCGTGCGTGTCGCGGCATGGGTGCATTTTCAATTCTGGCATCCAGCGGAGGGAAGTCACGACTCCAAATATTTAGACGCTATTTTTCTCCAGGTATTTTCACTTCCAAATTCAATTTTCTTGACATTCTGCTTTTACTCCTCACATCCAAGCATGTCCGCCTCTATTGGTGGCAACACCACGTACAGAAGAAGCAAGCGAGCAATGGCTAAAGTTGCTATGCTACCAAAATGAGCTCATGACAGGAAAAAAAATAATTCAGATTGGATAGAGGCTTTGCTTCATGGCAGCTGCTGGTTTTTAGCCCGGCATTTGCCATGAAGCATCCCCCGCAGGTGAGGGGGGGGGAAAAGTACAGATATATGTTCGAATGTAGAGCGGAGACTAGCACTTCCCATACGGTCTGGGGGTTCGGATTCCTGGCTTTTGGTTTCAAAGCTGAGCGACCTGAACGTCAGCATCTTACTGTGCACCCATACACTAGACTTCCTCAGAAACAGACCCCAGAGCGTGAGACTGGGAAACAATTCATCCTCTACTCTTGACTCTGAAGATGGGGACACCTCAGGGATGCGTGCTCGGTCCCCCTGCGCTCTCCCATTCCCCACAGCAACACCACTGTCGAATTTGCCAACAACACAACACCCTTGTAGGACAGAGAACAATGAGTCAGTCCGACATGTCCCTCGCCATAGGCAGACATTTACAAACCTCGACCTGAATGCAATTAACCCCCATGCAGTAATGATCCCAAAATTGGACATTTAGGACACTTTGGATGATTTTGGACTGTTGGACAAATGGACACCACAGACAAAACTGTGAAAAATAACTCCAGGAAGCTGAAATTTTGCATAGGATGTATATCTATGTCTTGTACATGCATGACTTGGTTCTTTCTACGTTGAGTTCAGGGGAAAGGCTGAATATTCTCTGGACTGGTCTGTGTCTCTGCGTACCCAGTGATTGACTCTCAAGCGGTCCAGGGTGCAGTCTGCTCGGACTGGCTCCAAGTCAGCGCAGCAAAACTGCATTGCTGAATAGACGACGTGTCGCGATCATTTCTTTGTTCCTGGCATTTCAAATCACGTAAGCGGGCATATTTTCCGACGCAAACCTCTCGTGAATGAAACCTTCACGCCTACAGTCACGGTGGGGTTTCGGGTGTGTCTGTCGGGCGCATGGCGGAGTCAGCAGATTGGAGAGGACGGCTGGGGAAACGGAAGCGAGGTCTCCCGTGAGGGCGGCTTGTCAAGTGAGGGATCGATGTTTCCCGGACGCCGCTCTGCACCGACAGAGACGTCGGTCGGTGCCGCGCTCGACCGCGCTCCAACGGCTATTCCCCGTGTCCACGTATCGGCCCATCGCATTAGCGCTCCTTTTTCCATCTCTTTCGGGTTTTTTTTGGGTTTTTTTTTTGCTTTGTCATCATGAGCTGTCTGGGCACACGGAGAGTGGAGCATCAGGCGCCCCAGTAAGAAAATCCTGCAGAAGACGAGGGAGGCTCATCTAATTTATGGAAAGGAGGACTGCAGGGGGGGGGGGGGATGAAACGCTGAAACCCCTGAGGTGGAGCCGAAGCTGTTCTAACTTCCAATTCCTTCATATTGCCACTATGCAGTCTCTGCTGGTTTGCGGTCTCGAAAGGCAGAATTGGTCTTCCTTCATCTCTGGCTCATTGCTGTCGTGAATGACAATGATTATTATTTGCTTAAATGAAGATACATGAAAGAATAATAGCAGTCAAAAAAGGCTCCTTTAATCATCGTCAATGAACCTAGCATGCATGTCTTTGGAATGGGGGGCGGTGGGGGTGGCACTGAGCTGATGTATATTTTACATTTACAATTAGCTTATTTTCTTTTTCCACTTGTTCAGTTAAGAATAATGCTTTATGCATCGGAATTCCTCTTTTTAGACCACTCCGATTGACGACAATTAACCCTCATGCAGTATTTTTAAGCGGCTGCATGAAGGGTATTACGTCCTCGAGGATTGTCCCAAAAATGTCCCTCTTCCAATGTGGGACAACAACTTTTTTCACTTTTCATTTTTTTTCACTTTCAACCCCTCAAAATGTTCAGTGGGGATTGGCCAAGACATAGATAGACATCCTATGCAAAATTTCAGCTTTGAGTTATTTTTCACTGTTTTGTCTGTGGTGTCCATTTGCCCAACAGTCCAAAATCGTCCAAAGTGGCCGAAATGTCCAATTTTGGGATAATTATTCATTCTTCACATGCACGGATCATGCATTATTGTTGTTATAAGCTCGTCTTTAAACTGTTGATCTGCCTGCTACATTTCAATCATCCTACTCAATCATTGTTTAAAATTTTCGTCACCGGTGCCCTGAAACGGATTGCGTCGGTCGTCAGAAATGAGCGTATGTGAAAAACGATTTTGTCGCAATTTGGCAAGCCATCAAAACTCTCCAGACGGACATTGCGCCGCGAAAACGAAAGAGGCCTAACCCTTTAATAGGACGACTTAATGAAGTATGTTAACGAGTTGGTCCTGGAAGAGTCATGAGGCGCTGCAGGCGCTTCATAATACTCAGTACTTAAGCTACTTAGACACATTAGATGAGATGGGGCAGTGTGTGTGTGTGCGTGCGTGTGTGTGTGTTTCCGTGAAGATGATCTCAATCAATGGACCTCGTCTAAATGAGCCGTCTGCTCCGTCATGTGATCCCGGTGTACGACGAGCCGGCTGCTAATCTTCAAGCCCGCACGTCTCAGTGTCTCCATAGTGAGCTGCAAAATTCTGTCGGGACACGGCTCATCTACCCACCCCGACTCAAAAACCACAACAGAAATAGTCTGAACAGATTCCACCCTTCTGGGGAGATGTTCCGTTTATAGAAAATGATTGGACCCCAAAACGCCTCCCTGAGGAACTCCGCTGAAAATTGTGACCGATTGTTGTTTCTTGCAACTGTATGTTCTAAACATGACGCTGGTGTACAATACGGTTTGTGGATGAAAGCATTTGGACGTGGTCGTTCAACAAAATTGCAGAGATGCTCCCCCGCATTTTTTGCAACGACAACACATTCCATTCTTTTGGGAAGCAACTCCATTTCAAGGTGCGTATGTGGGGAATCTTGGGTCGTGTGTGTGTGTGGTCAGAGGTCAGTGGTGCTGCTCTTACTTTGTATTGTTCTTCAAGGACAAGCACTGTTCGACCTTGACAGAAAACTGTCGGATCTAAAACTCTTCCCTGAGGAACTCCATTCAAAAACGGTGACCGATTACTAAAGGCGATAGATATACTATATCAGACGATACTGCTATTTTCTCGTCACAAGGACGATGGAGGCCTAAAATTCTCATTCTGCGGAGAGCAATTCTTAATTTCGTGTCTTGAAAGTTGATTAGATTTGCTTGACATGATATATTTAGTGCAAAACATTTCTCCAAACTCTGGTAGAATATGCAAACTATCCACTCGACCCGGACTCGTAAACATACTGCGCGCTCTTATGATGATAAATAGTAGTAATTCAGCCATGCAGATGGTTCATCTTTCATCGACGCCTCCACGAAATGAGATCAAAAAGCCTCGCCCTCATTTGCCCAAAATATTTTCGACCTTTGTTTTTTTTCTATTTATATTTCACAACGCTATGTGTGCTATTTTCCTTTCAGTGTGCCGGAATGGATTCAAGGCGTCGGGATGGATTAAATGAGGGAAAATTCATTTGATGTGCAAGTGAATTGAAAGTTGCGCTTGTTTGTGGAACAAAATAACTCCTAAGTCAGGGCACCACTGCACTGGAAATTTTAAACAACTTGGGAACAAGCAAACACACACAAGCTACGCTCGCTACAGTCTGAATCCGAACAGGTTTTGCCGAGTCACTACTCCCCCCCCCCCCCCCCACCCACATTGATCTTAGCTCCGATTGTGACCAAGAACTCACTGATGTTTTTCTATACGCACGTATACGTAGCGCACGCGCGCGCGTACACACACACATAGACGCCGGTTGCACTGCAGTGAGGCGCCATCACCACGGCATGAATGAATCATCAGAAAGGAAGAAGCGCTCCGGCCACAAACCTGCGCGGTCACCGAATGACGCCATCGCATCATCAAGCCAGGCAGCGGCATTGCCGACTCGGTGACCATGACGACGACGACGACACTGCCACCGGCCTGCCGGCGCCTTAAGACAGTTGTGCCTGCCGGCTGCGGGGTCACCGGGTTCGTTTGGCAGAATCTGCGCCATCTCTCGCTCTTTTTTTTTTTTTTTTTTTTTTTTTTTTTTTTTTGCGCAGGTGCTCGAAAGCAGGCAGGAGGCGGTTGTTTGTCCGTCTAACCTTTAGCAAGGTGGGACAACAAGTCGACCGATCGGCTACAGCATTAATCCCGTTACTTTGGGATCAAGCCTTGGACGACTGCCTCCTCTTATGTCAAGCTACATTAAAATGACTTGATCCTGCCCGCCCTCTTTCCCTCCACACTACATAAAGTGCAGCAAAATTTAAAAGAAAAAAAGGTTTTGGGGAGAAAAAAAAAAGGTTCGAATTGACAACGCAGAATGCATGCAAAACGTCAGCACTGAATGACACCAACACGTACCTTGGCGATGGACGTGACACTTGGCCGGAGAGTTGCGCGACTACAGGGGAAGAGATGAGTGGCGACCGCGCGCGCGCGCGCGTGTAGACGGAGGAGGAGACTTGGCAGATGCGGTGGCGCGGCGCCGTGCGGTGCGGTGCGGTGCGGTGCGGTGCCGCGCTCGCCAGGATGCGGCAACAGCCGTCTGCAGAGAGCCGTGCGTGTGCTCAGTGCAGCGCGCTGGGGGGTGGGGGGGGGGGGGGAGGAGGGAAGTGGGAGGGAGCGAGGAAGGGGCGCGCATGGGCTCAGCGCGGAGTCATACGGTGCGCGCGCGCGCGCGCGCGCGCGCGTACATCGCACCAACAATCTGCGCTGCTTGTCCCGCCGTGTGGTCAGTCGGGTGACGTCACACAGGGGCAGCCGCCATTCAAAGGTGAGGACGAAAAGTTGGGCTCGCGACAAGATAGCCAGACTGACAGACGGCACAGTCGGATGAATATGCTGTCATGTTCAAAGAATATTGGTCTCGGGTGAGTCCCAGCCGCGGCTTTTCGACCTTGGTGTTGGCACTTTTGTAAACTCCAATTGCACCTCGTCGACGGCAGAGGGGGCGCAAGAGCAGCGGACTGCCGAGCTTCTCCAATTTTTGGGGTGCCGGTGGAACAGAAACGTCAATTAAATATAAACGAGCACGTCACCCTGAACTACCGTGACACGTATTTAATTTTTGTCTGATTCGACCTGCCGGTAAATATTCATGACTTTTTATCTCTATTATGTAACAAAAGATCTTATTCCATGCTGAAATGTGCTCATTTTTACGAAATGTGGCCTTGTGATGCACTTTGAGGCTCTTTTGTGATTAAAGGCAATATAAGGAATACACTTGACTTTGCATGTTAAGTTTTGTCCCTGGCTGAGTTTTAGAACTATCAAGCTAACCAACGTGCGACTCAAATTAAAAAGTTTATTCATGAGATAAAGGCTTGTATTCAGCATCCATAGGTGCTCATTTAAAACACAATCACAAAGCGTGCGTCCCTGGCCGGGCAGCCGAGCGCGAATCGATTGCGCCGCTGAGCCCGCCGACATATTAGTCTAAACCTTACCCCCGGCATGCCGCGGCTATAACGTTTCTCTTAGACTGTAAAAATCAACAAGCCATCACGCTATAAACATTTAGAGTTAACTCAGCCTTAATTCCTTCTTCTCGGTCGAGTAAAAGCCGCTCGAAAGTGCTTTGTCACTCCGGGCCCAAAGTTTCTCATTTGCGATTGATCGAATGCCAGCTTGGGAGAGAAGTTTGATCCTACAGGGCCACCGTACCGCATAACTCTGCTTATGATGCTGGCAATTGGAAGACTTGGGTTCAATATCAACACTTTGCATAATTTAAGACGAATCTCAATAACACGTGATGCAATGACGCACTCCGGAGAAAGGCCTCCCCACCCACCTGAAAGTTAACAGAATACACCGACGGCAGTTTAGAAATGGTCTCATTCCTCCCGAGACATAGTTTACAAATTACCGATGCGATTTATCCGACAATGGGTTCAGCAAAACAACGGTCCGGCAAAAACCAAATTCACTTTCTTTGCCTCGCCTGATGTGGCCGTGCATTTGTTTTTTATTTTTTTTGCGGTGTGAATGCAATCGATGCGTTTTAATGAAGGCAGAGTGAAATGTGTGCGCAGCAGCAGCAGATGGCTTAAGACACCACATCACCCACAAGCCTCGGGCGTGGCCATAAAAGACAAAATATTGACACCGAGAGGATAGTCCGGGTTGTTTCCATTATCTTCCAACATGCACAAAAGACAAGAGCAAAGTGCTGAGACGCCGCTCTCCAGCAATCGGCTGATCCGTCGGAGCTTAGACTTGGACAGTTGCTTGGACTTGCAACTTGTTGGCAAATGACTTTTTCGTGTTTGCGTAAATGCACGTCTCTATGAAACTGCGGTGTACGGAAAAAGTGGCAGCATTTTTTGTTGTGACCTAACACCTGTGTAACTACACTGTAAAAAAAAAATAAAATAAAATAACTGAGGTTATATGATTGCAAAAGTCTGCACACCCTTTTACAAACGTGGCTCTCTGCCACAAAAGACCATTGTGGAAATCGTCGTGTCGCAGATCATTTTTGTGATGAGTCGACTCATCGGATGAGATGTCAATTGCGTATTGTCGCAGTTGAAAGCTCGATACAGTTTTTCCCCCGGTGACGTCACAACAGGCCCAGATGACCTTTTCCTGCGAATGTGCGTCAAGGACAGAAAAGCAAATACAGAGCGGAGGCTTCAGAGGCAATTTTGATACAAAAACACAATATTTTAAAAAAATTAAATAAAAAGGTCGATTATTGAAGTGTTGATCGATGATTTTGACCTTTGCGCTAATTGTGGCTCGTCAACTGATAGATGCTGAAAATGGACCAATCGCACCGAGACTCGTGTTAAAAGGAAGTCAGCACACACCTGCCACCATTTGAAGTGGCTCGCAATCACCCCCCCATAAAGTTCAGCTGGTCTAGTAGGCTTTTCCGGATGATGACCTACCTACCTACCTAATACCTCCAGTCCCTTGCTCTCACATCTACCTCCCTACCGACACTTATACCTCCTTACCCACCCACATACGCATCTACCGAGCAGCCTGCACACAATTTATGCACAAAAAAATTATTATTTTTTTAAACCCTAGCCTGCGCTGCGCGTAATGGATTCTACGAGACGACAACACCACAAACGGTGTGTGTGGCCATTCACGGCACAATAAACGAGTAAGTCATAGGCAAGCGTGGTTGCAAATGTAAACTCTTAACCCGACTTGCTGCCTCCGGCCACTTGAGTGTTTTACTGGATACGCACGAGCCCGGGCAACGAGGCGCAATTCAAAAGGAGCCGACTCGGCAGAAAAAGGCACTTCCGCAGAGATTCAAGGCAGCGGGAAGCGATAGCAGCAGCTGACACTCCTCTTGCAGCATGTACTGCGATGCCAGTGTGTGTGTGTGTGTGTGTGTTTGTGTCGAAAGATGGGGGAGGAAACGCGCAAGAGTGATGGCACTTTGTTCACAAGGTCAAAGTGGCCAAACAAGAAAGGGAATCTTGGCCAGATTGAGCGCTTGAGTAAATCCCGAGGGACTGGTGAAACCTCCCTGGCCTTTCTTTTCCCTCTCAGACGCGCGCACACACACACACACACACACACACACACACACACAGACACACACGCACACACCTCAAGGTGAACCAAACCAGCAGACCTGCTGTGTCACTTGGCGCTGGAGGTCAGTCCAAGGAACTGTTACGCAGCAAAACGGAAGCGGTCCTGTTTTGCTTTAGTGCCTGATCAGCCACATATCATCGGGACTTCAATGACAAGCGCCTACCGAGCGTCACCACGACATTTCAAGATTGAAAAAAAGCGGAGGAAGGAACACTTTTACCAAGCTGGCTTCGGTATTTAGCGCGTTGGAGGGGGGGGCCCCCCCCCCCAACGGGGGGGGGGCTCATGAATTTTAAGTGGGGTCGACGGTTTCCGTCAATCTTCAACCTGCAGCTGACGTGAAGCCGCTTAGTTATTGACGTTGCGTTTTGCTGGGACTAAAACTGAATCGAACGTGTCATGCGAGTCGGAACTCTGATTTCTTTTTGAGTGGCCGTCGCGCAGGCCGAGGGATATTGGGAAATGGCGCAGTTATCGAGCCGAGTAACATTACCCCCACGTCGGGTGGGAGGGGCTTGCAACTGTATGACTTAATAACAGTGTGGCACCAGCGCAGCTTACAGACAAGCACAAGATTTAAGCGCACCCACAACCTCATCGCATACCTCCTAAAAATCCTTGCTAGCCACACATTGGAGGTGCACAGCATCTTATTTGGCGTCACGGCGGAATCTTGGTACCTCTGAAATCATCAATTTTATTGAGGGGAAACCCCCCCACCCCCCAAAAAAAATGGGAGTTTTGCTCAACCGTTATGATTAGCGACCCTACCAGACGGGTTGTTTGAACCTTTTGGGCATGGCGACTATGCTACACGGGCGTCCAAGAATTATTTGCGTGATGCCGCATTCCGCCGATGCCATTAGGGGGAATGTGTCAAGAGCGGAAAGGCTCAAGACAGGCGCTGCTTCGACTCCGAGCAGGATGAGTCATCAAACGTCCGCCGGCCAAACGCAATGAGGAAAATTCCCCTCTCGCTCAAACTCGTGATACCTCAAAAAAACACGTTGCTTTCCAATTACCATCATAATGAGCAACAAACCTACAGTCCGGTAGGCACTAAAATGAGGCTATCGTTACATTTAACATTACTGGCTACTTTAACAGCTGTAATTAAAAAAAAAATAAAATAGAACTGTGAAACGATTTCATTGAAATGCAATGCAGATAAGTACAATGAAAATTGAACCTCGATCAATAAATGAATGAAAAGAAAATTGGAGTCAGCCAATCCTCCATGAAGCGTCTCCAGTTGGTCCAGAATGCTGCTGCTCGCCTCTTGACTGGTACCCGTAAGAGGGAGCACATCACCCCTACTCTGGCATCCCTTCACTGGCCCGCTATATATTTTAGAGTTATTTTTAAGTTCCCAAATATTTGTTTGAAACTTTTTGGCCTCACCAAACACTATTAGAAGTACCGAGAACTAAGCCGAGGCTCAGAGGGGACCGAGCCTTTTCCGTTACCGTTCCCTCTCTTTGGAAAGAATGTTCGGCAAGCCCTCTCGCTGCCCGATTTTAAAACTCATTCAAATAATTACATACAACGGTTTGTTCATCCATCCATTTTCTGAACTGCTTTATCGCCGGGGGGGGGGGGGGGCGAAGCCTATCCCAGCTGTCTTCGGGCAATAGGCGGGGGACACCCTGAATTGGTTGCCAGGCAATCGCAGGGCACACAGAGACGAACAACCATCCACGCTCACACTCATACCTAGGGACAATTTGGAGTGCACAATCAGCCTGCCATGCATGTTTTTGCAACATGGGAGGAAACCGACCGGAGCACCCGGAGAAAACCCACGCAGGCCCGGGGAGAACATGCAAACTCCACACAGGGAGGCCGGAGCTGGATTTGAACCCGGTACCTCAGCACTGTGAAGCCGACGTGCTAACCACTGGACTACCGGGCCGCCCTACACCGGTTTGTAGTTAAGTTAAATACAACTGAACTGTACCCAATAAACTGTACTGCACTGGGTTTAAAAATAGCAAAAAAAATGGATGCCACTGCTAACACGAGACACAGTTTGAACATTTAATTCATCGATTCTTCGCTTACCACTAGAGGGAGCCCACATCATACTCGGTATCCTAAATTGTCGGCTTCTGAGCCAAATTTTACTTCTCAGGCACGTGGTCTTGAAACTTTTTGGTGGGTCCACTCAGAGGAGACATGACAAGCCAACGTCACTCCTTTCATCCCCGTCGAGCGTCCATCCAATCGGCTTGTACAGTCCAACCTTACGAAAGCGATTACATCTCAAAGGTCAGAGGCAAAGTCCCGATGCGGAGAAGAATGGTGCTAAACCGGCATTAGCAAAAGCAAAGATATGCGACGTGAGGTAAGAGGCTAAAACCGCCAATTGTTCGGATTTTTGCAGTAAAAATACTCTTTTAAGCCCACGGTGATAAAGTCGGAATGACGTACGAGGGAAACGTATCAGTGAGGAGAACAAAACAGGAGAAGATGAAAGCACATTTTTCTCTTTAGCTCCCAATAAGGGAAAAATTAGAGGAGGTTTTGGGAGATGCGGTTGAAGACAAAAGAGCTGCTTGTTAACTTGGACAGACAAAACTTTTTGGTGGATTGGCTGCATGGTAAACTTTGGCAAGTTTTATGCTAACAACAAAGGAGTCAAATGACCAACATTACATTTTGTTTCTTTTGGATAGCTCTTAAAAAAAAAAAATTTTAAAGTGGGGGAAGGAGGTGTTTACATTCATCGGTCAAAAAAAAACAGATTTGCTCATGAAAACCAGACTACATTTTGGAAGAAGTGAAGCAATGTACATTATATGCATCCAAACACAGCACATGAACAAATTCCTGCACCGACGACGAGCGCAACTCTGAGCACGGACGATCCTGGAACATTTTGTTGACTGAAGGTCACCCCCCTCCCCTCCCCGCAGTCAACTTTCTTGAGTGAACGTAACCATTTAGATCAATGACGCCTTTGAACAAGTTGAAAGCTCGCTAATGAACCTTCCCGTCTCCGTCTTGGCCGCAGCGCGTAGGCCCAACGCCGACTTTCCCATCGTGGAAATGTTTCGGGCAACGCGATTCCCTTTTCTCATCTATTTCTGACCACCGCGCTCCATTGAAGTGCTATTGATCGTCCGCGTGCGTGTTGGCTAGTCAATAGAGGCAGGCTCCTCATTCACGCAGCGGATGTCGACTCAGCCCAGGGGCTTAAAGCCAAGATGGCGGAGCAGCGTTGAGCTGTTATGGTGCATGCAAATGCTGCTTATTTTTTTTAGTATGGCCTTTTGCCATATAACAATTTAGTATCCTCCACTCCATACTCTTTTGATGAAATAAAAATCTCCAAATTGAATTTTCCATGATTTTGTATTGGCAAAACATTCACTGCATTATATACGGAGAGATGTTTTAAATGTTTCGACTGTACAATTGGGCAGTCCGTGGCGGACGCCCCCCCCCCCCCTTCCTTTCGCACAAAGTTAGTAGAGAACGCTGAATTTTTTTTCGAGCCACGGATGATCATGGATCCCAACATCCTTTCCCATATACAGTTTTCCTGGGATGGGCATTCTGTCTGGACGGATGCCTATTTTTGGGACGCAGTTCATGTCAACAGTATTTCTAGAGCAACACTGCCACCTGGTGTACAGTCAAAGAACACAAAGTGCCTACGGACACCCATTCAATCCAGCCGGTTAAGAAAGCTGGCTGTGTTGTTTGTATGTCTCTTGGTACCCGCCCACCATGGAATTTGTAAAAGTAAGGTTTTTATTAATATTATTATTATTATTATTATTATTTTATCATAGTAGCTATTTTTGTCTTGTGAAAAAACTAATGCTGAGTTGCTTATCACTATGACACTAAAAATATAAAGTGATGTCATTTTTGTTCGATTGATGGCTATAATATGGTCAAACTGAGCTAGGATAACATCATACAATCGAAAACGATAATTACGTTAATAATTCGATGAGTTTTTGCTTGATGATGTATCTCCTAGGAGCTAGCATATTCAGAATTTGCTACACTTTGACACATCCAATATGGCTGCGGCATTGACGTACTGGTATGGAAGCGCTTTAAAAAAATGAGCACGGCAGAGGATGATTGTTATATGAATAAGGACAGAGGGTCGATGATGAGGACGGACCAGCAAAGTGCTCATCTTATACAAAGATCCTCAAAACAAACCACCACTCTGCACTGACCTTTGACATCGCAGGAAAAATGGGCAGAGTGGCGCGTTATGAAGAGCTGCAGCTGCCGCTCAAGGTCGCATCGGTCGAGGTCCACATCCCAAGATCGGAGTCCTGTGACGGAAGAGGCATGAAGAAGCTTTCAATCCCATGAGGCATCCATAATATGAGGAACAGCAAGTTCCAATCTTTTCACCGTCTCATTTTTAATACACTTTTGAATTCCCTGGGTAAGAACAGGAAGTGAGATTTTATTTCGCTCCACCAAGATAAAACGCATAGGAGCTTTTTTTTTATTGTGGTATGACCTTAAAATCTTTCCTCACAGCAGAACACAGTCTGTTCCGACAAATGCTGCCTCACTCTTGGCTCGAGTTCTGCAATCAGCCCGATCGCATAAGCAGGGAGAAAATGAACGTCATTTGCAGCAATAATATGGCGGCACTGTGGACTAGCGGTGAGCACGTACAGTATGTCACACACTCCTGAGGTTGGCGGTTCGAATCAGGGCTCAGGCCTTCCTACGTGGATCTTACAGTCGATGTCTTCCCCATCCGCTACCTTCCTCCATTGGGGTCACTCGCTTGTCAAGATGTGCCCAGTGATCGCCTGTCATGACTCGCTGTAACTTCGCAAAACAATACCGGCTAAGCTTTATCCTCCCCATCATACAAAGATGGTAGTCTTTTGTGCATGAATCCGTGCCGACTCGAAAGAGAATCGAATTGGCCGATAAAAACCAACGTCAAGTCAGAATTTTGAGTTTCAACTCATTTGCGTTCATATTGTGCCGTGTATGATGTACTGTGGCATGGCAGAATGAATCAGGCCAAGCGGCGAGCTAGCAACAAACGCTTTCATGAGAACCAAAAGGACTTCTGTTGGCCGTAACCACGGCAAGACGACGACGCTAACCGCTGCCTAGCTTGCAGTGTCATTTGTCCAACATCCCCTCGGTTTCTAAATCATCATTGTTTTTATCACAGACATATTTCAAAGAATAGCAGTAACCTAATTCTGCTCTGACGTTGTCGCTCTGAGTCTCAACACACGCAGCAAACGATTTTAGCCATCTAGAGGAAGAGGGGAAAAAAGTGAGTTGCATGACTCAGCAGAAATGACACCAGCAAAGCTGATTAAAATAAGCCTGAGGTAAGTCCTCAATTTTTGTTACTCTTTTAGCGTGTAATGTAGTGTGTCACTCGTACAAATGCAACTCTGATGTTCGTATTACATATATAAAAAAAAAAAAAAGACAATAACTTTGCTCTGACCAGTTAGCATAACAGAGCTAGCTACCACAGCTAGCGTGTCCTACGCTTCTGGGAAAAAAACTAACATTGCTTTGCAACACAGTTCCTGTCATTAGTCTTCCAATACAAATGTAACTATTGGAAAGGATTTATTAAGCAATATATTTTTTTAATGCTAGATGCATTTCAGGTGCCAAACCACAAAAAAATGTGCCATGACAAACTCGAGCATTGGTGGCTGAACTCAAAATGTTGCGCTCTATTGGTCCACCAATCCTAGAATGAACCAACTATAAATTGTTGTCATGTTCAGGGCTTTTTTTTTTTTTTTTTTAATGTTTAATTTTGGGGAGCCTTCTAAATAAACCCAATGGCTCATTTGAGACTGCGTGGGCCCCAATGGCGTAATGCTGCGCCAATATTTACAGTTGGTTGGTAATGACGTCCAAACATTGGCACAAGTTGAACACTTCTCACGCGGGGCGTGCAGCAGAGCTGCGCACTCACCGGCCTCGATGTGCGCTCGGGCGGCGTCGAGTTGCTGCTCGGTGCCGATGTCGCCGATCACGACCAGGGCGTAGTGGCCGGCCCGGTTGAACGGCGGCCCGCGTCGCCGTCTCCCTCCTCCACCAGCGCGGTACCGGAGGAGCTCCTCGAAGGCGGTCGGCGGCGGCCGCACGCACGACGACGACGATCGTCCCTCGTCCTCCTCCACCGCCGGGAGAGCACCCCGCACCGGCATCGCCATGGCAACACGCCTCGGGGATGACTCCGTCATCGCCATGACAACCGGCCGTGTGCGGGCGGGTGATGGCGAATGCGGTGGAGAGCGGGGGTGTGAGAGGATGCTGAGTAAGCGGTGAGGGGTGAGGGAGGAGGTAGGGGGGTGGTGAGAGAGAGAGATGGGGGCGGGGGGGGGGGGGGAGAAAGAACGATAAGAGTGAAAAAGGGAGGAGCGAGGAACAAGGAAGGAGTGAGTGAGGTGGGAGAGAAGGAAAAAGAGAGAATGAAGGGAAGGCAGAGGGTGAGAAAAGGAGGGAAGAGGGAGAGTCGGTGGGGGGGATAGAGAGGGAGAGACCTAGAGAAAAGAGTGGAACAGAAAAGAGTGAAAAGGAGGGAGAGAGTGAGAGGGAAGGACTGAGTGAGGGAGGGACAGTGAGATGGGGAGAGTGATAGGGAATGAGGGGAGAATAAAGGGGAGGCAGAGGGGGACGAAAGGGAGGAAGAGTGGGGGGGGGGGTAGAGAGTTGGGAGAGGGCGAGAAAGAGACGGAAGAGTGAAAGGGAGGGAAGTAATGGTAGAGAATGAAAAGGAGACGGGAGAGGGAGGAAGAGGGTGAGGTGAAAGTGAAGGAGGGGGAGAGAGGGGAAGGAGAAAAGTGAAAGAGAGCGAGAGAGAGAGAGAGGGGCGACTTTTCCTCGACAATCTGCTTGGTAACTAACTAGTCCATTCTGACAAGTGGAAATGTCGAACCTGTTCAGTATTTCCGATTTCAAATCCCCAAAACACCAGGTTTTAACATTAAACGGTTTTTAGAGTCTTAGCCGCACCACACCGCAATAAAACAATCAAGTCTGCCGCTGCTAGCCGCTCTTTTCGTGCGGGGCGGAAGTAATCAGCGGCACCGCACACGTCCATCAGCGGTCTTCTTGTCTGGTGTAGTACCCAAGACTGACCTGTGGGAGGCAGCATGAAACCACAAGGTATCTTCCAGACCGACGAAGCGCGCGCTGTCGTATCCTGTACAGTACTCGTCCAAGCGCCTAGCACCGTTAGATGAGTCAGCAAAATTGCCAGCACCCTTGGGACACATTCACATAAGAGTCGCTTGAATAACTTGAACTAGCAGCCAATTTCTTTGGCTTTGAAATCAAGTTTCATCCAAAAAGCCAAGAGTGGCAGAGTCACATCAATGGATGCTGCCATCTGTTGGACAACCTCTTAAAAAAACAAAACAACACCAGTATGCGCATGAGTGACTATAACAACTGCAGTTTTGTATTATTGCTGTAAATGAATCTTTGAAATGTGTGAAATGAGTACTTGTTGACTCAAAATAAGCTGCCCTGTTTGCTCCATTTGAATGTTTTAGTGTCGAATATGGTAAGAAATACAGTTCATAAATACAGGGATTGAAAGCCAAACATTTTATTATTAGCTGCTACATTAAATATATTCATAGCAAAAGGCACTGACTTCTGCAAACACAGGAGACCACAAAAAAAAAAGCACACATAACCATCTGGTTGCTGGATCAAATGCTAAATTAGAGTAATTAATCTGCTGCAAAAAGATAATTGTGATTCTCCGGCGATGACAGCGGCGATACATCCCACATCCTACAATCAACCGTTTCATTTTTTTTTTTAATCTGTGTGTAAACGACATCTTCATTTCCTGTTGGACTGAGAGCAGGTTTTAAATTTGGATTCATTCACAAGTGTTTTTTTCCATGCAACTTATGAATGACATTCTCCACGTACATGAGGTATGTTTGTCTCCTTAGCAACCGGTTTGGATAACGGCAAGCATTTCTAAATGGACCAGAGGCCGCTTCTAAAATAGACTTCTCGTTCAAACCCAACCGCAGCATCGTGCCATCTAAGAACAAAAGCAAGGTTCAGATATTAAGTTATCACCTTCATTATTTAACATAGCGGTGAAATAAATAGGCTACTTTATGAAATATTTTACAGCAATATTTCCGGAATATTTTTATTAATAATAATAATAATAAATTTAATTTATAAGCGCCTTTCAAAACACTCAAGGACACTTTACAATCAAAACAAGAACAATAAAACCACAGATAAAATTATAAATAATAAAAGGAGAAATTAATTTAAACTGAATATGCGATTTTAAATAGTTGACGCCGGCAACATCGCCGTCGCGAGGAGCATTAGCCGACCCAGCCAGGCCGGCCAACACGCCGTGGTCCGCGGATCGGCAGCCGTTTCAGCCGTTGTCTCTGCGTGGCTGGCGGGAGGACGACCAAAAGGAGGGGATTCCCCTGGAGCCATCGAGGTGGAAGCCCCGACGAGATCCGTGGCGGATGCACCTCCGGGAAGGACGAGGAGCGACGCCCGGGAAGCGGTGCAGCGCAGGCGGGGAGCCCGACCACCGGGCTCCCCGCCTATTGGTCAATTATTGACCCGCCTATTGGTCAATTATTTTGCATGACGCTTAAAAAACAAACAAAAAAAAAACGTTCCCTCTTTAATCTTGAAAGCTCAAGGTCATGAACTCAAATATATTTGTCGTTTTTACCACAGAACTCATTTTCAACATGCGGTTAAGGGGCCAGAAGTATTTTTGCATGCTTTGGTAGGTGCTGCTGCTTTGGTTAGCAACGGGGTTCAAATGAGCGCTACATCTGTCGAGTGTGATCATTTACAATATTGAGAAAATGGATATGGGTCTGTGTGAAGGGGGTGTTTATTCTTCTTGGATGGTGCTACCGTCATTGGATAGCAACAAGTCCTCGATCACAGCTACACAAAGGGTTTTTTTTTTCTCTTTCCTTCTCCCTCCCAAAGCTCAGCAGCAGCAGCAGCGACAATATGCGCATTTTTGTAAACTTCATGTTAGGTCTGAAAACAAAAGAAATTGGACTGTATGAAGATAGAAGTACCCCCTCAAGAAAATAATCATTTTTGAGAGAGAAAAGTCGTAATTTCAAGAATAACGTCAACATTTTATTAATCTTTCTTGTGAACGATGCACAAGGCAACTAAGAGGACAGACACTACTTGAGAAAACGTGCTGTTTGAATAGTTTGGCTCCGGAATATTACTTTCTCCCTGGATAGGTACACGTGCAGCAATCGAGAGCACGTTTGCTAGAATTCAACAAAAACAGGAGGTTAATTTGCCAAACAATGACCCACAACGAAGAAAAAAAAAAAATGTCACAATTGACGCTGAGAAAAAAAAATGCCAAGCGCAATTTAAACTGCTGAACGTTGCCAAAAAGTGCACACAAAATATACAAAGCCAAGACGAAGTGAAATGAAGACATCAGTCGACATCAGTCGCCGTCTCTCACGCTCCACCCACAATTCACTTCCAAAATGCCAAGCGCAATTTAAACTGCTGAACGTTGCCAAAAAGTGCACACAAAATATACAAAGCCAAGACGAAGTGAAATGAAGACATCAGTCGCCGTCTCTCACAATTCACCCCCAACCAGATAAGATGAAGACCTTGACGTGAACGGTTAGCCTATCGCTAGCTAGTTGTTAGCCTGGAAAGCTCCCTGCGCGGCGGACGATGCCGTGCTGACGGCGGCGCTTCGGAAGGTTTTTTTGGCGAAGATTCCCTGCGAGAACTCCTGCTGGGCCTTGTGGAAGCTGGCCCCGGTGCGGCGGTACATGCCGTGGACCTGCGCAAAGAAGAGATTCGATATGCTTGTCATGAGTCTTCCGCCAGATGGCAGAAGGCACGTTGAACCCGTCAAGTCCACCTGTTGCCATGCAGTCATTCAAGACTTGCCGAGAGTTCTATCGGCTTCATGTTTTTCTTGAATGGGCCCATATTTCCCACCGAGGAAGTCAATTTGTAAATAAATTGGAGGTAAGATCATCACATCGGCTTATATACTTTCTATGACATTTTTGTTGGGTTACCGTGACATTTTATTTTCTCATGAATGTACTGTATTTTCAGTCGTGTGGAAAACTTGATGTTTGGATGTCTCAAACTCCACCCTTCAAGTAATAACATGAAGTACGAAGTGGTGATTTTTAAAAATTGAATAGAAAACTAATAAACAATGCAAGTTAAATAAGAAAAAAAGATATACAATTGTTATTTGGATGCTGTATGGACTCAACAATGGGTTGCCATACAAGAGTGATCACATCCTCTAGGGGGTGCAAAGGAGAAAGTATGGCATAGAAGCATTAAATTAGAAAAACAAAGTATGATAAAAAAATAAAAAAAAAACAACAATTCCAGATTGATGTGTTGCAACGACAAAAAAAAATAGGGTGCACTGAGGCTTCTTACCATCTGGAGGAGAACGATGGACATGACGGCGCAGATGGTGAAGAGGATGGCCACAATGAACATGATGGCGCACACCGCTTTGGATAACTTGATGACGGAGAAGGCGGCGATCCAACCGCTGCGCGCAGACAAACACATCGGTTACGTTTTAGACAAACACGCCGGTTGGTTAAAAAAAAAAAAAATGAAATAAAAAGTTCGACCAGTGAAACCTCCAAAGTGGAACGACACAAAAAGAGCAACAAAAAGGAACTGCTCTATGGAGGGAAAACCAAAAATACAATAAGCGTTTTTGGGGGCGGGGTTCCAATTGACATCTTATTAGAGGTCGGAAAAAGAAAAATGAAAGGCGGGGGCGTTTCGATAAGCAGCGGTGAGGGCTGGAGAAGATTTGTCGTCATGTGCGACAACTTCAGTTTCCCACTAAATGTTTTTCCTCCACTTAAAAAGAGTCTTAGAATAGCATCGGGAAATTTTGAAGCAAGCTTGTTTTTTTGGGGGGGTTGCTGTTCTTGATATATTGCTCCGGTTTTGAACTTTTAATCAGATATGGTTTCCAAATGAAATGAATAAATAATATGAAATGTAACGCCGACCCACCTGTTGCCCCACCGGGGGATGCCCACCGCCTGGATGATGAAGATGACCACTTGGCAGAAGAAGACGAAGAAGAAGAAGAAAAAGCTGAAGGAGCTGTCGGTCCTTCAGGATGCCAGAAAACAAAAGTTGACACATAAAGTTAAAAATAATGTCGAATGTATTAAAAGAGGAAAAAAAAAAAAAAGATTTTTCAACTACAGGCAATAATAAAAGGACACCACATTCGCGGAGGGCTGTGAAAATCCGGGAATGTTCAAAGTCAGGGAATTAACACGAAAACAAAACAAAAAAACAGGATGTTTCTAAACTTATGGCTCTTATTTGAGAAGGTAAAAAAATCCTCAATATGCTCACTTGAAGGCTTTGTAGACTGGCCGGTACCAGCAGAGGAAGGAACAGGGCGCAAAGAGGATGAGCCAGAGGATGGAGAGGCCAAAGTCCACCCCGTAGGTAGCCGACGTGGTGAAGCAGGCGAGACACGCCAGCATGTTCAGGAACAGCGTCACGCAGTTGACTGCAAAGAGGAGGAGCGGGACGAGCTGGGGTCAGTGACAGCAAAGGCGCTTTCAGAGTGTCACTTGCATGAAAACTTGACACGGGGAAAACTCGGAACGTTTTTTTAAAAAAAAGAGCACACAAAATTTCCCAAAAAATGGACGATGATCATTTCCACTCGGCGATTAATCGGTTCGTTAAACGTTGACCAAATGAATGCTTGAACCATTTACACACACCATCACTATCTCTCTCGAGTGCACTCACACATCCAGAGGTAGTACATCATCTTGCACACCCTCTGGTACTCGGTGGGGATGTCCTCGGAAAAGTCCTGATAGAAACACGGCTTGATCGGGAAGCTCTTGGGCAGCAGAGGCCAGTTGTTTTCTTTACCTGGAGGTATCAGGGGGGGGGGAAACAAGAGCGGCAGCACGTTAAGACGCCAAGCTCGCAGGATGCGATTTTTTTTTTCAAACGGTGCACAACTCAAACCGGCGAGCGCACAGTTCTCTTTCTTTTACAGACGTTCTAGTCAAAGCATAGCTTATTAGCTGATCGGAGAGAAACGCGGATAATTATAATAATAATAAAAAACATGATAACGTTGATGACCAGACATTGTGACCTTGACTTATGAGTACTCCAGGTTTTTCCAGTTACGGGCTGTCACATGGCTGATTTGTTTTTTTTGTTTTTAGTTAGAAGCCAGTTTTAGAGCCGCCACTGCTGAGCGATAATATATATCTTTGTCACTAAGCCACGCCCCTTAAAGGCTCACTATGCTAACAGGTAAATACTACAGTATGTGCTCTAAACACACTTTTCAAATCCAATTTCATTCTTTGATGATGGATTATTTTTGAATACAACTCCCATGGATTCTTTTCTTTCTCCCGATTAAAGGCTTTTCAGTTCATTTCAATGGAGAAAATGGATTCGACCTACGAGTAAAGAGAGTTCTGGGATTGGTCCCGGAACAAATGTAAACACCCAAGTCAAACGTTTTCTTTTGGAGATCTGCGTTCGCCGTGCCGCTATTAACCTGTGGAGCTTCGGCTCTGGAGGTCCTGCTCTCTGCGGTCCAGCTCGGTAGCTTTCCTCTCCAGCTCCTCCTGCTGCCTCAGAAGGTTGGTCTGCCCTGGAGTGGCGGTCGCCTGAGGAGGAGGAGGAGGAGGAGGAAGAGGTGGAGACAAGAAAAAGCTTTTGGGAAATTCTCCGTTTGGGCTCATTTAAAGTCACGAGCTAATGTTACACAGATCGAAAGTACATTCCGAGCAAGAGTGAGACCTCCTAGCTTTTTGCATGCGTCTTCGGTCTTTTGCCAGCCAAATCTCTCATTTGGCACATGTCCACATTTGCTTAGCAGTTAGCGACGATCCGGAATACAAGAACCAACGACCAGTGAAGCTCAATGGCTCCGCGACAGGTTAAAATCTTGAGTGTTAAAATCAAATCAATATTCTTTCTTGAGGTGACTAAAGCGACTAATTAAGTGGTTGGTTTTACACTGTTAGGAGTTTTGATTGAATCACCTTTCAATTGTTTTACAATCATCATGCATTTATTTTATGCGAATAGAAGACATGCGCACCCTTTCTTTTAAGTCTTGTTGACCCTTTTTTTTTTTTTTTTTTTTTTACATATTTCTGAAGTATGAAGATGTTTTATGATCGTGACCTCTTTGCCTTGAAGATCTTTTGATTGAATTTTGTCTTTTTATGCAGCTTACATTTGTTGGTATATGCTGCATTCAATATCCCCAGGAGCCGCAAAATGCCATTACAAATTTATTCTACTGACCTGCCGATAAGGAATAAAAAGTCATTTGTCCAAGGGAGGTGACGGCATAAAAGGGATCAGGAGTACCCTTCGGTTCCCTTCAGAAATAAGAATAAAAATGACCCTTCGGACTATTGCTTGACTGGACTGCTGCTTTTAAACTCAACTTCATTTAGCACGCATGTATTTTGAACGCCGTTGTGGCCGATAGAAAAAAAAAAAAGACTCTGTTAATATTGTAACCATTTAGTTGTAAAACAATGACTCGCATCATATTGTGTAAACCGAGCCGCAGTGTGGTCCACTTTGCCGCACGATCAGGTAACGCGGAATGCGACTTGAGGAGGCAGTGCAAAGAAGCAGAGACGACTGCCGGTCTCCGCAATGAGCCCGATGACTCCGCTGCACTTGATGAAAATTCAAATGGGGAGTATGGACATGTGCTTGCGCATATGGTGTGACTCACCTTCGGTGTGGGCTCTGAGGACGGCTGCAGTACTGCGGGTTGGTAGGGGGAGCTGGAGGCTGGAGTGGTCTGACTGGCAAGCTTCTCCCAGAGGGAAAAAAAAAAAAGAAAAAGAAAAAGAAAAAGAAAAAAAAAGTCATTTCCACAGATGAATAAAAAGAGACAAGAGGATACAAGCAAAGATGTCAGGACTGTGCGGATATGAAGGTGAACGAAGCCGTAAAAAGGTCTTACTGTGGCAGGGAAAGGGTCGTACTGGTCAACGGCCTCTACGCTGGAGTTTGTCAGCTGTATGACGGCCAGGTCCTGGAACAAAATCAAGGCATGCGCCACTCACTTTTATCTTGACAAAAGATGACAATTCATTACCCAAGCAAGCCATTGTAACCATTTGTATGCTTCCAACAGCGTGAGGAAGTCCTTCTCCGTGGACTAAGTGCACAAAGCAGGGTGTAAAAAAAGGCAGGCTTGGATACACCTGGTGAGGACAAAGACCCGTCAGCCACCTTTGAGAAAGTCTCCCCCGAAAAAGTGGCCATGTCTCTTGTGGTTTTACTACAATTTCAAGCTATTGCGATACTTTAGCACCAAAGTAAGAAAACAACCAGGATAGCGGTCTGGTCATTTCATCAAAGCACGAAGCGGACTTGAAACGTACTGATCAGCGCCGGACACACCTGTAAACATTCCCAGCCAGACTCGACAATTGACTCCTTCCTGTCAAGGAAGTTGCAGTCTTGCTTGCACTCTCTCGCTTTGATGAAATAAACTCACGGGACAGAGATTGGTCAGAGTTAAGTGCCGTTTGTAACACAGTAAACGTTAGAGTTGGCTTGAAACGCAGAATAATTGAATGGATTTAAAAGTGACATCTAACTGAAATGGATTTAGGCGGTGATTCTTTTGCATACCACTAGAGGGAGCCCAGGAGTGGTAAACAGGCCACACTTTGAGAATCATTCGTCTTGGAAAGAGGATTAGGTTCTGGTTCTGTTTAGGGGTTAGCAATTAGGGATGGAAGATTGGGGTTTGGGTTCACTTTTAAGAAAAAGGCAACCAGGATGAGTCAGGAGATGAACAGGACCATCATTGCAAACGCGGGCGTAACATACACATGTAAAAATCAGACTTTGATATTTTGATTACATGCAAATGGGAGGGGTTGTTTTGCGTACAAGTGAGACCAAAAGAGAACTAATGGAAAACAACTAACTTGGAGAAACAACCAATCGGAGCTCAGCTTCAGAAAACAGGTGAACTCCGAGCAACTGTGATGTCATTTCCAGGTGACAAGAGAGTGGCAAAATGGCCGACACCCGAGATGGCTAAAACCGGGTGGATTTTGCTGCTCGGCTCACATTCCACGAACGCAATATTAATCTGAATGCTGCGTTGAGACTAGCGGAGGCGCGCAGAACATAGTAGTGGAAAGAAAATTGCCTTCTCCTTTAAAGAAATGTTACTTTGAACATTGTCTGCACAGCCAATAAACAGTTTGACTCTGGAACTGTTCTACATTATTTGCTAGCCCCCGAAAGGATTATGTTCAACCTCCTGCAAGGAAATTGCTTGCACATGAAAAAAAAGGGCTGTTTATCATGACAAATTTATTAGTGAATGGAAGAAAAAAAAAACAGCCAGATAGAGCTCAGATTGTGTCTTTTGATGACACTGCAAAGACTTGAGGAGGAAGACTCAAGAAAACTTAAAACAACAACCTCTGCGAAACAGGAAGTGAGATAAGACACAGCAGAACAACAGCAGCGGCAAAGGAGGTACACTTTTTTTCCCTCCATAAATGTTGACTTGTATGGGTCAATACGTTTGTGTGGATTAAAGCTCAAATCTATTTATTCAAATGAATGAGAGCCCAGTCTGTGTGAGTGGGGGGCAAGGGGGAGGGCGCGCGCTATGTACCAGCTGCTGACATCTTATTTATTTAGCTTCATCTCCCCACCTAGCAATCAAACAGTCGCGTACCGCACTCTTGCCGTTTGTTCACGCGTGTGACACATTGCAGTGTGGCTAAATTGTCATGCAATCATCATGATTGTGGTTCACGTGAATCAAGGATTCCCAAACAGTGAGCTGTCAATTGATCATTAGGTGTGCTGCAGGAAATTACTCAATTTCACTTAATTGCCCCCCCCCAAAAAAAAATTTATCTATCTATGCCAGTGACAAATATTGACAGGCAGAATCATTAAAACACTCTTCCTCCCTCCCTCTCTAATGACAACCTGTGGTTCCTCTTATTGTGACATTTCATTTGATGTGCCGCGAGATTTTTTCCCCCCCTAATGTAAAATAAAAAACACCGATCCATCAAAACGTGTCATTTCATCCAACACTTTTGCTGTCCCCATTCCTGATGCACTGACACAGGGTTCCCACTCTTCCACTTGCTTTTTATTTATGGACCTTTTAATGACTTTTGAGGACCACTTTAGCCATTTTTTAAGGACTTTTTCTCCATTCAGCGGGGGATTCACGGTGGATTTAATACCCGCTCAGCAATACACGGGCTGAACATCCATCCATCCATTTTCCGAACCGCTTGATCCTCACTAGGGTCGCGGGGGGTGCTGGAGCCTATCCCAGCAGTCTTCGGGCAGTAGGCGGGGGACACCCTGAATTGGTTGCCAGCCAATCGCAGGGCACACAGAGACGAACAACCATCCACACCCACACTCACACCTAGGGACAATTTAGAGTGCCCAACGAGCCTGCCATGCATGTTTTTGGAATGTGGGAGGAAACCGGAGCACCCGGAGAAAACCCACGCAAGCCCGGGGAGAACATGCAAACTCCACACAGGGAGGCCGGAGCTGGGATCGAACCTGGTACCTCTGCACTGTGAAGCCGACGTGCTAACCACTGGACTACCGGGCCGCCCACGGGCTGAACAGAAAGCCGCATATAATTGAGCTGGTGTTCAAATCATTGCTGCCAAAGGAAGGGCCCATCTTTATTTTTCGGGGCAATCATTAACCCTTTATTTGACATACTGTACGTCAAATTTTCACTTTGCTACCTGTATCACAGGTCGGAAAATTTAATTGAGAAAATATAAAACTTTTATTTATTATTTATTATTATTTATTTTCGAATAACACGAAGAACAGAGCTAATGGTCACCCTGGGTCACCTGGACAGGGTTTAGAAAAATCTGGTTTCACTAACAGTAGTACTGATTGCCCATTTTAGCAATATCCAGTATACCTGAACAGCTGAAATGCATGTCAGAAGTCTAAATCCCAAATGGTCCAACCCTATTATTTTCCCTCATATCACCTTCAATGATCAGACATGTTTTATAATGACAAATATGAAACTGATATGACAATTAGGGAATAGCAGACAGTGACTTAGTTTTCTCCTCAATCTCTTTTGCAAGTTCTCGGCGATTAATTTTCTTCTGTTTTGCTGTGTGCCTCAATGAATTTGACTTGACCAGGAGGCTATGACAGGTTTTACCTCTCACGGAGATGCCCTTCTTGCACACTCGGCAGTAGGCCGACGTGTAATCGCCAACAATTTTTCCGACCCAAACACGGACCCCCGGCTTCTCCAGCCACCCCACTTGAAAATAGCATTGTCCCGGAATATTTGTAGCGACGCCACTCGAGCGAAGCGCGCCTCAGCAGTCGAAAGTCCGCTGCTCTCTGCCGTGTGCGTCCGCGCGAACATGTACGCACGCGCACGTCTTTTGGTTTCACCCAAGCAACAGACGTCACAAATCAAATGCGCTTTGATCTACGACAACAAAAAGCTAGCCTAGCCGAGACAACAGCTAAACTTCGCTGACGCACACACAGCAGAGAGCAGCGCTTCGCTCGAGTGGCGTCGCTACATATTTGTCTGTCACTTGTTGAGATCGATAAATTCGATGAATAGATTTTTCCAGAAAATACGGGAATTGTTTGCCGAGCCGACAATCAAACCATCCATTCACTGCCCCAGGATGGCGTCAAGCTATTGTTGTTTCCCGGAATGACCCGAAGTGATCACGTGATCATCGTCGGAACTAATCGGAGACGGCGGGAAAAGCAGAGCGGGTACCAGGTCCTGCATTTTCCGACAAAACTACGAATTAGAAGGGTGGGGAAAATGACATACACAAATGAAGTGAACACAGCAGGTTAATTTTTATGGATTTTAGAAGATTTCCCTGAAAATTATGGACAATTAAGTACATAATTGTACAACTTCTTTTTTTATTGATTTTTTATGTACTTTAAGGACCCGTACGAACCCTGTGACATAAGGACGTCATGTGACCACCATAATGCTAGATTCTGTTCACGCCTGTACAGTAAAATTCTCTGAGTAAGGTCCTCGCTGTTGTTGTGTGGCTGAAGCGGAAAAGTTAATAAGTTTATGGCTTAATTGGCTCATCTGCTCCAGGAACAGGACTGTGGTCAATATTAAATGGGCACTCCTGAGGTGGCCACCTGTGGCCTGATTTCACAACGAAAACAACCCGAAGTCGTTTAAGACGAAGACAAATTGCCAGAAAAGCTTTTCAATTCGGCGTGGTAACTACTATAACACAGTTAAAAAGTTTAGACGCATTCCTTGTTGGTTACACGTTAACTTCCTACATTTGAGCAAAGTGATATCCCATCCCGCTTTCCGATCAAAGCGCGCTGATTGGTTCAAGGCCTGTCAATTCTGCAGATTCGCCCAATGGGAAAAGAGAGAGTATGCTACGACCCTCCCACCAAGATCCACCCAACAAGTTTCCTGACGTGCTGGCTACTGGCTACCAAATGAACTCACAGACGACGAGCTCAAATTAAAGCACTTACATTAAAAGGGTTGACGCCAGCCGACTCGGCGAAGGGGTTGTCATCAAACGCCGACATTTCCTTCAAGACTGTCGATGATTCAAAACTCTGTGAGCGGAAGAAATAACGAAGTCGTCACCGCCGCCGAAGTTGCTTCTTTAACACACTTCCTCGAGTCGAAATTTGCGCGCATGCGCTCTCTCGCAGCTGGGCGGTGACGTCACATCATATATACAAATGCGGAGGGCGTGAACACGAATACAGCATTAATAAAATTGTACTCAGCGGCACTTTAGAATAATATGAATCAAGTCAAACAAGAAAGTACATCTCCAAATAATAAGTGGAGTAGGTGTACGTAAATATTCAGTTAAAGCGTTTTGAGAAACTTAATTTATTATGTTTTTAATCACAGGATGAACGTCAAATACACTGAAAATAAATGATGACTTTACTCAACTTCATTTCGTCAAGTGGTTACACGAAATAAAATCATCTGCAAAATGTATCTGTAGCAGCATGATTTTATTTCGTGCAACCACTTGACAAAAAAAAATTGAGCCAATTCAACACACTATTTTTTTCCTGGAGACAAAAATATCAAAGTCAAGTTGGTATAGGGTCCATCTGGCCCGTTACCCTGATGGGGATAATCGGTATAGAACGTACTGTAGATGGAAAGATGGGTGATGATTTTTCTTATATTATGACTTAATAGCATGTACATTACAGTACTACGAAAGGAGGAGAACAAGCTTGTCATGCCAGTCATGATGCAAATAACATATTTAAAAGAGATTATTAACACGCACGAGGACTGGGTTATTACAATAAAGCAAAATGGATGAAAATTCATGACAAGGGAAGACAATGAAAATCACAAACACACGCAAATGAAGGGCGTGGACAGTAAAGAAATACATATGTAACTCGTGTGTAATTCAATCATTTTTTTGATAGCTTTTGAAACATTTCATTAGATTCAGAAATATGTACACAGTGATAATTTTACAGTTTACCACCAGCGAGTCCCAGGGACTCGCTGATCAGAAAAGTACGAGTCCCATTATGCATTTCGAGAGTGCCAAATTTCGAATTCTGAAATGGTCTACTTATTCAATTTATATCATATGATAATAACACAAACAACAACATATACATACAATCATAAATAAATGCTGCAAAAAGTTTAATAATTCAGTAGCAGGCCTGAGGATTTCGGAAATTCACGGGAACCGTTTTTTCCAATGGGAAACCACGGTAACTACTTTGGGTTCCGTAAACGTTCATCATGGGAGCCCATTTTTCTATTTTGACTGATATTCATATTTAAGAATTCTGAAACTCAAAAGTACAGTACAGTATAATGTTTCAAGGGTAAATGTCTGAAAACTATGCATTAACAATGAACATTCCATCAGTAGCTGTGTACTCCGGGTTTATTCAATAAAATAAATGGATCAAAATATGTTGTAGTCATATGGCATCATGAATACAAAAGTAAACATATTCAAACATTCCTGAAAATTGCATGTTGCAGCCTCCAAGAACTTGTTTGGAATTGTTTATGGCCAAATTTGCATTAATTTATTTCAAGTAGCTGCACACAACACATTTTCTACTAGACTATATGTCCACTTAAAATATATCTGGGTCCCCGTTTTATTTTGTTTTGTGCCACGACTTGACATTATAACATTGAGTAAATTCAACACGTATTTTTTTTTTTCAGCGTACTTACTCTTAATCAATTAATTATTTCGAGCACAACTTTTTACTTCCTCGTGTTAATCTATCAATTTTCTTAGTCGAGAACAAATTTGGCTAATGTGCTCGGTACGGTAAAATATTCGGAATCCGTACGTTCAGCGCGACGTGAACCATCGGAAGCTTTTACACCGAAAGGCTCTGGAAAAGTGCGTGACGTCACCGGCCGAGTCAGAGCTCGCGGGGTCGCCGTCATGGAGGAAGTAAGAGGTAAGGTCCACATCTCCTCCGCAACTCTGTTCAACCATTCCACTCCCACAAGGTGCTTTTCAAATCTCTAAAGCTAACTAGATCGTGTCGAGCAAAAAGTGCTCGTTTTTTTTTTTTTTTTTTTTAACAGAACCTAATGTGGCTTGACCGGGTAGTTTGTTTGCTAGCTAGCCTCTCTGTTCCATCATCATGTAGTAACCAGATACTTTTTTTTTGGTTCGCGTTCCACATACACCAGCGAGGTCAACGAACGCAGTCACCTTGTTACCTTCGCGTGTGTGTTCCGTTTCAAGAGAACGCCGCATTGTGCTCAAATCTGCTTAGTCGCGTAGTATTTTTCCCCCTTGTCAACAACCGCATCTCCGTCGCATCAACGCCTTGCCCGCTGCCGCACACATAAGTGCTATTTTTCTTTTTTTTTTTAAATCCACATTTATTTCCGACGACATTGCAGCCAAAGCGACTCTCGATGCTAGCGTGCTAATATTTAGATAGGTGCAGTACCTCGCTTTACGACGCAGTCCCGTCCGTGAATATGGACGTAAGTCAGAACGCCCAAAGTCGATCACCAATGCAGTGGGGGAAAAGTCATCATCACAGCAACACAATTAAGAGTAAATATTATATGACAAACAATAAGTAGGCGATGGCGGCAACTGAGTGCGACGTTGTGCCGCGCGTCACGTCGCGTTACTTTTTTTCCGCCACTATTTGTCATTCTTCTGGTTGATATGGTGCTCCGAGAGGCCATTGTTGGGGAAGGCAAACTATTGCGACAGTATGACGGTGGTATTTGCTGGCTCACAGTGCGTTACGTGAAAACAATGCAATCCCGGAATGACGAAAGGTTTGACACCCAAAAATGCCGCATTTAATTATTTCACAGACGTTTCAATAGCAATCAAATTCAAATTTGATCCAGAAAATGAAAAACAAAACACAGTACAGGGGACATGTCGGTTGGCTTGTCTGAGAAGCAAATGTATACTGTACACTGTTTTCGATGCCGGAAAAAAAAAAAAAAAATCATTTGGACTTCCTTAATTCATACACATAGATCGGTTGCACATTATTAAAACGTGCGAAAATAACACAGATCATTTGACTATTTCTGAGGAAAAGAGTAGAACATTACCTCAGTTGACCACTTAATCACGCGCAACCGAATGTACAATTTGTACTTTTTTTTTTTTTTTCAGTGCATCACACAACAAAGCAGCCCTTTTAAAATTTTTCTGCCGGTTTTGCTGGATTGTCGTCCATATTTTTGAATCAAGTTGTGTTCCAAACAACATTTGCTTTCCCCCCCCTTGCCTCTGTTTTAGTGTTTCCACTGACCTGTGCAGTGCAGAACTATGCGTGGGGAAAGGTGGGCCTGGACAGCGAAGTGGCCAAACTGGTGCTCGGTGGGGACGCGTTAGCCGTCATCCAGGATGGCAAACCATACGCCGAGGTACGTGGAACATAATGTTGTCCGTCGCCACCCACAAGCAGCCAAAACAATATGGCCGTGACTTACACCGTGTTGACTGCCTACTCTTTATTTAGCACCCCGGCAGCCACGGTGCGGGTTGCGACGAAGGTCATCAATTCGGTTTACCAATGCATTGACATTTCCACACTTTATGGGCGACGGTCGTGTGGCGATTCGCTGAATTACGGTCGGTTTCAGAGGGCCATGATGCCACACTTTAACTGAAGATCAGCGTGCATCCAAATAATGAACTCAAATGTATCTTTTGATGTGGGACAGAAGCTAACCATAGAAGCAGAAAAAGCGAGTAGACCGTGCAGTACTGTGTATATTTTCTAAGTTACGTGTACACATTTGTGCTGGAAAGTGAAATAACCTTTCTGACTTCTGCCCGCGCAAACCTCAAACAAGGCGCTTCCAAAGTACCCGACCGAGTCAGCGTAACCTGAGCGCGATGGTCATTTCTGCCTCCTCCAGCTGTGGATGGGCGCCCACCCCAAGGGCGACGCCCAGATCAAAGACAATCGGATCGCGCAGACCACCCTGGGTCAGTGGATCGCCCACTTCCCAGCGTGCCTGGGCTCCAAGGTCAAGGACACCTTTCAGGGCCAGCTGCCTTTCCTCTTCAAAGTCCTCTCCGTCAACACCGCCTTGTCCATACAGGCTCACCCCAACAGGGTAAGTCGTACACACACACACACACACACACACACGCACAAGTTGGCATTTACACAGCGGCGAGGAAGTCCACGCGGGAACGTTCCGTCTTCTGAGACAGGGTTAGGGGTTAGCGTGCATGACTTAGGGAAAACCAACAGAAGCGCAAAGACAACATGCTAACTCACACACAGACCGGACATGAGATTTGAACTGAGCTGTCAGGCAGGAGTGCTCATCACCCACCGCCGTGCTGCCTCAAGCCACGTTGCGTTGAAAGCAATTGCCGCTCTCCAACACGTGTTTGAAGTTCAAGTTCAAGTCAACTTTAGTGTCAAATGAGCAACATACAGCACAGGTGAAATTTCATTCCTCTCAACCAGAGCAGAGAGAGGAGCCGCTGCGGGTGCGGGTGCGGCGCGGCGCGGCCGCCATCAAAAGAACAGTTAGCATAAAACGACAAAATAATACAACGCAACGCATAAGACACAGGAAACCTTGGCACACCGTAGCAACATAGAACAGAAGAAGGGCCGAAGAAGTGAGCGTCCCATGTTTAATTAACCCCCATGCAGTAATGATCCCAAAATTGGACATTTCGGACACTTTGGACTGTTGGACAAATGGACACCACAGACAAAACAGTGAAAAATAACTCCACGAAGTTGTTGTTCTTTCTTAACCCCCATGCAGTAATTATCCCAAAATTGGACATTTCGGACACTTTGGACGATTTTGGACTGTTGGACAAATGGACACCGCAGACAAAACAGTGAAAAATAACTCCACGAAGCTGAAATTTTGCATAGGATGTCTATCTATGTCTTGGCCAATTCCCACTGAACATTTTGAGGGGTTGAAAGTGAAAAAAGTTGTTGCACATTGGAAGAGGGACATTTTTGGGACAATCCTCGAGGACGTAATACCCTTCATGCAGCCGCTTAAAAATACCCGCACGAGGGTTAACTTCACACATTACGGCACTAGGATACAACCCGCCTAAAATTGCTCGGTTGGCTAACGTAGCCGCCAGCCACCCGCAACGATGCTTGGACGACGTTCCTGGCTTCGAAAGGGCCCGCCGACCGACTATTTTCTTCGGATTGATTTAGGAGTTAGCCGCCCGTCTCCACGCTCAGTTTCCGGAGCACTACCCGGACGACAACCACAAGCCAGAGATGGCCATCGCGCTCACGCACTTCCAGGGCCTCTGCGGCTTCAGGCCGGTGGAGGAGATCCTCGGATTCCTCCAATGTGAGTCTTGACGGGGTTTGCGAAAAGGGTTTTCAAACAGGCGGGGTTGATCGCTTAAAGGCCCAAACTAAACGTAAGTCGTTTGACGCACCCGATCAGCCGTACCGGAGTTCCGCGCTCTGGTGGGCAACGAAGCGGCTCAAGAGCTACGGGGCAGCGCGGGCGACGCGGGCCGCGCCAGGCGGGCGCTGAAGAAGTGCTTCACCAGGATGATGAACTGTGAGAAGAAAGTGTTTGTGGATCAACTCAACATGCTGGTCAAGAGAGTCACTGAAGAAGGTGAGCGCACCGCGTCGCCCGGATCGCAAATGTCCACATTTTGGCTCATTTCAAAGACGGTTAGCTATTTCATTTGCGCTTACGTTCTTATTCAAACGCTATTTTTTTTTTTTGGGACAACAATTTTAAAGGTAAAGATATTGTAGACAATTTTTTAAAAATAATTTTGAGGTTTTTTTTTTAAATTTAAAAATCAACCCAAATATTTTATTTGTGGATTAAAAAAAAATCAAAATAAAACCCAGCAAAATTCCCCACAATGTTATTGGTTCACCTCTTGCGACCCTGCAAATAGCAATTTTTACTGTTTTTTTAATTATTTTTTTTAGTTCTTCCATTATTATGTAGTTCCTTTGCACCCTTGACATTATGTTTGCAATTTTTTTTGTTCATCTACATTTACAGTCTCATTAAGAAAGTGCATTTTGAATGTGTTGAAGGCAGGTGGGTCACCTATTTTTGGTGGGTCACCTATTTTTGGTGGGTCTGGAATGTGATCACCACAATATAAAGTTTCCCAAACCAAGTGGGATAAGCCATTTTTGAAAAGGAATTGACAAGTAGAACTCATTTGACCAAATTTTGGGTGAGCATGATTATTGAATGAGTTGATGGGTTTTTGTAGGCGCGGCGGGCAAGGACACAGCGAGCAGTAACGGCGAGCTGCTGCTCCGCCTCCATTCGCAGTACCCCGGCGACATCGGCTGCTTCTCCATCTACTTCCTCAACCACGTGATCTTGGATCCCAACCAGGCCATGTTCCTTGGAGCGAATGAACCTCACGCTTACTTGCACGGAGGTCAGTCGTCCCAAGTTTCTGGTGACGTTTCCATGCAAAGTTATTATTTCAAAGTGTCCAAATGTTCAAAAGTTAAGCAACGAGCTGACTGAGGAACTTTGGCCTTCTCACAAATCTGAATTAGTCTTCGGCTTGATGAGGTTTTAGTCCATTTTTGTTTGGTTTTTTTTGCTGTCAGATTGTATCGAGTGCATGGCGTGCTCCGACAACACGGTGAGAGCCGGCCTGACCCCAAAATACATCGACGTCAACACGCTTTGCGAGATGCTCAACTACAGCCCGAGCCCTTCCGCTGCCAAGATTTTCCCGCCAGTTCGGGACGCCTCGGACCCTTGCGTCACCATCTACGACCCCCCCGTGCCGGACTTCACCGTCCTGAGGATACATGTGAGAGAATTTTCACAATATCATTCTGACGGGAAACGGGAATCGACATGCCAGGCCTTGTCGTCGGCACTCTTCACTGTCACACAGCGAAGAAACACTGCATGGTGTTTATTTATTCAACAGCAAATGAAGGAGAGGCAGATTAGCCATTTTTTAAACGTACTTTTAGGGGGGTAAAAAAAATCAATATCCAAAAACGCTTAATAAATACAGTGAAACTCCTCTACAACGAAATCTACATGGGTGAAAATACCCCCTAGTGTGGAAAAAAAACTTCATGCATTAACACCATGCCCACTTTCCTGTTTGAAATTTGCTACAGTGAAAACCCCCCTGTTGTGAAAAAATTCTTGCTGCAAACATGATTTCGTTGTAAAGGAGTTTCACTGTATGTTGTGGGCAATTATCTTATTTGACTGAGTGAATTAGTGCAGTGGGCGCGCCCTCTTGTGGTATGTCATACTACTACAAAAAAAAAATTTTGGGGGGGGGGGGGGAATGTATGTAAAAGTTGAAGAAGCACCGCAGCACACATCACGTTTGTCCCTTTCTCCAGGTGCCAGCTTCCATGAAGCAGTACACGCTGGCGCCCGTCGGCAGCGCCAGCATCCTGCTGGTCATCGAAGGCGACGCCAGCGCCACCTCGGCCGCCGCGCTCTCCGACATCAGCCTGAGGCGGGGCACGGTTTTGTTTGTGTCGGCCAACGAGAGCGTGTTGATCCACGTCACCTCCCCGTCGGGTGTGACCATGTTTCGGGCCTGCTGCCTCCTGTAATGGGATTTGTGCGTACGTGTGTGTGCGGGGGGTGATGACGATTGTTGTCATTTTGAGACTCGGACGGACGGTAGCTTCCTTAATGCAAATCTTTTGTCAGGTGTTTAGAACCACTTGCACAACGGTTCAATCACTTCAACCTTAACACTAACGCTTACGCCGGTGGTGTCCAAACTACAGTCTGGGGGGGGGGGGGGGGGCTTTTTGGAGCCTGCTGCCGATCCTATTTTTCAGCAGATCTACTAAAAATCTCATTTGACTCGGCCTGCAATGCTCTTTAAAAAAAAAAAAAAAATCAGTGCGAAGGGCTGGTGACGCCGAAATCTCGCATCTCGCCTGAATTACCAAGCACCGTATCGTTGCCCTTCGATTGCTGTCAATCATCATCGCACCCTAAACACCACCCCAAAATCATTCGCTACTATATAACGTGGGCTGACGGAGATCAGCGGGTAGCTGCTGAAAGTGAGAAGATGCTTGATGAAGGAGGCGTTATTCTCACCGGGCGTCCCTCACAATATGGTGAAAAGCACACTTGGGTGACTTGGGGACTTTGACCTTTTCACTTCACGTCCAACAGGGTTGATTCGTATCTTTGGATGTGGAAACTTTTGATTCTTGGTGGATGTTTAATTCATGTTCACGGTGAAGGGACACATGGGGGAGGAAAAAAAAAAAAAAAAGAATCCTCCTGAGTGTAAACTACCGACAGACCGAGGCGCAATGCCGGAACAGGATCACATCAGTACTGATTGGGTCCGCGTTATTTCCATTAGAAGCAATGCGGCAACATTGACATTGGTGCGGAATGCACACGTGGCTTTCGAGTGCAATATTAGACAAAGTGCTGCAAAATGCTCAAACGTATTCACGCCGGTGCCAAAATGGGAAACGTAACGAATATGACATAACGCTGAAAGAGGTCGAACCACGAAAAGAATCATTCACAGCGGTGGCCAAATTATTCTCTCAGACAGCGGTGTCAAACATATGGCCCGCGGGCGGCCGGAACCGGCCCCCCATGGAGGTTCGGTCCGGCCCGCGGGATCATTTAAAAGTGAAACAAAAAATGCATTAAAGACACAGAAGGAATATTTTTAATAAAATGCAATTCGTGGATTATCCGCTAGGGGGCACACTGTTTTGATCACAGTAGAAGACAACATTGTTTTGATCGGGGGAAGAAAACAGCAGTCTCAGTCTGTCACCGAGATAGACCCAACGCAGCAAACGACACGCAAGCGCCAATCGATGCTTCTTGAGACCAAAACAAAGGAAAGAGATGAGATTTTGGTGATTCATAACACAGCATGGTGTCATGTTAATGGTTTGGCCCACTTGACATCTACCGAGTCCTTATGTGGCCCACAATGTGAAATGAGTTTGACACCCCTGCTCTAAGATGTTGGCATTACGCGAGTCGTAATTATGATGTTGATAATTATGCACATTTGCCTAAAACAAGAAGCTACAGATGAAATGAGCGCATTTTTCCCGTCAGGGTCAAAGGTGAAAATGACCACCGGCGCAGGAAATGGGCGCCAACCTTCGAGTGCAAAATGCGGACTAATATTTAAGCATCGGCGTGAAAAGATTGGAAACTGCGGAACATGCCTCAAAATATTCCAATCGTGTAAAAAAACAAAAAACATGTTAACCGATGAGAAATGCAGAATGGCCTCGTGCGGAAATGCGCGCATGCAGAATGTGGCGATATTTACTGGACGAGAAAACGCGCACACGGCCCAACTGTGGACGCTCTACTATTTGTACACGATTCCAGTTGGTTCATAGAAGCTCGTTTGTCCACGGAGAGTTGACGAGATGCTTGACGCATGTCTCATACGTGGAACTTGATGTGTTCTTGACGTTTTTGCCATTCCGATCATTCTGTTTCCACTTCCTGTGACCAACGGCCAAGGAATGCACTTTGTTCCAATGAGCTCAATGTTTTTTTTTTTCACGGGTGGTGTCGCTTTTGATCGTTGGCGTATCATTTCACACGCGCCGACCGTGTCCGCCGAAATGTTTCTCTTGCATTGTTTGATGAGCAAAGCGGTCTTGGAACTTCAAGTTACTGCCGAAACGTCTTCCATTGTATCTTCGCCGTTTCATTCAGTCACCATTCCAGTTTGCACTTTGCACGCACAAAGGAGAGTTGAGTTTTTGTTTTGAGAGTGTTGTTGCTGTTGTAGACGTTAATCCCTCCGTGGTTGTGAGAATTTTGGAGCGGGGGGGGGGGGGGGCCTTGCTGTAGCATGGGAATGGCAAAAAAATTTTTTGTCAATGTCAAAATGGTTCAATAAAAGCTTTGTGTTGTCACTGGACTGCCTGTTTATCAGGTTTTGTTGTGTGTGTGTGTTTTTTTTTTTATTTTGGAACCCCACCACTCATGGTTTTTAAAAAAAAAGACATTTTCCATTTGTTTTCTGTTGATAATAGACATACTAAGTTAATGTGCTTTTAAAAGGACAGACTACGCAAGGACGTCCGTCCCTTTTATTGTTCCGAACCAGGTTAATAATGTGTTGAGAGGGGGTGGACTGGGATGGAAGCGTGGGGGGGGGGGGGGGGGGGGGTGGCGATTATTATATGAATAAGGACGGAGGGACGATGACGGAAGGGTACCCAGGTCGCCAACGGAGGACGGACGGGCACAATCGGGTCAAGCGGCCCATCCATCCATTTTCCGAACCGCTTGATCCTCACGAGGGTCGCGGGGGGTGCTGGAGCCTATCCCAGCCGTCTTCGGGCAGTAGGCGGGGGACACCCTGAATCGGTTGCCAGCCAATCGCAGGGCACACAAAGTACGAACAACCATCCACGCCCACACTCACACCTAGGGACAATTTAGAGTGTCCAATCAGCCTGCCATGCATGTTTTTGGAATGTGGGAGGAAACCGGAGCACCCGGAGAAAACCCACGCAGGCCCGGGGTGAACATGCAAACTCCACACAGGGAGGCTGGAGCTGGAATCGAACCCGGTACCTCTGCACTGTGAAGCCGACGTGCTAACCACTGGACTACCGGGCAGGGGTCAAGTGGCCGTCTCTGCTAATTCAGGTTGCACGCAATCAGTGATGGTTTCTGGAATGTGCATTATGGGAGGTCCTACATGATTACACACACAAAAAAAAAAATCTTGCAACGTGGCGTCACTTTTTAGGGGTTGTCTTGTGTAATGGTTCTGGTCTGACACGTCAATCATTGGCGTCCGTCTTGGGGATTTTGTACCACCTTGTAGAATTGAGATGGGACAGCAATCTATTCTTTCCGTAAAGAAAAGCATGTCCGCTCGGCCAAAAAGGTCAGCATTATATTCATGTATAAATATTGTTTTTGTAACTGTTAACTCTGTGCTTCATTCAAATTCCCTTCTAATTCCATATATTGAAAACCTCCGACCTATGAGATAGACATGCTGACCACATTCCACTGGGATTATTATTTCACAAAGGCATTTAGCTGAATTTGTATTGTCACATGACACGCCCCCATATATATATATATATATATATATATTAAAAATGAGGGCAATACAACCAACAAGTACCTCCACAAAGAATTGACATGATAATTGATTGTGGCTTGGCCTTTTGTTTCCATAGATCCTTTCATTCGTGTCCCTCTTCCGCGCCGTACTGTGGGCGTCGCCTTCACACCAAATTTGACATGTTTTCCAACTTTAAAAAAATTTATTAGGTTCATTTCACAGTAGAAAAACAATACCGTTCGCGTTCATCTTGATAAGAGGTCAATTCAGAAGCTGAGATTTGGTCGACAAGGTCAACGCTAAGTTCTGCCTCATTGCCATTAGTGTTCCTTCTCTGGTTGTTCCAGGTGCTGCCAAAGGAGGCGCTGTCCCGGCAGCAGACGCTTGCCTTTGGGAACTGCGGTCAATTCTTCCTTGGCGCCCACTTGCACGTCACTCAGACCGAACGCGTAGCGCGCCACCACCTCCGGCTTGGGCTGCAGCACGTAGTAAAGCGTCTGCAAAGAGCGCACGTCTTCCAAAGCGTCGTGTGCCTTGTAGTCCGTGCCCATCAACTCCTTCACCAGGTACTCCTGCTTGAAGCTGCGCATGCCGCAATCCTTCAGCACCTCCCGGGCCACGGGCAGCGTGTCCACGCAGCCGGCGATGGACGCCTCGAATTGTGTCCGCAGGCCCGTCTCGTCCAGGGTTCGGGCCAGCACGCGGCAGTCGAAGCGGCGGATGTTGTGCCCCGCCAGCAGGGGGCGTCCGAGCGCTCGCAGGAAGGTGATGAAGCACAGCAGGACCTCCCGCAGGGGGCTGGTGGGGATAGCGCGGCGGTGCAGGTAGAGCTTGTGTCGGCGCACCCTCAGCCCCGTCACCCTGGCGGCGCCCGGTTCCATTCGACAGCGAGGGACCGTGTAGAGGTTGAGGGAGCGGTCCCCGCTCACCGCCGCCAGCTGAACCAGGTCGCACGTCGGACCTGACGATGGCGACACTCGCATTACTACCGCACGCACACTCAGCCACAAATATGGGGAGGATTAGACGTGGACAAAAGAATACCTGCACCTCACAGGTATATTTTGTATTGGTATTATGGCTGCAACTAATAATTACTTTAACAATCGATTATTCTGTCAGTTATTTTGTCTGTTTAATCCAGGGGTGTCAAACATACGGCCCGCGGGCCGGAACCGGCCCCCGATGGGGTTCGATCAGGCCCGCGGGATAATTTAAAAATGAAAAAATGTATAAAAGACACGGAATGAATATTTTAATAAGATGCAATTCATGTATTTTCCGCTAGGGGGCACCACTGTTTTCTCTTTAGTTTGTAAAGTGTAGGCAGGGATTACATTTAGATTTCATATGCACGTGTACAGTAAATGGTTTTAAAAAATCCTTTCTTCATAAATCTCGTTTAATCTTAAAATGCATAACTATGTTTTTCAATACTAATTTACTTACAAGTTTTTCCTCATGTTCTTGTGCTTTGCTATACCAAAAAGACGTGATATTTTGGTTATTTATAGCAGAGTATGGTATAATTTTAATGGTCCGGCCCACTTGACATCTACCGAGGCCGCATGCGGCCCACAATGTGAAATGAGTTTGACACCCCTGGTTTAATTGATGATTTGTGATTTTTTTTTTCAACAACGCCCCCCTCCCAAAAAAACCCTAAAAGTCATAACAATTTAAACTAAGTACTGGTCAATGAAAAACACTTTTTTCCCCCAACTTTCGTGAACGTTATAGAAAAACGACTTTATAAATCTCGTGACATCAAATGCTGTCCATTGAAAATTCCACAGGACCTCCAAAAATTCTCGAGAGGTTTTACGTTTTTTGGAGAAAAAGAAAATTCAAAAAGATTTTTATTTTTATTTTTACACGCACAGGCACGCACTTAAGTCCTGGGGAACATTCAAGGATCAATATTAAATAAATAGAATCAGTATTTCTACTTTTAACAGAGTATTTTTTGTTTTGGCGTATTGGTTCCCAGCTCACAAAAAACTCTTTCTTACCGAGTCCAGTGGTCTCCAAGTCGAAGAAAACAATCGGCTGCTCAGAGGAGCCGTCTGCCCCCGACGTCTCCATGGTTTTTTAAACGTTCCGTCGAAACATCGAACGTTTAAAAGCTGAAACTGGACTAGTCATACGAAACAGAATAGACACTTGATAAGTATTTGGTCTATATCATGAGGACGGCAAGAGTGTAATTTTTACACGCCATTATCTTGCCCCCCTCAAAAAAAGCCCCGCCCTATCATTTTAAATACTTCAAACGAAGAAGACTTCTTTTTCTCTGCTGATTCTTACTAAATTACGCTTGGCCGCCCCCACGTGGCAAACAAATGAAATTCAGGCTCTTGATTCGAATTCTCACCTGTAATGTTGTACCTCGTAACAAAACCTGCTCCTACATTTTAATTTTTCGCAGTTGAGTTTGAATGCCAGTAAACCATTCCAGCTCCTAAAAACACAACTTTATTTTTGCTTCCAGGGTGTTGAGGATTTGTGTGGTGTGTAGCGCTCTTGCTCACCGTTATTGTGAAGGGACATACCGGATGTACATGTGAGCGCAACTTCCGCCTTTGTTTAAGCTGACGCTATGTTCGTTGGCCACGGTTCGTGTTACGACGTGCTGCCAAGTTGTTCGGGCAATAGAATAAATATAAATGTGTCTTATTATTGCACGAGTCTATCGGCCATTCTGTCGTGCTTCGCACCACCTCCTTAACACATGGAATGTTTTTAATTTAAAAAAACAAACATATTGCTCTGTGTTGTTTTTTAAAAAAAACAGAATGGCAAGAAAAAAAACGTGTTTAGAAACATTATCGCGGAAGCATTATCGCGGATCAAAATGAGTTGGGAAAATAAAATGAAAAGATGACATCGTCAGGTGTCAAAATGTGTTGAGCATGACAACAAAATAGAAGTGACCTCATGGAATGTTGAGAACACTTTCCTCTATCAATGGATGGATCCACGGTAAGTAGCATTCCTTGTTTCGAGCTACGTCACACACAACACAGACGCTCGTCATCGGATAAAAAGGCTTTTTAATGAGAGAATACAAAGGGTATTTGGGAAAAGTCGATTTCAAATGAAAACACAAAGCATCTCATTTCATTCGCATAAATGTTTCATAAAATATATTATGAATAGTGCAGTATAAAATCATACAAAGGTGAAATCTGGGCTTTGCACATTTATCCGTCGACGGAACAAAATTTAGTGGTGTCGATAGTTTTTCAGTCCAAACACACACACACACACACACACACACACACACACACACAGCTAATAAAAACCATACAGAAGTACAAAATGACTTCATGTTCAATGAAAGTACATGTCACATTTCTTTTTAAACAAAATACTCTCACAAATTTGAGTCGAAAATGACTTTCACGTCCATCGTCGCTTGTGCTAAATCTTCCAAAATAGAAATCTTTTGAGTACTACCAAATACATGTTCTCAATCATTCACATGAATGTATACCATAAAGTACGCTCTTTCACCTCGACCGCTGGTGTCATACTCAAGGTGCGTTGGCAACATCGCAGCTGTGGTTGCCCTCAGGAACGGATGGCGGGGCGCGAATATAACGGTGAAACCTCATCAACGGCTCCGGGCTGTCACGATATCACAAAATTCAACAGGTGGATACATGGCTTGGTTTTACAGTTGCAGTCGGATTACATACGGCAGAAGATCCAGAGGCTAAATAAGTGCTTATATTTGGTGTGATCATGGAAGGGGTTTCACTGGATTTTTTTTTCAACAGCGTGAGTCTTTTCTTTTCCTCCACAACGAAATCTACATGGGTGAAAATACCCCTTAGTGTGAAAAAAAATCTTCATGCACCTTTGAAACACCATGCCCACCATGCCCACTTTCCTGTTTCAAATTTGCTACAGTGAAAAACCCTCTGTTGTGAAAAATTTCTTGCTGCAAACATGATTTCGTTGTAGAGGAGTTTCACTGTACATTTTCTCCATCAAGAGACTCTGAAATTACAAGTGACAAATAGCGGCGAGCAAAATGAGTACTGCGTTATAGTTTAATTGATGTTAAGAATGGATTTGGAAGGGGGGGGGGGGGGAAAGTGCTCATTCTAGATGGAAAAAATGGTGGAAAAATGCAAATGTTGGTATAGATTTACCACAAAATTGAAAAGAACAACGCCACTCGGGCAAATACGCGACACGATTTGCCTTTGGGGAGCGCCCCCTCCAGGCCTTTTGGTTTGACACGTGCGCTAGATTAAGCACATGGCCACGGCGTTCCTGCCCGGTTTCCATTTCTGAAAGAGCTCCTGCAGCACCCTGGCATCCTCCAGAGCGTTGTGGGCATCGTAGGTCTTCTCCAAGAAGTACTCCACCATGTACTTCAAGGAGTAGCTGTAGAAATTGCGGAACATCCTCTTGCTGAGCAGAAAGGTGTCCAGGTAGTTGGACACGACCCTCTGAAAGCGCTGCACGAGGGAGAACTCCCTCAGCACCCTGTCAAGGACGGGGGAATCAAAGCGGTTGGCGTTGTGAGCGGCCAGGTACACGGGCTCCGGTAAAGCGGAGAGGAAGTCGATGAAAGAGCTGAGAGCCTGGCGGAGCGGCATGGTGGGCATGGCCACCCCGTTGCGGAGCAGAACGCCGTTCGCCACAGAGAAGCCAGTGACTCTGTTGGCTTCTTGGGTGATTTCACAGCGGGGGACGGTGTAGGCGTTGAAGGCCTCCATGCCGCAGACTGCTGCGATCTGGATGATGTCGCAGTTTCTAGTGTCTGCGGGCAAGTGAGAGTCCAGAAACATAGGTTAGCTCAACTGTCTTCAACGTGCGCAAAAACATGTTGAGGTTACCAAAAGAGGAATGTTAGATTTGTTGCGGAGCAAAATTGCCAGAAACAAAAACATGTTAGCTTTACTGAAAGCCAAGCCATCTTAACCCTCATGCAGTATTTTTAAGCGGCTGCGTGAAGGGTATGACGTCCCAAAAATGTCCCTCTTCCAATGCGCAACAACTTTTTTCACTTTTAATTTTTCTTCACTTTCAACCCCTCAAAATGTTCAGTGGGAATTGGCCAAGACATAGATAGACATCCTATGCAAAATTTCAGCTTCCTGGAGTTATTTTTCACTGTTTTGTCTGTGGTGTCCATTTGTCCAACAGTCCAAAATCGTCCAAAGTGTCCGAAATGTCCAATTTTGGGTTCATTACTGCATGGGGGTTAAGTGTGTACAAAAACATGTTAGCTTCACATACAACTAACCTGTCTTGAATGTTTACAAAAACATGTCTGCAAACTTCACTTACAACAAAAACTGTCTGCAACGTTACCAAAAACATGACATTTCACTGAAGACTAATCTAGCTTCACGTAGAGTAAAAACATCTTCAATGTGCAGGGAAACATGTAAGTTATCTTCGTTTAGGACTAGACGGTCTTCATTGTGGTCAAAAACATCCGTTAGCTTCACTTAGATGTTAGCTTCACTTTAGGACTTTGGCTGTCCGTTAGCTTCACTCAAAGCTAATGTCGGCTTCAATTGAGACCGAACGGTCTGCAATGTATGGAAAAATATGTTCGCTTTATTGAAGACTAATTCTTCTCGACTGTTCCCCAACATCAACAACAAAAAGGTTTTACGTTAGCTTCACTTGGGACTGAAACTTCTTCCGTGTACAAGCCACAAAAACATGTTAGCTTCAATGAAGGCTGTCTTCACCTTCAATGTTTCCAAAAACATACGACGCTACCGTACCATCGTGAAAGACTAAACAGCCTTTAAATGTGTACAACAGCACGCATGTTAGCTTCACTTATGACTAAACTGTCTTAATTGTTCGCCAAAAAACAAAACAAAACGTGAAGCTTCTGACGTTAGCTGTATATTTAACAGTCACAAAACATGTAGCGTAGCTTAGGCTCATCATTATTTCAATAGAGTATTTTTCTTCAGGGGTGTGTAATGAGATTTTTCTGATTGTCTCGAATATGTGCTTTGACCTCCATCGAGGTTGGAAAACTGTTTTGACTTTGAACAATGACAAAAAACACTCCAGAGAGCGACACATCAAGGTTGTTTGGGCCAAATCGCAAGTCTCAACAACAGATTGCGTGTTCGAGGCGGACGCGCAATCTGCAAAAGATGCGGCCGCCACTTTGGACCCGGCGCAGAGGCAAAAGATCAAACTTAAATGTCAATCATATTGGCTACTCTTGGGGGACTGTAATCTCATTCACAGATATGAGGAGTCCAACTGTTTCTTTGGTTTTGTAAATGTAGTATAAATGTCATATTGAAAGCAGTGTAAACACATACCGACTCGTGGGCAAAACAATCAGTGCCAAAGTAACTTTTCAGCTCGATAAAGCTGCATTGAATCTTGAAGTACTTTTAAAAAAAAATCAAAATTCTCCTGTAAAACGCCATCAGAGCTGGTTTAGAATAAGATGCAATTTGCTCGACTCCAATTTAGGCCGTTATCTTGATTTTATCATCTCAAACTTGCTCGGCTCGTATTTTGGGCTCGAATATGACAGTGCCTCAGTCTGACTGGTTCACATCCAAGTGTAACCTCATTGGCTAACCGATATTCGGGCAGTCTTCTCATTGGGCCCGCACACGACCGTCGGGTGATTGGGCAGAAATTTGAGCTGCGACGCCGCTGGCTCCCACTTGGATGAGGGCCCGCATTGCTCAACTGACAGGAAGTGGAACAAACATGCCAGCTGCTTCTTCCTAACTGTAATGAATATATGATGTGAAAATAAATAAATACATCATTCAAACCTTTTTGTGCTCACAAACTAGAAGGGGGTAAAATTGTCACAACAGCAAGTGTGCATGCCAGCGTATGAGCTTCAGTTTGAGAAATAAATAAGATTTTTAACAACATTTTTTTTTTTTTTTTAAACTACATTTATCATAACTTGGGCTTACCCTCAATTAAAAAAAAAGTGAATCCACAAATAGCAATGAATAATGGAACAAAAATCTGACATTTCTCTGAAATTGACATTCGCCCTAAAAAAAAAGAAGCCAAAACATAAATAGGCATGAGTAATAAGAATTATTCTTGCTATCATTATTTTAGGTCAACCAGGCCCTGTTCCAACATGGGTGTGTCAAGTTTCTAGGAGTAAGCAAATATAAGCCACACCATGGAAAAAAAAAACGTTTCCACAATATCGTCGTCATGTTACTTCTCCGTCAAAAGACCTTTTGGCCGCTTCAGCCAAACACAGCATTGGGAACGGCATAGGCCATGATTTTTTGTGTGCCGCTGAGTCAATAGGAACACCGGCCAAGCCTGTTTCTTTGTCATTGCTGTTATGTACAAAAAAAAAGCCATATTGTGCTTTGCTTTTTTTCAACGTCATGAGCATTTTTTTCTTTTTTAAAAATAATCTTGTGAGTGTTTCTCGAATATTGTGAGCTTTTTTTTTTTTTCTTTTAATATCGCCGAGGTTTATATCATGATAGTATCGTATTAGGAATTTTGGATATCGTTAAATCCCTGTCTAGTTGCGCACAAAAGAACCACCGAATTAAATACACATTACATTTACAATATTTAAAACACAAACTACAATCAATGAGCGGTTTCAGATGATGGATGGATAAATTAGATACCAAACAAAATGGAATAAATAGATTTAAAACATGAAATAGAGTCAAACATTAGAATAAAACTTCAAAAAAAGTTTCACGAGATTTCTTTTTTTTTTTTTCATTTTAAGTAAAGCACATTTTAATTACAGTTCAGTGTTTTAACTTTTCAGTACACAATATTTGTATTAAAATTTTTTTTTTTTTTTTTTTAATACTGTATTGGAAGCCAATTTTTATTTATAATGGATTCTTTTTTTTTTTTTTTCATTTATTCAAGCGTGATATTATATATAAGGTGGGTATAACGTTACGGTGAGTTACGACGATATTCGCTACACTTTTTTAGGGTTGAAACTGCTCTCTTGTTTGATAAACACTTCCCGATATCACTATGACGTAAGCGCATTTTAATGTTAATACTTGGAGAGTTTACCCCGACAACCTTCTGTGGTGGTACTTAGAGAGAAATATGTTTTTAAAACAGCCATAAAATATAATAAAATTGCATAAAAGATAAATACGTATAAACTTAAACGTAGGTGTGACGCTGATAGCAATGTCATCAAATAGATTTTTTTTTTTTTTTTTTAATGATGCTATAATGTCTCATACCCAGTCCAGTTGTTTCAAGATCGAAGAAAACCACCGTGTAAGACATCTGTGGAAGAGAAAAATAAATCAGCAACCCAGTTCATGACAGCAACAACAACAACACCTCAATGGAAAGTAAAACAGCGTCAAAAAAAAAAAAGCGACTGACCGTGAAGAAGCGTCTCTCGTCGACTGCCAAGCAATTCTCAAAGTTGCGCGTGTTTTATAGCCTCTCGCGTCAAGCTAAGTTAACTTTTATTTGTGAGGAAAGGGGACTCACTCGCCTGACATTTCGCTTTCCTTTTCCGCCCTCTGGCCCACGCATCGGGGCTCGCTCGCGAGGTTGTTTTCCTCGCAACCAGCGACTTTTTCTCCGCTTTTCCTTTAGTTTCGCTTTTTCGCGCGGTGCACGACGGGAAATGGAGTCCGACCGCTCCTGTGGCGCAGCAGCTGCATTTCAATGCAAGCGACGGCATACTTTGGGATTTTGCACGTCAAGATATGTTCGTCTATTTTATATTATACTATACGTGATTCACTTATAACTCTCATAGCTTTAGTTTGTAGTATCTTAAATATGCAAAGTAGATTTCATCAACTACTCAATTCCATTCAAATCCATTCTAATTTCCATGACGTTAATAACGTGGGGTGTACGGTTAACACGTCCGCCTCTCAGGGCAGAGGTGAAAGGTTCGATTCCCGGCTCTGGCCTTCCTGTGTGGAGTTTACGTGCTCTCCCCGTTCCTGTGTGGGTTTTCTCCGGGTATTTGGCTGGCAGGCGAACGGAACACTCGACATTGTCCCGAGGTGTGATTGTGAGTGTGAATGGTTGTTGGTCTCTGTGTGCCCTGCGATTGGCTGGCAACCGGTTCAGGGTGTCCCCCGCCTACTGCTCGGGTTAGCATTAGGTATAGGGAATAATGGTTCTCAAACCTTATACATTGAGTACGACCCAAAAAATATCGTCCAAAGGGTAATAATAAACGGTATTTAAATAATGATGACATGAGAATTGCACATAAAAGTATTTTTCGACTGAAATATTGTTTTACAAACAAGCAACCAGCCGCTAGCGTATTTAACATGAGGGTTGAATAGTTTTCAACTCGACTTGGGCAGGAATTTGTGTGCTACTACAGGGAGCCTATCACACATTTTGCATTTTTGAGATGGAGAGAGATGGGGGGGGGGGGGGGTCGGGGGGGGGGTTCGAGGGAGTGAGTCAAAGAGGGGAAATGAAAGAGAAAGTACGAGGGACAGAAAGACAGGGAAAATGAAAGCCAAAGAGACAAGAGAGAGAGAGAGAGAGAGAGAGAAACGGACTGAAATGGATCCAAGATCTTACAATTTATCTAGAAAAGAAACAAGAAAAGTGGAGTGTGCAATATTTGGCAACCAACTCACTCCAGGTGTTCCCGGAGGAATTTCTGAATGATCCAAAGTGAGGAATGATTTCATGTCACCATTCCTTGAGGTACCCCACAAGATCCATTACAGTATTTGGATAATTTGTTGTTGATTTCAACAAACCGTTGTGGAGGGGACAAGTCCATTTCCTCCTGGCCCTCCTTGTACACAGGCTCTTTCCTTTCTCGAAAAGGTGGAAGAAAGACCCAACACCGCGCCCACCATCTTTTCTGCAGTTGATCACAACTTAATACGAATCGATTCGGGCTTCTGAGAGTTTCAGATTTCGTCAGAAAAGCGCCGGAAAAATCCAGTCACAAGTACCGTATTGGCCCAAATATAAGACGGCCCCGATTATAAGACGACGCTCGACATTTTCAAGACTCAAGTTTGAAAAAAGACTTTTTGAACACCAAATTGATTTTTATACAGAAAATAATGACAGTACATCTGAAACAAATGATTATAACAATGTATTTGAGAGAAAAGGCATATTATTTTGCCTCATTCGAATCGTAATATCTGAACATTTAAATATGTAAACTAAAGTGCAATCACATTCGTAAATGATCGGCTTCTGGTTTTTGAAATGTAAATGACATCATAACTTGTCCTCAGCTGCCGGTCAACCTGGCCGACCTTCGACCCACTTTTCTCCAGATTAATAATAATAATAATAATACATTTCATTTATAAGCGCCTTTCAAAACACTCAAGGACACTACAATCAAAACAAGAACAATAAAACCACAGATAAAATGATAAATAATAAAAGGAGAAATTAATTTAAAGATTGTCGCAACGTTTCTCCATTTTCTGTCATCTCTTCTATTATTTTCTTCTCTTTTCTTTCTTATTGCAATTTTTGATTTTTCGTCTTCGTGCTGCCGCTATTTTTATTTTGATTCTTCCGTGACAGGGGATCACTTTGGCCTGGGGGCGTCAAAGTTCAGCATTCGCTTCAATGATATCTGGCGCCATCTAGCGTCGTGAATGGGTATAATATATAGGCCCCGGATATAAGAAGACCCCCCCACTTTTTCAGTCTTATTTTTAAAAAAAACACCGTTTTATATTCGGGCCAATACGGTATATATTGAGACAATATGATAATGAGAGTAGCGGGCAGTTGTCATCTGACTCGTGATGTTACAAATGGAAGTGGAGTCGCGAGTCATGCCCCGCACAAAGGGGGCGTGGTTAAATGGAGCCCGTCTCGTTTTTTTCCCCCTCATATCACGTGACCGAAGGTAAACGAGGCCCCGTTGTCAGCGATCACGTGACTGACTCACATCGGTGTTTCGCGCTCGATAAATAGGCGCGGAAAACCCAGGAAGTGTCCCCAGCATGATCGTATAAACGCGAGACTTGGGATCATTGCCGCGCTCCTTCGACTGCTTGAGAATGGAGGCGGAGCCACCCGAAAAGCGAAGAAGGACTTCACTAGTTTGGGAGCATTTCGAACAGATATCTCCCAACACCGCGAGAGGGTTTTCTCAAAGGCAGGGGAAATCATATTTAAAAAAAAAAAAAAAAAGGAATCGACTGAGCCCCAACACAGTCAATATATTAAAATCAGGGGATGTCGATTGCGGGTTTAGAAAAATAAATTTGATTTGACTTGAGGAAGCTCCGTTATTGCCGTGGCAGTCGAGCGATTCCAGTGAAATCCTTGTTGGCTGCTACTTAAAAGTTTCACAAAGGTTTCGCTTCCAACAAAGGCAGCAAGGATCCCGAACAAAAAGCAAAATCGACATCTCCAGGTGTTGTAAAGAAGGGCCAGAAGGCCAAAGTCCAGACCTAAATCCAATCTGTGGAAAGAGGTGACAACTCCTGTCCACAAGAAGAATCAGAATCAGAATCAGAATCAGAATCGCCTTTATTGTCATTGTATAAGATTACAACGAAATTTGGGTGCCACTCCTTAGTGCATTTCATTAAAAAAAAAAAAAATAATAATAATAAAAAAAAAAAAAAAAAAAATTAAAAATAAATAGATAAAAAAATAATAAAATAGGATAAAATAAACGTTCGCCACCTCACCTACCTGAGCTGGAGCGGTTTATGCCAAGGGAACAATGGGCCAAAATGTCAATCTCTCGATGTGCAAAATGTTTTGAGACGGGACCCTGGTTGGAGTTTAGTGATCTGCTAATCAATAAGTATGACAAATTTGCTGGAACGGCAAGGTCACTTTCTTTGTTTTTGTCGTGTATTTCAGACATTTATTTGGCTTTTTATGAGACCAAAGTTGAGGAAGGATGCAGACTGGGATTTACAACAACAAACATTTGTTTATTTTTATTTTTTAAATCTCGACGTCATTAACAAGTCAGAACAGAGCACCTGTCGTTTGTATTGCACAACATTTGTATTTGTGAGAAAGAGACCACGGGGAGGGGGGGGGGGGCCTCCACCAATTCACAAAAAAGCAGCAAACCGACAAACGCAACAGAATCACAGCATCGTGACAACAACGCAACAGAATCACAGCATCGTGGCAACAGAATCACAGCATCGTGACAACATTTTCTGCCAAAGTGAAAAAACAAACCCCAAATCCAGTTCACAAGAAAAACGATGTAGAAATACTTGGATTTGCTTTGGCGAGAGAGCGCAAACAAAGTGATGCGGCGGCGGCGGGGGGGGGGGGGGGGGCTTTTGAGTTTGCCGCACTACCACCCGATCAAGAACTGCTGAATGTCCTGGTTACTTAAGGCCCACCAATTCCAAAGGCGCTGCAACGCCTTGGCGTCCTCCAGCCCATTGTGGACGTCATAGTTGTCGCCCACCAAGTCCTGCAACTTATGACTGCCGCTGGGGTTGATCATCCTGCTGATCTGGCACGTGTCCAGATAAAAGTACACGACCTTGCGGAACTTCTGAGTGTGGTGGAATTTCCACAGCAGCCTCATCAGGATGGGGACGTTAAAGGATTTAGCGTTGTGGGCTGCCAGACAAACGGGCCAGTCCAAACATTTCAGGAATCTGAGGAAGTTTCTCAGAGCTCGGTTGAGTGACATGGTGGTCTTGGGCTTCCCGCGGCGGTAGAGAACGTCGTCCACCATGTAGAAGCCGTTGACCTCGTAGGCCCCCTGAGGGATGGGGCGTTGGGGGACAATGTAGGCGTTGAAGGACAGGCTACCACAAACGGCCCCCAGCTGCATGATGTGACACCGTTGAGTGTCTGCGGGCAAAGGAGAGTCAACTTAATAGCCACATACTGTGATCCCCCCCCCCCCCAAGTGCAAAAGGCCCTCTTTTAACCCCCCCCCCCCGCCCAAAAAAATAAAAAATAAAACACCACTCAAGGACAACACAAAACTGAAGAACAGCAAAGCAGCAATAAGTGCGAGAACTCTTTTTTTTTGGTGCATTTGTCTTGTCCAGGGAAACCAAGACAACAGGAAGTCTTTGCTCAATGATGACATTTATTTCAGCGACAGTTGACGGAGAAACACCATTCACAAATAATCTGTCATGGAGCCGCGGGGCACCGGCCCCTCCGATAGCCCCCCCCTTTTTTTTTCTCCCTTCTAGGGAGCGATTGAAGAGTCAAACGAAACCAAAACATGTTACGAATATGCCGCCTGCTGCTCATCCTGTTTTGCAAGTAGTGAAGGACAGGAAAACCGCAATATGGTCTGCCACTCTTAGGGATTGAGGGATGTGTGACAGAAGTCAACACGGTTTATTATAAAATACAAGTTGAAACGGTTGAATATAAAATTTCCACGACACGTTTTTCTCAAATCACTGCGAATTGTAATATGAGTGAGATACTAATGTTTGTCCTGCATGTCATTCCAATTCGGCAAAAAAATGGATTCCTCACGTTGTCACATAGGGCAGGAAAGGAGAAACGCATCTCGTGCTGAATGGGTGACATTACAACTTAAAAACGACACTCGATGCGTGTTTGGCACAAGCAGAATTTTGTTTAGTAGTTTTTAATATTTCGGGGTTTTTTTTCCCCCTCCCAGGATCCTTTTCCAGTCATTCTTTTTGCGGAAAATGTATATTGAATGTTTATAACCGTTTTAGAATTGTTTAGGTTAAAAAAATAAATAAAAGGAATATCTTTTTTTTTTTAAATATTTCAACAATAATCTTCCCCCACTCCTTTTTAAGAGAAAAAAAATCAAACAAGGGGTTACTCAAGACTGGTCGCCTTTTGCCAATTGCCCATCTTAGGGATGGCGGAGGGGGAAAAAAACGGCAGGTGGAAAGACAACAGACAGCTTCGCATCTGCCTGCAGTTTGTAAATGCTTGTGCCAACTGAAGGGTAAAGACATGATAATAAATCTTTTAATTAAATCTTAATAAATATTTTGTATTTTGTATTTTTTTATCTTGCATTCTGTACTGTGTACAGCTCTATTTTGTTCTGGAACATTTATTTGTGCATTGCAATACTTTGTTTTTCTTTTTACCCCCCCCCCCCTTCCCCCTCCAATTCTGCTGCTGAAGATTGCAAATTTTCCCCAGTGCGGGACAAATAAAGGTTTTCTTATTCTTATTCTTATTCTTATAATTCATAAGAAAAACATGAAACAAATGAACACTTGATTCAGTCACGTACCTAATCCAGTTGTCTCCAAATCAAAGAAAACCACGGGAAAATCATGCATCTAAAAAAAATAATCATAATAATAATGCCACAAACACATTTAAGGACAGTAATAACATTACTGAATTTTCATACGAAAGTGAAACACATTTCAAAAGCACGTTCAAGCGTTGAAAAAAAAAAACGGAGAAACTGAACTCACCTTGAAGATGGTGGAGTCGCCAACTTTTTTTTTCTTTTAAATTTCCGCTATACAGTCGCGCCGTGTGACGGGGGATCAGCAAACTGCTTGTGGCCGCTCCAAGTCGCGAACACTCGACACTTCGGCGGACCGTGGCTTTTCGTTCAACGGGATTCTGCAACACGGAGCAGAAAAGGCTGCGAAACGAACACTAATGGCGCCCGCGACGCGGCCCACGTGACTTCAATTTTGCCAGCGGTCACCGACGTAACTGCGCCAACAGGCGAGCACCTCGACGTGTAGAAAAAATTACGACAAAACGTCAATGAAATAACGATATAAAAAGCAATGTAGGCTCAGAAAGAATCGCGGAACTAATTAAACACACCGCATAATAGAAAAAGAAAGCGATAAATTCTGATAAAATTAGAAATGAGTGATGAGCATCAACGAGTTGCTACTTACCAAGGAGACTTCTTCGTAGCTTTGCCTCAAGCTACAGCGGGAAGCTGGCGCGCCCACTGTTGGCGGTTACGTCACTTCCGTTATATTTCATCAACTTTATGTACAGTATCACTCCGTTACAGGTGCTCGGTTGAAAAATCGAGTCCGTAATTTCGCATTTCACGCGAGCAACAAGACTCTTCATTTGGCACACTCGCGACGGCTTAAGACGAGAATTGGAAGAGGAGAGGATGACTTTGTTCGATCATATTTTTAATACAACATGGTGCCGTCGTTTGAGCAGTCTTGTCAATATCTTGTCAGATGCCAAACAGATTAACTGCTCAATTCCATCAAAAATACACGTTTGCCTGCAATAAATCAACTATAGAATTTATTTTCATTGTCTTTATTATTACATTATTATATACAGTACAGTATAATACTTAAATTTTTTTGGGGAGGGCTACAAAACGAACTTTTTAAAAATACAATTTATGCATATCACTTGTGGTATTCGTGCCGCACTGAGAATCACGGATATCGGATACTGCACACGCCATATTGTGTGCTCAATTATTTTCTGATGATGTTTCTACATTGAAAATGTACAATGCATTGTTTTTAGTTTACGATTTTCAATAATTATGTATTAAGAGTCAAACCTCAGTTTTTGAACGTCTCCGTTATCGACCAAATTGGATTTCGACCAGAAAATTGGAGATTTTTACTCCTCGGATTACGACTGCAAACCGGTTTTCGACCAAACTGAGCCAACCCGAATACGCCACTCGACTCCTCTTGGCTTGACGCTTCTTCGTGTCACGTTCATTGTGAGCGGATGTGTTTTTTTTGTGATTTACGCAAATCTGACTGGTTTTGTTATTTCTGCACAGTGTATAAACCCCTAATCATGGGCTAGTAAAATAGTTTTGTATTTCGAACAAATTGCTTTTCAAACAGCCGTCTGGAACGGATAATGGTCGAAAACCGAGGTTTGACTGGATTAACCCCCATGCAGTAATTATCCCAAAATTGGACATTTTGGACACTTTGGACGATTTTGGACTGTTGGACACCACAGACAAAACAGTGAAAAATAACTCCACCAAGCTGTAATTTTGCATAGGATGTATATCTATGTCTTGGCCAATTCCCACTGAACATTTTGAGGGGTCGAAAGTGAAAAAAAAAAGAAAAGTGAAAAAAGTTGTTGCACATTGGAAGAGGGACATTTTTGGGACGTAATACCCTTCATGCAGCCGCTTAAAAATACTGCATGAGGGTTAATATGACTTTTTGGTCAACAATTTTCTGATCTGCTTATCCTCACAATGGTCGCGGGGCGTGCCGGAGCCTATCCCAGCCGTCTTCGGGCAGTAGGCGGGGGACACCCTGAACCGGTTGCCAGCAAATTGCAGGACACAGCAAAGACGAACAACCATCCACACTCACACCTCGGGACAATTTCGAGTGTTCCATAAACCTGCCATGCATGTTTTTGGAATGTGGGAGGAAACCGGAGTACCCGCAGAAAACCCACGCAGGCACGGGGAGAAACATGCAAACTCCCCAACGGAACCGTACATTGAAAACAACGTACCTCTGCGTTGTTGTTCCGATATCACTCAACTGGAGTCAATTTGGGTCTCAGAGTGCTTTTATTTTCCGACCTCGGGTGCATAAAGTGACATACGAGACGGTCTCGCCGGCTCTCCTCGGCCACATTCGGAGCGGTTTGGCTGCGCGAATGTACGCTCACACGACGCACTCCTGGGAATCCCCGAACAGGATCGGGATTCCGTATATCGGGGGGGGGGGGGGGGGGGGGAGCGCGCGGCTTTCAAATCAAGTCCGTCGACGTGTGAGCTTGTCTTTCCATTTTATTTTTCCTTACAACCACTGACATGTTTGTATCATTAAAATAATAACATTTAAAAAAAAGAAAAAGTAACACAAATTTGCACCATGTGTATAACTATGTCCCGAGTGGCGCAGACAAAAACATTTGTTTCATTTTTTTTTTTTTTTTTTCTTTCCTGGCCTTGTAAGCACTTGATCGTACACATGGGATAATATATCCTTCATAACAAATCCTTTGAAAGCAATCAACCAGCAGAATGCGTGGACATAAATAAAATATACATACATACATACATACAGTACATACATAACGCCGTTTATAAAAGAGGAACAAAAAGGACCCGAGAAAGCACAGCATGCCTTCCAGTGACACTTACATTCACTTTTTTTTTTTTTTTTTTTACCCCCACACACATGATGTAATATGACATGAACAAATAATATAGAAAAGTCTTTTTTTTTTTGTCCATTCAGCTCCTTTTTGTGTGTGTGTGTCAAGTCAAGTGAGGAGGGCGAAAGCTGCTTAACACTGATTGTGTTGTACAGAGAGACAAATCTTGCAGCTCTAATTGTGGCGACAGACAACTAGCTAGCTACCCGATGAGGCCGTTAGAAGCCTTCCACTCAACGATACCGAGAAATATATATTGAATGCTACTGTGTTTTGGTTTCTGCGCATTAAATGCTACAAAGGGTCCGCGGACGGAAGCGCTTGTGTTGAGCTAAAATAAGAAGAGGAAGTCAGAAGTACACGGACAATTGCCTTTATGCGCGTGAAATACGACAATCAAGCTGTCAGCTTTTAATGAAGAGCTGTCTTTTAAAAAAAAAAACGAAACCAACCCCCCCCCCCACCCCCCCAAAAAAACATTTACTTATTTAGGAAGGACGGCCATTTTAAGCCGATGACGGCCAAATGACATCATAAGCATCGCAGCGATACATGGGCTCCCCCTAGTGGTATGCAAAAGAATCACAAAGTCAAGTACAGTTGGATTTCACTTTTAAGTTCAATACGTTTGCCTTTAATCTTTGAAAAAAAAACCAACAACATTGTTTTAAAACCCTGGACTTGGGTACAATTTCATTGTAACTTTTATTTGCGATAGATTTCAATGGAATCATGAAGTACAGCTTTATTTTCAATATTAGTATTGCAATATTGTCTGTCTACTTGTGTTGCTGCACTGTGTTCAAAAATCCGCAGATGCTATCGATGCTATTTGTTAGCTTTTCTCTGGCGTTTCGCATTGTGTATCAGCACTAAGATAGCGGACGTTAGTCAGGCAAAAATGTGGTTTCGTTAAATACGTGTAATTTACTTTTGTTTGGCGTTTAGTTTGACACGACACCTCAATGGGGGATGCTAATAAATGCAAATTTATTTGCAAAATAAATGCAAAAAAGTCTCTTTTTGGGGGGGGGGGGAAATGCTCCAAACTTCTGCTTATGGGGACGTGACTTGAGTTTCCTGCCACCATTCAGCACTTGTATCCCAAGTTTTCACTTGCAAGTCAAAACAAAACAGGACCCAAAAATCAGCCTAAAAGTCGGGTCATTTGTTAAGGCAGCAAAAAAAAAAAAAAAAAAAACCCCAAAAACAAAGAGGAGGAACGGCTCATAATCCAAAGCATACCACATGAGGTGGTTGCAAACTACAGTTACTTCATTGTCCAAAATACTTTTGAGCGGCTGGAAATGGGAGACGACACGTGGAATGCATCTCATACTTCATCGCCAAAATTTCGAGTGAAAGCTCTTCACTTAAAGCTCAAAGTCTTGACTTCACTCAAATCTCGATTGAAGACGTCATGGTCCAAATACTTTGATGGACAGACCTGTAGACCATGTGCGTGTGATGTGTGAGCTGATACGTCCTCTTCCCCAGTGCCCCCCCCCCCCAAAAAAAATCAAGATAAAGCCTGTTAAGTGTTGCCCAACAGAAACTTTTAGCATATCAATCAAATAGCAATGACAGCACACATTAGAACAGCAAGAATTCAAACAAAGGAGAGAAATTCAAGTGGCGACGTCCTAACACGGACGTTTTCAACAAGCGTGGCACTGGAATGAATGCGTTTCACCTGCTGTCTATGTACATGTTCTTCTTATGCTCAAAATCATCCAATCCTCCACCAACGCTGGTCGCTGTCTGTACTGTGCTTGCGTGTGTGGCAAAAGCTGAAAAATTCTCCGAGGGAAACGAACTTTCTATGTCACTCGCCCGCTGGAGGAAATGGATGATTTGAGCCTTCTTCTTGACTAGGGCTAATCAATGAATTGAATTTTTTGGAATTCAGACTGATTGTGCAATGTAGTGGGATGCAAAAAATAAAATTTAAAAAAAGCTTCATTTCGAGGGGTTGGCAAGGCCGTCTTTTGTAATTTCATGTATATTTCATATATTTGATGATATCATGTCGAGACACGTTGAAAAGACTCCGAGCCAAAGTGTTGAGTGAGTTCCCAACTCCCACCGGAGCAGTTTTTCAAACGAATTCATGCCTCTACTTTCACATAAGCCCCACCGATTTGGCATCCAATTTTGTTTATCGTTGATTTATTGGCCGTGTTTATTCAAAAAGAAATGGGAAGTGAACCTTCAATAAAAAATCATGAAATATGAAATCGCAAATACTGAGTGGAAAAAAATGATGATGAGATGATTTTTTTTTTTTTTTCCAAAAATCGTTCAGCCCGACCATCTGCCGCGTGTCAAGGGTCATCTGTGACGTGTCGTTCCGCTCTTTCTTTACAGGAAGTCAAACGGATGAGCATGCAGCATCTCGGCTGGTGTGTAAACGTGACAAGCGGATTTAGCTTAGCTTAGCATAGTTTAGCGTAGCCGAGCGATTCAGTCGTTCTGGCTACAAGCTGAAGAGGAAAGACGGCCCACCAAAAAGTTCAGTCGCACTTCCTTCTCTTCAGTCTTCTTCCGCGCTCTGGCTCAGTACTCACCTGCTCTGCCGGGGCGGGGGGTGCACGACCCCCACCCCCCTGTGACCAGCCGCAGCCGAACTTTGTCTTTATCTAAACTTTGAATCAAGGCCCCGCGTAGTCGGGCCGCCTGGCGTCCCGCCGGCGTCACACCATGAACTCGTTGCTGCCGTACAGAACCAGCTGCTGCGGCGCCGAGCCGAACTCGGGCTCCCTGCGATGTCCTCCCGACGGCTCCCGCGGCGAGCTGCGGCTCAGGCGGAGCCTGTGACTCGGGCCCGCTTGGCCCGCCGCGGCCAGCGCCCCTCCCGGGCTGTAGGAGGCCAGCAGGGGTCCCGACGACGACGAGCGGAATCGGTAATGAGGGGACGGCGAGGCGGATGGCGGCTGATTGGAGCAGGCGGAGGCCGAGTCAGCGGAGTCCACCGAATCGGGATGGCGGCGCATCGGTCGCCGGCTCTTCGGCTCCCATTTTCTGGAGCCACAAGCGCCCGACTCTGTGGATGACACGACTGTTTGATATGCGGGATCGGGATGTGTCTTGCTTTCGCGTTTTCCACATTTCTCATTCATATTCATATCACAGCTTGTTTTCCCCATGTCAGCAAAAATATGTGACTCATCTAATCCCCGTTTCTCCTCTGTTGGTTACTAACATTACTCACTTATTTTGGGTTTCGAACCAAGTTTTATGGTTTTGGTTTGGGGGCCCTTACCGGGCAGCTCCGTGTTGGCGCCCTCCGTTTCCATGGTGATGTTCTCGGAGCTGTCCGCCGTGCCGATGGACGCTTCCGATTCAGGAGTCTCATCGTCGGACGCTCGCGGTTCCAAGATCAACATCTCGTATGTTAGTTCCTCCCTGCAAAAATCCCATCAATAATACACAACGTGAGTTTTTGTCGACCTATACTTCAACAAACGCGCTCACGTGCTAACTAACAAAACGTCTATAAAAAGTAGTTGGGAGTTTTTTACTTTAATTCTGTTAAGGAATAACTAAATACTCACTTGCACGCTAGCCAATTAATACTAGCTAGCAAGCTAAAAGCTAAACTAGCTAACGTCCAACTGACAGCAATCAATACAAAAACAAAACCTGTTGTCGTTTTTGAATCATCAGGCTCAGTAACCAACCACAATTATAACAAAACCCAAAGAGTCTCGTTTTTGCGTATTTCGGCGAACCAAACTACCATCTCAATGCAGTCAAACCAAAAGCTAACCTTGTTTTGGATGTACGGGATCCTATTAAATAGCCAGCTCAGGGTAAGCAAAACAAAACATGATTTTTTTGGTACGGTAATCTGGGTAGTTTATCGAATTAACCGAGGTTAGGATAACACTTTTGGCGTTTTGTGTGATTTGGCTCCTGAAGCCATTATTTAGCTATTTGCATATTTAGCTTAACGACTCATTGCGGACAGATATACTTTGACGATAGCGTGACTTCGCTCTGAACCTTATGATGTGACCTCCACTTGAACTGCCTTAGCGATGAAAATAATGATAACGCCTTTTGCAGAAAAAGACCAGACAACGTTGTACATGCATCTCGTAGCTAGCCTGCGGTTTCACACCTACAGTCTGTGTTCCAACCGGAAGCAAAAGTCCTGCAACCATGATGGTATTCGTAAATGTCAGTATTGAGACAGCTTCTAGAGAAAGCTGTCATGTTTCGGTTTGTGACCAACAGGTGGCACTGTGGGGATTTTGCCTGCAGCTGCACACCTGTTGGTCGTTAGGCAATTAGGACTTTAAAAGGACTCCCAGCCCGAGCACCCATTGTCGGGTCATTGTTTGCTTGTTAGCAGCTGTCAAGTTTGTTTGTCATGTTTGTTTCGTTTAGTGATAGTTTTTGCTTCAGTCTTGGTTTTGTTTGCTACTTTGGATTCTTTTGGTTTTTGTGACTTTGTTTGTTCTGGATTTAGTTTCTGTATTTCAATACAATCTGTCAAGTTCACCCTGCTCTTCCCTCCTGCCTGCTTTTTGGGGTCCACCACCACCTCAAACGTGACAAAAGCAACATGTTGTAACAATGAGTGAAAGCACTGCAACTATGCCTTTAGTAAAAGAAAGTATTTGGTAATATCATTGGGAAATAACAAGCGCATTAGAACGGTCATCCGGAAACCGAAAGGGAGATATCCATTGGGAGTTACGCCCTGCTTAGACTTATAAGACTTGTCTCAAGATGCTGACTTTTGCGCATTTGTGCCTTGACCACAACGATTGCTTGTATCACACTTTGTGCCCTGAACGTTAAAGATCAAACTTTTTGGAAGAACTTTTCCCTTTTCCAGCCTCTGATTTCACATGTCACCTCAGCCCGAATCCAAACGAACACGCGCAGGACGGCGGAAGTGCGCCCGCCACCAACTACCCTCCCTAACTAACCAAATATCGAATCAATCCTGTGTTCTTCTATCACGGTTTGGTTTGGGGCCGCCACAAAAATGGACAAAATCCGACTTCAACGGACCGTTAGGGCGGCGGAAAAAATCATTGGCACCGCCCTACCCACACTTGAGGACTTGCACACTGCAAGAATCAAAACAAGGGCACGGAAAATCCTACTGGATCCACCGCACCCCGCCCACCACCTTTTCCAGCTACTCCCCTCAGGCAGGCGCTACCGATCCATGCGCACCAAATCCAGCAGACACTTACACAGCTTCTTCCCTCTAGCCATCAACTCCCTAAACAGTCACTGATTTATACTCCACCGCACCAGACACTTTAAAGCGCTCAAGGACATCTGCATAATTGCACACTTCTTGTAAACAAATACTGCTACTGGTCACTTTAAAATGGTTTAATGATTTTCTGCACCAACTGTTATAGTATTGTATCCTACCACTGATCATTTTAGCTCTGCTTAATACTTTGCACTTTGTCTCACAGTTGTCACTGTACTACCGCACTACGGTTCATTACATTACGAAATGTCCTTTCATACTTATTTGTCATGTCCTTGTTTATGATGATACTAATGCAGCGTGTTATACCGGAGTCAAATTCCTTGTGTGTTCTACATACTTGGCCAATAAAGATGATTCTGATAACTGATGGCCATAAAAACAAAGACACAAATTTGAGTTATTTTTAGTTATTTATTTATATTTAGTCATAGCGGTAGTCTGTGTGTGTGTGTGTGTGTGTGTGGAAGTAACCCCTGTCCACTAACTAACTAAGGAATTAACTGGAGTTAAGATAAGAGCTTTTGGAGTTGTTGCTAACTACCGGTAACCAACCAACCGCAAGCATAAGAAAACCTCGTCGCGCTGTTTTGACATCAACCCGAATCCAATGTTGCGACTTGTCGTACTTTTCCCTCTGCAGACTCTCAATCTGCTCGGTGAGGATGCGCTCCTCTTGCTGCATGGCGAGCTGCTGCTGCTCGCTCAGCGGAGCCTCGGCCAGCTCCTCGCCGCCCGCTCCCGCGCTCCCACCGTCCGCCACCGGGGGGCCCGGCCTGGGGCTGAGCGGCGGCGACGGCGCGTGGGCACTGCCTTGCCGAACGCGACTTTTGCCCTGAAAGTTTGCACACAGACAACAACAAAACAAAACACGCGCTTCTTAATACGGCGGATAAGAGAGACACACTGGAGACGTTCTAAAAATACACGTTTGGATGTTCACAACGTACAGATGTGCTAATCACAACAACACCGCTAACAAAGTGGGAGGGATGCTAGTAAGACACACACACACGCACACAGAAAGGTGTTCCCTGCAGTCTGGCGCAGTGAGGCTGCGTGTTAGCCAGTTAGCAGAAACAGAAAATGTGTCAGTGTGGCTATAAAATGATATTTTTTTTTCTCCCACTGAGCATATTCATCATACACACACAACCCAACGCAACACTGTCAGCAGTGCCAGCTGCTTATTGCTAACGTCGGGAATGAAAAGCATTAAGGCTAGCTAGCTAAGCAGTACAAACCAAAAAAGTTACGATACTTTTTTGGGGGGGGGGGGGGGGGATTACCCCTGAGTGTCCCAATTTAGTTTTTTTTTTTAGTTTTCGAGTTACAAGCTGTTATTTGGTCAATCTTTTGTTGTTTTGTGTTGTAAATTAAATGTTCTTCCACTCGATAGCCGAAGGTACAAATAAGGTGTTGCCATTCAATAAAATCTTAACAGGCCCTGATTTCACAGTGACTAACCACCAGGAAGCAGTATAATATAAACAGACATTACAGTACATAAATGGTGTCACAGTTGCTCAGTTAGCCAAAGTAATAGTATTCGTTTTAAAGAATCGGCCGCTACCTGCCAAACCGCAGCTTGCCACGAAGTGAGTATAGTTCACTGGCACAGTACAGCGCTCACATCTCAACATTTTCATCTCATGTCAAAGCAAAAAAGAAATCAAAATAAAAAGAATTGAAGACGCCACGGTACGCTTTTGGTGACCTTTTTGTCAAGAGATTTTTCTTAGCTGAGTTTTTTGCCACCTGGAAGTAGAAGTGACGTGGTGGTGAAGAGGCTCACTGCTGTACTTTGTGTTGTGTATCCATTTGTTATGTTTTTTTGGGGCTGACAAGCAGGCAGACAAGTGCGAGGACGGGACGGGACAGACAATGGCGGTGTTGATGAGAGGTGGGAGCATGTGGACAAAGGGGCATACATACCGGGGTGGCAGTGCGGGCTATGCTCATAAACCTAACAGCGATTAGTACAGGTTTCTGGAAGGAGGGATTGGGGTCGGGAGGGGGACAAATTGGGGTTAGGGAGACTTGACGACTTCAGCTGCAGCCCGCTACCATTTTTCAAATGCAGCTCGTCATCCAGTTTATACAGTTGAACCGTCGGTCTCGTGCAAAATATACCACTGCTCACCCCGCCCCCTCTCTACTGCCAGGTGGGCCTAACGTGAGAACACCTTTCGTTACCATGACGACCAGGGGCAGGCCGCTATGGGTGGATTGTATTGTTGCTCGTGGAGGGAGCGCTTGAACTATTTTTTAAAAATGTTTTTTTTGCAGTCTGGCCACTGGCAACAAAAGTGAGTTCACTCATAACGCGCTTACCATGGACCTCGTGACGTGGGTCAGTCGGCTCTTGGCTTTGCTCTCGGCGAACTCCAGACTGTTGATGTCCTTCAGGCGCGCTTTATACTTGCTCATCTGCTCAGTGATGATCAGCTCCACGCACCTGCGGAAACAGGAACCGCAGCGTTATTTGACCAAAAAAAAAAAAACTGGTTGAGATGGAGAATTAACTGTTCATGTTTTAAAACGGCCTCATAACAATTTTAATTGCATAAAGATGCCACAAGATGGCAGAAAAACACTTAAAACGGACGATGACAACGCACCAAACACCACAAATCGAGCGCCTACACAATCCTGGGTCCATGTTACACAAGCAACTGTAAAAAGTAGTTAAGTTATTCCACTCAAGTCTGATCAGTATTAGCTAGCATAGTAGCCTCATGTAACATGATAGCAGATATTGACGTAACATAACATATGGGCAAATAAAAATACACAACTGTAGTGACTTCTCTATACAGAATTCACCACGAACTGCAAATACTTGAAGGCAATGATTAGAAGTAATTGCGGTCCCTTTAAGGACCGCCATGTTTAGTTTTGCTTGTTGCTATGGAAACAGATTTTCAGCGGTTCCCGGTTTGGCGCGGGAGTTTTTTTGCTATGTGGAAAAATAAAACGACACACTTGCTGTGTGTGAACGTGAGAAATTGTCGCCTTCTTTTACAATTTCCACACAACTCTCAATTCAAGTGTATTTCTCGAGCGCTTTAAAACAAGCACCGCTGTTTACAAAGTGCTGTGGGCGGAGCCAAAAATAATTCGTACAACAACAAAACAATAAATTAAAAACAAAAAGCACAAAAACAGTCAAACTAAAAAAACAAGTCAAAAGCCAAAGACTAAAAATAAGTTTCAAGACGAGTTTGAAAAGATGCGCAGAAAGAGAAAAATGCAGAGAGGACGTCATGAAGGAATGTACAAACAAACGTCAAATTTGGGGAAAAGCGGGGAAGAAGGCGAGCGGACGTACGCCGTGGTCTTGCTGATGTCCTGGACGCTCTGCAGAGGGTCGATGGTGTCGGGGCAGCGCAGGACGCAGGGGGCGAAGACGATGGCCAGCGCGTTGGCCGACATCCTGTTGGTGTCCTCCTGCAGTGCGATCCTGAAACCCAAACGCATCACGCATGCGGATTGACCAATCGTCGAGATTTTCCAAGAAAAACGGACCAAATTGTAACTTGGGAGGTTTCGGCCCAACGCCAGCCATCGAGAAAACAACATGATGCGCTATGATGTCATGACATTTTTTCCCCCCCCCCGCCAAATTAAAAGCATGCAAAGACATTTAAATTTCAAATATTCTTCGATTCTACATGACATCCATTAGGATTAACTTGCGATATAAATTTAAAAAAAAACTTTTATTAATTGAATTGAGAATGATACTATTTATTCATCAAACTGAAACGATTTGATTAACCCTCATGCAGTATTTTTAAGCGGCTGCGTGAAGGGTATTACGTCCCAAAATTGTCCCTCTTCCAATGTGCAACAACTTTTTTCACTTTTAATTGTTTTTCACTTTCAACCCCTCAAAATGTTCAGTGGGAATTGGCCAGGACATAGATATACATACTATGCTAAATTTCAGCTTTGTGGAGTTATTTTTCACTGTTTTGTCTGTGGTGTCCATTTGTCCAACAGTCCAAAATTGTCCAAAGTGTCCGAAATGTCCAATTTTGGGATAATTACTGCATGGGGGGTTAAACATGTACTTCAGTACTGATTTATACATTTCATGACAAACTAGATTGATTTGGTATTGATGAAATTACGGGACTATTTATTTGGTATGGGCAAAAATTCAACATAAAGGGCAACCGACTTTGACAAAATTAATGTAAAAATAAATCATTTAAAAGGTGAAATAATCACTTGCCGGGGAAATACAATATTCAATCAACATATCAAACGTATTCAACAATTTTGTTTGTTTTTCATCCATGTCTCCTTGATGATTATTTGCCTCATTTAACATTCGAGTTCCAAATGTAATCAATTGACGACTTAATAATAATAATAATAATAATACTTGCGTTACTTCTTCTCAGAATGATTTTCCTCTCAGTGTCGCGCCGGTGCTCACCTGACTAGATGGAAAATTAGGCGTTCCAGCGTGCTGAGGTGCGTACGACTCAGCTGGTCGATGACAGAGTACACTCCTCGGATCACCTCCCGCTTGTCGGATTGACCTGACCACAAAAAAAAAAAAAAAAACAATGTGCATGTCGTTGGACGATTGTTGACCTTTTCAACAACCGATTGACACCCACAGAAAAGTAAGACGGGGTATCACGCGACGAGCTTACCCATGGCTCGAAGAAACTCCTCGTAGAGCTCAAACGTCATGAGAGGGCTGGGCAGGTCGCGGAGCCACTGCTTGAGCACGCTGGCGATGACGTGGATGTTGTAATCGTCCAAGTTCACGCTGCTCACGTCTGGAATGCAATAACGGACAAGTGTGCTCGCTTCCCGTCACTTTTAAGTGCAACGTGTGCCTCCTTTGTCGTCACGAGTGAAAAGAACATATGCCCGGGAGTAGCGATGGAGGAAAACGAAGCTTCAAATGTGCTTCATGAAGCAGTTGGGTTTTGCCCAGGGGAATATTTCAACGACGAGTTCAGCGCTTTCAATCTCACCGGTGTCCAGGCCTTGGCGCAGTTCCTTGATTTTATTTGTGGAGCCCGACTTCCTGTAAATGCCCTCGGTGTAGAGGCCGTGCATCTCGATGTAGTTGATGAGCTTCTCCACCAGTTGGGGCACGTTGCGCTCCTCGCTGGTCAGCCTGGAGAGCTCGACGGCAAACTGACGAGGCGACAGCTCCGGATCGTACTTGGTGACGCGGACAGCAGTCCCATTAGGAAAAAACAACGACGACAAGGACGACAAGGACGGTTTAATGAAGCATCGGCGCCTTACCTTTTTACTGCACTTGGTGGCCATCTTGGAGCAGCACTTCCTGTGGCAGGCGTAGCGGCAGACTGCAACAAAGCACACAACAGCTCCAGCCAATCTGCGGTTGGAAACCTCCTCCGATTGGTTTGGAGGCGAAGCCAAAGTGCTCGGAAGCGCTAACCCGATTGAAGACGGCATTACCGGGAATATTAATCCAATTTTTTGTCCCTCCGAGAACAAGGAGAAGTGTCAGGTAAGCGAGTTAGCGAGAACATGAGGAAGGGCGGGCTTTTATGCCTTTTCTCATAAGTCACGTGAGACTTCAGCAAAAAAAAATTTTTGTGAGGGTTAAGCGCAGGATGCTTTGCTGTGCACCAGTGGGAGCAATGTGGACAAAATTAACGATAAGCGCAGAAACAGAAATGGAAATTTGCATTGTGACATAAGGATTTTAGCTAGGATTTATTAATTTTTTTGTCCCATGCCATTATGCAGAACATGTTTTGCTTTTGGTATTTTTATTATTATTATTATTTTCTAATAATAATAATAAGTGCTTCCTTTTGTAAATAATGTGCCATTTTGTCTCGATGCAGATGTGAACCAGGGTTTGACCGATTCATCGACCCGTCGCCTTTTTTTTAACAACAACTCAGCATAACGGTTTTATTTTGAAGCATTTGCTGTTGTTTGTTTCTGTCGGTCCGTCAAAATACGTCTTGATGCAAAACCTGTCAATGGCGCAAAAAAAAAAAAAAAAGGTGAATGTCTTGTACTGTGATGAAAAAATGTCAATCTTAACTTTCATCACATTGTAGTTGACGAAAATAGAGTTTCATTGTTCAACCCCGAAAGAAGACAACCCTTAGTCAAAGAATATTTAAAAGAAAAAAAAAAAAAACGGTGACCACGCAACGGATGATTTCCGTCTCCGGTATTTCCGATGGTAATTCCGTGTTGGAAGGTCAAATAAATTAGAGCTTGCACCTCAGAGGTGTCACCGTTTTCGTCACGTGTCCTCTAAATCTGAGCCCCTTTCAAAGACGGTGTTTAATCAATTTGATTAAATTTTTAATTATTTATATATATATATATATACATATATAAATACATATTATATATAAATAATATATATATATTTTATATATATTTATATATAATAATTATTCATAATTAATCCATTTAATTTTAATTTAATTAATTTAACTTCATTCTTTGAGTGGGCCGGCGCTCACGTTTGCAGACGCAGGCTCGGTCCATCATCCAGATGAGCGAGGAGCAGTACTCGCAGTAGGTGGGGATGCTGTACTGTGTGGATTTGAAGATGTGGCCGTTGTGCTCCTCAACCTGCAGCCCAGAAACGGAGGGAGGGCGGGGGTGTGGAGGGGGGGCAGCAAAAGGCCACGTCAAGCGCGCATACATTCGGAAAACAAAAATCCGGCTTACTATTTGGAACTCACAATGTCGGTTTCCTTCTTGCGCGACTTCTTGCGCTCTCGTTTGGCAGCCTGCAAAAGAAAAGACACGCGACTTTTTCTCACTTCTTACAAAGATGGAAATAAAACCTGGAAAAAAGCAGCTCGATGACAAGCCACTTATTTGGGGACGTGAAATGATGGCGAGCGCAGCAGCAAAAATAATCACGTACCTTGGCCCAAATGATGAGCTGAAAGCTGCTTAATTCACGTAACACCAACAATGCGGTGTTAGGCAATTAGAAATGTTTTTGGGGGGGGTCAGGGCGAGCTCGGTCCCTTTGGCCCGCAAATGACATCGACGTCCTTGAGGTTTGTTCTTACCCTGCCGATGGTCCCCTGCATGGGCTTGTACTCAGTCATGAACTCGTCCAGGAAGACCTTGAAGGTGTTCACCCACACCTTGACCGGCGACTCGTTCCAGTCGCGCTGCTCCAGCCGCATGCTCTTCTCCAGGATGTGCTCGAACAGGGCGTACAGGTCCTTGTAACGGATACTCTTCCCGTCGTCCATCTGCCCGGTGACATGGGAGAATTTCGTTTGCGAAGCTCCGGCTGAACAAAATGAGCAGAATCCTTCAGGGACTCACAGCCAGGGCGGAGGAGTACGAGTTGAAGATGTTGATGCGGAACTCCTTCAGGGCTTTCTTGAAGACCACATCCACCATGGTGTCCTTCTTGCCGTTTTCGCTCTCCAGGTCGGCAATCTGAAAGGGCCCAAAACAGTCAAACACTTTGGCAGCGAGGTCACGGTCTGTGTTTGTGGACAGCGCAACTCTACTGCGGCATACTGAGCGGCATTTCTAATATTATGATCTTCTGACATCACGAGATGAGGTCATGAAAATATGAGAACCCCCCCCCCCCTCCTACTCCTGGAACGGCGGTACAGTGAAACTCCTCCACAACGAAACCTATATGGGCGAAAATACCCCCTAGTGTGAAAAAAATCTTCATGCATTAACACCATTCCCACTTTCCTGCCTCCCATACAACAACAAAAAAAAACCCTGTTGCGTTATACGAAATGTTTTTCTCTGCTCTTGCCTCGCGACGAGATTCACTACAACAAAGTCTAATCCAACAGCGACCTCTACTGCTTCGTTTGGAAATGGCAACAGCAACCACCACACTGGTTTACACATGCGCAGTAGTCCAGGAAGTATTTGTTATTGTTAGTTTCAGACGCAGCAAGAATGTTGCATTGCTGTGTGTGTGTGTGTGTGTGTGTTTACATCTGAGATCAAATTTGTTTACATCTGAGATCAAATTTGCTAGAGTGGAAAAACCCCCTGTTGTGAAAAATGTATTAATGCAAACATGATTTCGTTGTAGAGGAGTTTCACTGTACAAGCACAAACATCCACACGTTCCACATGCATTTCTTTCAGCCGGGACCTTCTTCAGGAGGAAGTCGTTCATGGTGCGATAGTCGTGAGCCGAGCTGAGGATGTGCAAGGCGTCGTTCTGCCACTGGGCGGGTTCCAGGGCCACGCTGCTGATCTTGAGGCTGCGCCGCCGCTTCATCTTGGGAGACGGCTCCTTGTTCTCCTTGCTGTCCCGCCTCCCGCGCGGCGATGAGGCCTCCGCCTCTGGACTGCGAGGAGGGGACGGACGCTCTGATGGACACAACGCAGAAGGAAAAAATACGTTTGTTGAATGCTCTGCGGCAACCGGGGTGGTTTCAGTTGGCTTACGTTTTTTTTTAACATTTTAATTTTATTTTGTTCACAAAAATGTTTTTTGTTTTTGTTTTCATTGAGTGTAATAACCTTGGCAGTCACCGCCGTTGTCCACAGGACATCTCTTACCGGGCGTCTCAGCAGCACTTTCGCTCCTGCCGGCCAGCTTCTCCCTGGACACTTTTTTCCCGCCTTGTTTGCTTTTACTCCAGAATCGCATCTTTCCTCTCATTCTAATTAAAAACAATAATAACAATAATATTGTTTAAAAAAAACAAACAAACTCAGACACAAATTACGGGACGTTTCAGCAGCGAGTGACATTTCAAAAATCATTTTAGATGTCTGCGTACTCTGCGGCGGCTGAATGGTTTCCCTTCACCAAGGCGTCAGCTTACCTTCCATCCTGACTGGAGGTTTTCCTCAGCACCTCGACTTTGCCCAGATCCCCCGATGACATGGTCTTATGGATCTTCTTGGGATCTTTGTGGGAATCCTGCGGCAGATGACATAGGATGGAGGGTGAGAACGCAGAATGACGCGGGAAGGGTTCCGTCAGGGTCCTCGGCGGACGCTTCGGATGTCAGCGACGAGAAAGCCGTAATGTTCGTCCCTACGACGACGTCCACGCCTCACAAAAAGGAAGGAAACTCTCAGGCGAATTTTCAAGATGGAGCTAAAATGCACAGTGACAAGTGAACTTAATATGACCTTCTTTTACACTTAAGAATTCCACTCTTGTCTCCTCTGGAACATATTTGGCTCCACACTGGATCGGGGTCGGTTGGGGTCAAGGGGGGCGGGGTCAAAGCTTCTCGCAGTTGTCGTTCCACGTGGTTGCAGCATCATATTATCTATCTATTTGAGCGATATTAGCCTACTATCAAAATCTTTTTCCATTTTCAAACATTTTTTCCAAAGCTCCAGGGAGCCACTAGATGTCGCCAAAGAGCCGCATGCGGCTCTGGAGCCGCATGTTGCCGACCCCCGGGCTAAAGTCTAACGGCGCTGCTATTCTCCGCTCAATAAAACCAGAGCAAAGTGGCCGCTGAGCTCAGAGTGTCACAAAGTGTCATCGGAGTGGTTTGCGCGAGAGATACAGAGGGACTGGAAGAGTCACAGAAAGGCAGGGAAGTCAAGCATCGGGCGATTCATTTTGCTGTCGGTCATCTTGTTCCCCCCCAGTAGCGGTTATAGTGCATTTTAGGTTCGTCCTGAAATTTCGCCCAACTGCCCTCACTTTTTGGGGCTGGTTATCGAGATTTTCTCTTTTCATGCTCTACTGATTGTTGATTAGTAACAAGGAAGAGGTGGAGCACAGGAAGCGATGCTCCGGCTCAAGCGTCATTAGTTGAAACTTTTTGAACCGTTCTAGCATGCATCAGCACATTTTCTCTTTTCAGGCGGTTGATCAGTGGAGGCCGTGCAGTAGCTCACAGCGTCTTCGCCGTCGCGACGCTCCCGTTTCCAAAGCAGAGAGAAACGTTGGAATCTTTTCACACACACTTTGGTCGTTACAGAGGAGAGCGGGTGAAGTGAGAAGGCTCCTCCCCCGAGAAGTCGACGGAGGTGGCGAGAAAACGGAGGAGGAGGAGGAGGAGGGGGTGGGGGGGGGGTCCCCGTAGGCCACGTGATTTACCATCTCGGAGTCACTGTGACAGTCGGCCTTGGGGCGGGCGCGCGGGGGGCACAGGGAGGGGGGCAGCGTGCGAGAGTGGGCGGGGACGTAGTATTCGTCGTCGTCGTTGTCCGACTGCGTGGCTCCTTCCGAGTTACAGCGCGTGAGGAAGTCGGAGCGCGTCCGGGACATGCGCGGTTTCTTTTTGGGGCCCGGGCGGCCCACCTGCTGCCGGGCAACCACAGGAACATCAAAAGCGCAACTCCCGCAAGCCTCAGCGCATTTTCATAATACTGGAATCCTTTTTTTTTTTTTTTTTTGTAACTTCATTTGCAGGGAGACATATGCAGTTTTAACCCCCATGCAGTAATTATCCCAAAATTGGACATTTCGGCCACTTTGGATGATTTTGGACTGTTGGACAAATGGACACCACAGACAAAACAGTGAAAAATAACTCCACAAAGCTGAGATTTTGCATAGGATGTATATCCACGTCTTGGCCAATTCCCACTGAACATTTTGAGGGGTTGAAAGTGAAAAAAGTTGTTGCACATTGGAAGAGGGACATTTTTGGGACAATCCTCGAGGACGTACTACCCTTCATGCAGCCGCTTAAAAATACTGCATGAGGGTTCAAATACTTCCCCGGTCACTTCATAAAATGTCTGTCGGTCAAAATATTTTCACTCCTCGTTGAGAAGAAAGACTGCAATAGTAATGAAGCGATCAGGTCAGGTCGTAAGTATAGAGTCGACCCGCCTGCAGCAGGTTTTGTGTGTGTGTATTGTGTGTACTCTACCTCTCTGGTTCTGGAATCATCTCTGAACATGGACAAAGACCTTCCCTGGTTCACCAAATCCTTGTCGGACCTGCAAAGGAATATTGGCAGTCAAATACGTACGGCATGATGTAGACCAGGGGTGTCAAACTCATTTTAGTCACGGGCCACATTTTAGTTACCGTTTCCCTTGGAGGGCCGCTATGACATATAAAAAAAAGTCAAGAAAACTATTGTTTAACTTACTTTTATGTCACAAGAAAATGCTTACGTTTCTTATTTATTACATATGATCATTTTTAAATTTGGTAGAGATTTTAGGAAGCATCTTGGAAGCTGACATTTTTTATTTGCCTTCGTGGGCCACATAAAGTTATTGGTGGGCCATATCTGGCCCCGGGGCCTTGAGTTTGACACCTGTGATGTCGAACAAACAAAACAAAAAAAAAAAGCCTTTGACTACTGTGACATAATCTGACACAATGATAAAAATGTTGAGGCTTGAGGTTGTGCCGCCAGAAAGATTTGTTCTCCCCCCCCCGTAATCCAAATGAATCTAGGAGTGCATGTGAGTAGGATACATTGATAGAAGCACAAGGAATCGTCCAAAATGTTGGTTTCTTAGTGCCGCTGAAATTCCATGCTCCCAAATTTGTGGAAAAAAAAATACAAGGTTGGCCGCTTCTTCAACCCGACAGAACACCTTGGTGACAAATTAGAGGGCTAAGGTAAAGCCTCTAATTTCAACACAGCACTGAAAAAATGTCATCGATGCCTTCGTAACATCTCGGCTAATGCGTGTTATTTTGGGGTCGAGCGGTCCTCCCTCGAGCATCTCCAGTTGGTCCAAAATACTGCTGCTCGCCTCCTAAACTGGAGCTCGTAGGAGTGATCATAGAACTCCATCTGCGGGCTCCTTACCCTGGCTTCCTGGTTCATTTCAAGGACATTCGCGCGTCAAGGCAGGGTGAGCAAATACTTTTGCCAAACGGTAGCTAGCTATCGGAAGATGACAGGAGCTAATCTGCTCCTGCCATGTTTTGGACTTACTTGGAGAATGGAAGCTTGCGTCTGGGTGGCGAGAAGACAGCGTTGGGGGGCTTCTCCGTCATGTTGACAATCACAGTCTGGGCTGAGCTTTTCTTCTGGGCTTTGGGCGGCTTTGTGTCAAGGAGCGGACTCGGCACCCCCTTCCCGGGTGGGGCCATTTTCTTCTTCTGCTGACCCGGGGGAACGGGAGAAACGCTGGCTTTGGGCTCCGGGGTGATCTTGAGGTCCCCTTGGGAGGAGCAAAGGCCAGGTACTTTTGGACTTGCTTCATGAGTAGTTGCAGAGGGAACCATGGAGGGATTCCCTTCATCAAAGGTGGACGGTGTAGTCCTTTCATCGAGTGATTCAATCGGAGATCCGACCTCCAAACCTGATATGCGTGTCCGTTGGGAACTGGGAGGTGTTCTTTCTGGAGTGTGGGGTACCAGCGGCCCCTCTTCCAGAGGACTCTCCTTTTGCATACTGATCAAGACCACAACAGGCTTTCGAGAGGTGGACTCCCTTCTGTCCTTGTAAGATTTGCCAGGACTTTCACAGTTTGGTACTCGAATTGGACTTTGGTCAGAAGCAATGTAAAATGTTGCCCGGGGACCCTCAGTCCTGAGAGGGGACTCCATCTCGGGCGTTTCGTTGTGGTTTGAATCTCTCGCCGGAATCTCCTGAGCTTGCTGATCTGAAATGAAACATTCCCGAGGCGCAGTCGATTGGGATCGAAAACCTCCGGAACCTTCGGTCTCCATGTCCTCGACAGTGAACATCTCAAAGCTGTCAAGAGAGCCGAGAGGTGAAGGTCTAGGATGGTCCTCCAGGGGAAAGGTGCTGTCGTCTGGTGCCGCCTCCCCTTGAGGTGGCGTGTCCAAATGTCCCGTTCGAACCTTGAGAAGCTCCAAGCTGAACTGTGCCTGCTCCAGTTCTCTCATTCTCCTGCTCTCTCTCTTGGATCGAGTCTTGTGGCTCGCCTCGTCCACACTCCGACTTTTTGAGTCTTCCGCCGATTCTCCAGAGAGGCTGCGTATTCCATCCCGTTCCGACGGTGCAAAGTCGTCATTGGGTCCTTGAATGACGGGTGCTGGCGGTTCGCGCTGCTGCTTCAGTTCTTGGAACCTAAAGATTTGAAAAAGATTGATTACCAAAGTAGTCCACAAATGTCAGTATCGTAGACCATGTGCAAACCCACCACCCACCACGTTTGGCTATTTGGGATTTTACTAAATCGGACCCTTTCAGATCCAATCTTGCCCTCGTACTATTTTGTGTACCTGCAGCGGGCCAGGTAACCCCGTCCCATCGCTTGCAGCAGCATCACAGTCCTGTAGGTCTCACAGTATCGTCTCCTCTCGACGAATCCCCTCCAGGCCGCCTGGACCGCGATGGCCGCCGCGGTCCTTCGACGGCAGTAGATCCTCCAGCTCCTCTGGATGGCCACCGCCGAGCGGCGCCAGCGCAGGAAGGTTCGGCGCTGCCTGCAGCGCCTCCACGCTGTCTGAAGGCACACGACCGCTTGCTCCTCCAGCCTCAGATACACGGCGGATTCTCTGAGAAGGCAGCTTCGCCACCATCGCTGCGGAAGAGAAGCGGGAAAATGAGGCAAAAGGCGTCCGTTTTTTAAACGAAATGATCATTTGTGTACCATGACAGTGATTTGACAGGAAAAACCCGCAGGCCGTTACTAAAGCCCACCTGGATGACACGCGCAGCCAGCCTCATCCTGACAAAGGTCTTCCTTTCCAGGACCGCCCGGAAGCGGCGCTGCAGCATGACGATGCGCCGTAGAACTTCCTGGTGGAGGAGTGTCTGAAGACGCTGGCGCTCCGCCTCCCGCAGGAACACCTGAAGGGCGGCGGGATGTTTGCGCTCACTCACGGTAGTGAGCAATCGTGACAAGAGGACACAAGGGGTGTGGTTTTTCAGGCGTCGTTACCATGGTGTTGCCCACTTGGTAGCCGGCCGGCATCAGATGGATCTGCCTGAAGAACTCCCTGATGCCCGACTTGGTTGCGCTTGAGCCTCGAGGCAACAGCACATGAAAGTGACCGACAAAATCCTGCAAAGAAGATCGCCGTCAAATGTTTTTTTTTTTCAAACCATGATCGGGATGATTTGAGTGCAGAGAAGAAGAAGACGACGATGATGTCCACTAAAATGAAAGCTTCATTCCCCCACCACCATCCCAACTTTATTCTCTTCCTCTGTAAGCAGTGAGGGGAAGGGTGAGCAGTTACACACGGTGGAGGAGGAGCAGTTAGCCCCAAAGGACAACAAGAGTAGATCCCACGGGTCTTTTCGAAAAAAGTTCGCCAATGACACTTTGACTTGCCAGGACAAAGTAAAACAGAAGAAGATTGTTCACATATTTTTTTGGGGGGGGGGGGTTGTTTATTCATTTTAACCTGACATGGTACACAATTCTTAATGTGCTAAATAGGCTTTGTTTTGTTTAAAAATCAAATGGATTGTGTTCAATGGAGAAAAAAACCAATGCTGTTTGTACTATAATTTTCATATCGTGATGCCACGATATTTTTGGTTATCGTATTGTCAGTTAGCAACGAAGGCGGGGCCTGGATGAACCAATTACCTGGAAGGAGTACTTGATGCTGTAGCCCGATTGTCGGATCCGGACGGTCTCCAGCATTCCTGTGTATCGCAGCTGTCTGAGCACCAAGCTGTCATTAAAACGTAAGGGGAGCTGACGAAGACAAAAAAAAAACAATGTTTTGCTTTCAAATGAATAAAAAAGTGAAGTAAATGACATCAGTGCAATTCTAGATTTTTAAAAAATTTTTTACCTTCTCAGCATTGGAGCGGATGCACTTGACAAAGTATGGCTCTGATTGGTTGAGAGTCTCCATCAGTTTACTGAGGGAAGCCTGCAACACGCAACACATTCTTGCCTTGTCCACTCGATCCAGTTCAGTATTTCATATCATGCCAAGGCACGTTTCTTTTATTTTGGAAAAGGTGACCCTTTATTTTAGAGTGTTCTTGTTAAGCTTTTTTTTAAAAAAAAAAAAAGAAAAACAGGAAAAGACAAACCACTCCGACAATTGGATTTGTCAAGCTCAACCATGAGCAGTACATGAGCTATTTCTGTCTTGTGCCGTTTGTCGCACCCTTGATATGATTTGTGTGTGTGTGTGTCACATTTTTTTTCTCAATACATTCTTTAAAATTAAATGAATTTTACTTGAATTCATGATGTATTACTTTAACCCTCATGCAGTTTTTTAAATGAAGGGTTGACGAAAAATGTCCCTCTTCCAATGTGCAACAACTGTTCATGAATAATCCTATTCTCTGTTTTGTCTGTGGTGTCAATCCAAAATCGAATGTCCGAAATGTCCAATTTTGGGATAATTACTGCATGGGGGTTAATAGTTAAAATTGAAAAAAAAAAATGCTGAATAAATTCTCTCCAATTGAATAAAGTCACATTTTACTTTTGAATTCTAAATTCAATTTGTATCGCTCTAATTGAAGTTCAAAGGTGAACTAAAATCAATGGTATCTACGAGTGTTTGTTGAACCGTACATGCTAGCTGTGTTAGCTGCCATGCTAGCCGGTAAAGAACTAGCTTAGCTACAGAATAAAAAAGAAAATCGCAGATATTAATGTCTTAACGTGTCAATACGAGTAACGGTGTTGCGTTCGTTTGCGTGACACAACATTACTGCTGAAAAACATTGATGAGGACTAAGCCTGGGTTGTAGATGAGGTCATTTTCGCTGAGTCATGGATCTCACTTTTTTCTCCTCCTCCCGAAGGCTTTAAAGGTTTTAGTAAGTTTCACAGCATAATTCCTACTACTCAATGTATAAAACTAAAATCAAACCACAAAAAGCGAGTTCAAAACCATTTTTTTGTTGTACATGATATGTAAGTTGGTCATCAAGAATGAGGCACAAGAGAGAAGAAAGATCTTTTTACCAACAACAGTGTGTTTCCGTACATGTGCACGGATTGTTTGAATTTTGATGGGAGAAACAATCTCCTTCAATTCTGGAGAATTTTTTTGTGAGCCTTTTCGCCTGGTTGATTTCGGGTGTAATTTCCAGAAAATGTCCAGCTGGGGGCACCAAAGATCAACCACTGACCTGGAACTGTGCACTGATGCTGGGCGGTTTCTTTTTCTTGTGCAAGTGAAGCAGTGACTTGGTGATCCGGTCGTGGAGCGTCACGCTGCTCAGGTGGCGCAGAGACTTGACGTCTAACAAGTGCTATGATATTAAAAAACAAAAAGAAAGAAAAAAAAAAATCACACAACTTAGTGCAACATAAGTGTAGAAGAAGTCATGTTTAATAATTGAAAGATGTGTCCCACCTTGGGGAGGCTGGGCTTGATTTTGCAGTTTTTGTTTCTTCTAAAGAACGAGAGAAATGATCATATTATTACAGTGAAACTCCTCTACAACGAAATCATGTTTGCAGCAAGAAATTTTTCACAACAGGGGTTTTTCAACTGTAGCAAATTTGAAACAGGAAAGTGGGAATGGTGTTAATGCATGAAGATTTTTTTCACACTAGGGGGTATTTTCACCCATGTAGATTTCGTTGTAGAGGAGTTTTACTGTAGCAGAAATTATTTGCAGAGTCAGCCACTTCAACAACCAAAAATGAAGTCAAAGAAAATGCATTTGGTTGTAGGTATTCCCTTGAAAATTAAAGCCTCTGTTGGTCGAGATGGTGGTACAGTGAAACTCCTCTACAACGAAATCATGTTTGCAGCAAGAAATTTTTCACAACGACAACATTTTTCACTGTAGCAAATTTGAAACAGGAAAGTGGGAATGGTGTGAATGCGTGAAGATTTTTTCACACTAGGGGGTATTTTCACCCATGTAGATTTCCTTGTAGAGGAGTTTTACTGTACTTGGAGAGAGAAATATTTTGGGATCATTTCGCCAATCGTAAAAAGAGGGCTCCACAACACGCAGGCTCGGGTTCTCACAGTAAGATTCCCTGAGCTCGTTCCAGGAGCTTGCTGTTGGACGAGTTGACGAAGATGCCGTCCTCTCCCAGGGCCGTCGACAGACGCCCCGAGCTCGGGCGGCGACCGTTGCAGCCGACGCCGAAACCATCCCTGCAGTGGCGGAGGACGAACGAAAAGCGTTGAAACAACAAGACGAGCTTCCATTTTTGTTTTGCATACGCGTTGACGGAAGTAAAAAATGAGGGAAGACCGCGTGTCGGCTGCGAAGAACGTCGCGAGTTGGAAGAAGAGCGATGGATGACTTTTGAGGACTCACCAGCTGGCTTTCTCGTTCGGGGCGTTGGCGCCTTGAAGGTGTGACAGCGGAGAGCGAGGATTCTTCCTGCTGATGCCTGCGCGGGACGCAAAGCGGGGAAACGGACACCAACCGATGAACAAACGATCAAATCATTGATAAACCAAAAAAAATGAACAATTTATGAATTGATGTCACTTCATCATTAATAAAACGACTGTAACCCCCCCCGACAACCATGATGTACTTTCTATACATACTGTACCAAAATTAATTTCCCCCCATGGAACCGAATTTTTGGAGCGGAATCCCATGGGAGCATTTTTTTAACGATTTAATAAAGAAAATATGTGAGGTAAAATGGATTTCATATAAAGACTATCACGAATCAATTCTAATTCATATTATTTTTAAAAAAATAGTCTCAATAATTTATTTGAAAAAACACGATTGTATATTTCGCTATTTGGAATGGAATGGAATGGAATACAACTTTATTGTCAAATGTGCTGTACGTATGTGTAACATACAGCACAGATGAAATTTCATTTTATCATTTTAAAATGACTACAAAAATAATGTTAAAAAAAAATCTTAAATAAAACCCAAGTCAAAATATTAAATACCCTATTGAAATAATGGATAAAAAAATTCAAATATGTGATATGAATTTAGAAGTATTTTGAAATCAATCTGGTGAGCGGAAACACATTTGACATGTTTCACTTCAAACAAATACAGACATGGTTTTTATCCTCAATCGTGTATTTTGACTTCCTCCACGATGGAACTCCCCTTGAGCCAGGAATCTTTGGGGTTTTTCTCTTCCGAGACGTCTTTGGAAAAATCCTTCGCCAGAGCGGCAGTAACAGACGGACACCCACACGCTGTCACACTTATTTACAACACAAACATTTATCTTTTTTTCCCCCTACATTTGGACCATTTGGTCTTGTCGCACCGTTTTTCTGTGGTCCGAATCCGATTCCGTTTTGCAACAAGTTGTAAGGAGAGAACGACACATATGGCAAAATGTGAAAGAATGTCCAGTCTTGACACATTGATTGGTTTTTTTTTTGTTTTGTTTTTTTCGATCAGTCACAAAGGAAATTGTACGGCCGAGGTTCTATTTCTTATGCTGTGCTGCTATCATGAAAGCTTCTCACTGGACGCATTAGCGACCGCAGGTGACGGCCTCCGCCTGGAATCGATTTTTGAGCGTTTTCACTTGAACTCACCTCGGAAATTTGCCGCTTATCGTAAAGCCTTTTAACAAGGCGCCAGCTTCCAAAAACGACATTAGAAACGGGTTTACAGGAATTTGTAAGGCTCGAAAAGCGGGCCAGTTTCACATTTGACCAGTAGGAGTATAATTGAATTGGGTTGGACTAATTTCTTATTGGCGCGGTCAATTTGTGGCAAGAATCGACGTTCCACAATTGCAACACTGTACATTTTGTTCCATAAATGTTACCGAGTTAGGAGCCGCATTCTGGCAAAAAATTTTTTAAAAATCCCCGTACGATTGAACGGACGCCATCGTGGACCTACTTACTGTATTTCTCATCTTTGCACCTTTGAAGGATCTCAAGGCTCCTCTGGTGAACCGGGTGATGAAGGAAACTGAAGCTGTCGACAGTTTTGACGGTGGCACAAGGCAGGGGGGAATCATGACCTGGCAAGAAGAAGAAGAAGAAGAAATTCGTCAAACGTGAAAGCAATTTGTGTCTCAAATCATCTCTGCGTTGTCGGTGACCTCATTTTGTACGGGCTCCTTCAAGGCTCGCAAAAAATCTCCCCCCTATCGTTACCATCTCGGATTACGGCGGAAGTCGTGAGACGTGTCGAAAACAAGTGTGCTAAATTTGTAATCGGATTGAATCATATAACGACAGTTCCAATCCTTCCATGTCCCAACACATGAGAATTGGAAAAGTCAGCCAATCCTCCATGAAGCATCTCCAGTTGCTCCACAATGCTGCAAAAAACAATGCAATGCTGAAAATATTTACCATTGAGAGGCTGAAATTTGGAGCGTTTGTTCAACAATATAAATTTAGGCGACGCGCCGAAGCGATGAACCGATCGTCGACACCGTCGTCGATGAACTGATCGGCCGCCGCGGCGGTAGTAGCAATGTCGTGGTGACCGCAGACGTCTGACCTGTCTTCTTGTGAGTGTGTCGGCGTCCGGCCTCCCTGAAAGCCACCAGGGCCCTGAAGTAGGCGCGCAACACGGCCCAGCGGAACGTGGCCACGGGGTCGATGCCCATCAGACCGCAGATGAAGGCGTTCTTGCTGCTCTTCAGCAAGGCCACCACGTCGGGACGCATGTGGTCCGTGTTCTTCTCTCGGAAGTCCTGTCCACACACCAAGACATTTTTAAGTACAGTTTCAAACCTCGGTTTTCGAACGTCTCTGTTCTCGACCAATTCGGTTTTTCGACCAAAAATTTCAAGTTTTTTATGCCTCGGATGCCGAACAAATTTCGGTTATCGAACAAACCGAGCGCACTTGAATGCACCATTTGACTCCTCTCGCCTTCCTTACACGAGGAAGTGACGCTTCCTCGGGTAGACGAGGAAGTGATGCTTCCTCGTGTTGCTTTCCATTGTGTTCAGTCAACATTTTTATTTTAAAAAGAGCGTGGTTTCAGTTTTCTAACAATTTCGGTTTTCGAACAGCCTTCTGGAACGGATTATGGACGAAAACCGAGGTTTGACTATCATTTTTTTTTTGACCACCTCCATTGCACTGATGTTTCCGACAGTTGTGAGTTTGCGATGTGATAGCGGCGCTACGATGACAAATACACGGCCCACCACTGTGGGCGGATTATGAAAAAGACAGCGGCGGGCCGCGTAACGCGGCAGGTACAGCCCGAGACCGCACTTTGGACACGCGGGCTTGAAATGACCTTTCCTCCACGTCACCGGCGAGCCCGACGTATCTCGCAGCACACGGTGGACGCCTCGCCGCTGCCGAGGAGAACCAACTGCTACGGATTCGTATGATCCAAAAACACTTTGAGCGCTTCCAGCACATGTGCTTCTTATCAGAGCGCAGCTGGAAGGCGAGCGGGAGAATTAGATTTAGCAAGGGGGAGGGGGGGGGGGGGGGGAAGGAAAAAGAAAAGTAGGTCGGCAGCACGACAAGAAGATCATAAAAGGCTTGGACGAAAGGAGAGAAAAGATGGTTCATCTGTGACGTAGGCCAATTATACGTGAGGCGAGCTGGATCAACACAAGCCGCCGTGACAAAAGCTCCTTTCATGCCGCCTTTAAAAGTTGAATTTTTTTGTGGATGTGTTACCCGCCTCGTTTCACTGGTTCTGTTTTGTGTATTGGGCAAGAAAAGAAGGCAATGACACCAAAATGCTATGACAATCGGGTTTTTTTTTCTCCCCCAATACTATAAATTGGGACAAAAATAATGAGTGAGTGATTCAACATTTTATCCACACAGCAGTTTAAAAAAAAAAAATTCAAACTACAGTCAAACCTCGGTTTTCGAACGTCTCTGTTCTCGACCAATTCGGTTTTCAACCAATGTGTTCAAAGATTTAAAAAAAAAAAAAAAAGAGCGTCCATTATGTTACAATGTCAATGTTTATGTTAAAATTGGTAAAAATAAAACATACAAAATGTTTGTAGTTTGTTGTTACCTGCTCTCTTATTACGCGTGTATACAGTTTATGGTGTAAAATAGTTGAAAAAATGCTTTAAAAAAGTTGTTTTCTGGACTTGGAACGGATTAATTTTTTTACATTGATTCTCATGGGAAACATGGTTTCGGTTCTCGAACAATTCGTTTTCGAACAGCCTTCTGGAATGGATTATGGTCGAAAACCGAGGTTTGACTGTACTAAAAACAGACCACCTTAGGAATAATGAATCCCCCTTAAAAAGTAAACAATCATTTTTAAGTTCCGATCCTACGTACGGCGTGGACGTCACTGCTACTTGCAAAAGTGAGTGCTCAAAAGATGACACGCTAGTTACTAGCTGATAAACTGCTAATGTAGTTATTTATTTTTTGAGGGGGGTGGGCGGTGACCAGAGTAAATCTACTAGGAGCGATCATGCAATCACCCAGCTCGATTTATATCGCCCTTCGGAAGCTAATCGGCGGGGTGGCCGATGCTCCGCACCAAATGGGCCGCGGACCGGCGATTGGGGACCACTGTCGTAAGGTATAAAAAGAAAAAAATGGCCACTTGGGGGCGACGCACACGACACAGCCAGATTTGGCCGATTTCAAGAACGTAAACGAGCTCACCTTCACTCCGTACTTGACTTTCCCGGCGTAGTGTCTGATGATGAAAGCGGGCTCCATGACGGCGGGGAACTCAATGTAGCTGTTTCCCTCATGCTGACGCTTGAACTTGTCCAGCAAGGTCTGATTGGAAGCTTGAGGGAAGCTGCAGTGACCCCACCCACCAAAAAAAAAACAACAGCAGACAAATGAGGACAAAGTAGCTTCCTGATTCTCCACCAAACATTCAGCGGCGTCCGGCAGGTGGCGTACTTGCACTCCTCGTCCAACAGGTGGAAGAGCGCGGTGGGTTTTTTGCTGATGAGGTTGATGCAGCTGCTGTTGTCGATGTAGTCGATGGTGTGCCAGCTAATGCCCTCGGCTCGGTACTCCTCCTGCAAGAACAACATCGCAACATGACAGCAATGCCTCCCGGTGGTCTTCCTGAGCCTATGTAGTGAATTCGCAGATTTGTTGTCCAAGACGTTATACATGTTGAAAGATAATCACAGAAAGCGTGAAGACACTGAGAACTACACTGCGCTGATTTGCGGGGACATGGAGCTCTATTTTTGTTCAACAGACGCATCAAAACAGGCGCATCTTCATTTTTGTGCAAGGGCAAGTCAAGTTTACCATGCCGGGGAATTTAGCGGACCGTGCTGCGTCTTGCTAGGCGTTCCGGCGGGCCGAGGAGATTTTAGATTACAACCCCCGGGCACATCTAAAAAATTGGTGAGAGAAAGTAGACCTGACTTTAGACTAGGTGGAAGCAGGTCTAAGTTGGGGTGCACCCCCAACTTGGTGTTGTGCAATTTTGGTGGATTTGATCCAGATAGATAGATTCGTAAGCTGCGCGGACATGTGGGGTTTTCACACAAAGCCGCACGATGCGGGGTGGAAGGCGGTCCCTAAGTGCCCCACTTTAAAGCAGTCAACTGTACATCATCCGCAAGTGGAGATCTTGCAGCTTCTTATGAACATACAGTCACACCTCGGTTTTCGTCCATAATCCGTTCCAGAAGGCTGTTCGAAAACCGAAATTGTTCGAAAACCGAAACCACGCTCTTTTTAAAATAAAAATGTTTACTGAACACGTCTGCTCACAATGCAAAGCAACACGAGCGTCACTTCCTCGTGTAAGGAAGGCGAGAGGAGTCAAATGGTGCATTCAAGTGCGCTCAGTTTGTTCGAGAACCGAAATTTGTCCGTCATCCGAGGCATACAAAAACTTGAAATTTTTGGTCGAAAACCGAATTGGTCGAGAACCCAGACGTCAAGAATCAAGTCAGTGGTGTTCACTCCCATAACGGCACAAACACCCCCTTCCACCTTCACCCATCGATGAAATTACGAAAAGAAAGAAAACTGCACCCTCGACCCATCATTAGATTGCATTTTACGCTGGACTTGCAAAACAGGGCCCATATTGTTAAATTCCAGATATTTTTATTTTTTGCAAGCAGTATTAGTGGCCCGTCCCCCGCTATATAACCGCCAAAACTGCGGGTTACTAAGTTATTTTCGCTAGTCACACTTCTTAGCTTGCTAACTGCAACATGCTAACTGGATACTGCAATTAGCAAGCTAAGCTTTCACACATTAGTCATCACGCTATACTATCACAGTTGAAGTGATTTTTTTTTTTTTTGAGAGGGGACTTTTTTATTCTTTTTTTTTAGGGAATGACAAGTTGTTACTCTAAAAAGTCTGATATTTGAATGGAACATGCCATGGTTAAGATAATCTCGTGTTTTTGAACAATATTTGACAAAACAAAATACATTTTTATCCCAATCGACAGACATATTGCCAATTATGAAGCATCAGCAGTCGGCATTGGCGACGGCTGAAGCATCGGTATGTGGGGGGGGTTGACTGCAATGCTCCCCTACTACTAAGGCTAACAAAACGGCAGAGACTCAGCTTGTCACATCCTTCACTGGCAGTCCAAGTTTGAATGGAGGCAGCGGAAGCTGTGATCTCGTTTTCTCCAAGACGGCGGATATTTCGAAAGTCGTCTTCTTTTTTTTTTAGCCTGCGGACGACGGCCCCGCCCGCTGCTGCGATGCCACAACAGATCGCGACTCGGTTTAGCTGACAGTTCATAACGCCGCTGGCTGGGAATACACTACGGGGGCAAAACGGTCACCCCCAGGGTGTAAAAAGAAAAAGAAAATAGTCCTTTGGTACAACCGGTTCCGCTGACTTTCTCCATGATGTTGAAGTGTGACAAAGTGGTTCTTCCGCATTCAATTGGGACCCCCCCCCCCCCAAAAAAAAAGATCTCCAAAAAAACTGGGAAAAGGCATCAAATAAAACGAAGCAGCAAAAGAATGCAGCAAGAGCGTACCTGCTCCAGTTTGAAGATGTGCTGGTTGAAGTAGTGCTGCAGCCGCTCATTAGCGAAGTTGATGCAGAATTGCTCAAAGCTGTTGTTTTCGTAGTCCTCAAATCCAAAGATGTCCAACACGCCGATGGAAAAGATCTGCAGGGAGGCCAAAGCGCAGTCCTCGTCATGAGTCGCACCCGTTCATACATTGAAGCGAAACATTCGATACTCCACATGCCCACGCTATGAATTTCTAGACGACTTTTTTGTTGTTGTGTTGATTCTGAATCTGCCTTTCCCCCCCCCCCCCCCCCCGCTCTAACACATCAGTTTTCAATATAATATAATCAGTAAAGCAGTCAAATATTTGGTCCTATTTTTGAATAAAGTGTTCGGTTTAGCACCAGGTGGAAATGTTTTCTGAAACATATCCGAGTCACAATGCATGGTCAAATCCGGATTGCGCAATGTTTCATTAACTCCGCGGGTCAAACGTAAAAACCAAAAATAAGTGAAAGCAACTCAAAACCCAGATTTTTTTTTGCCATTTTAGATCAGATTCTTGATTGCCTTTTAAGATCCATTAAGATCCAGTTCTTGATTCTTCCGACCGTCAATATACGGCCGGCTCCTTGTTAAGAGGGAAGCCTTTTATTTCTCCTTCGCAGCTCACAGCAGATACAGCATCATGATTTGTCTTATGGGGAGGGAGGAACAATAAGCTTGATACCAAGCGCAAACGGCATCGACCCACATTGACGTGATCAACATGACGTCAGTGCCGAGGGAAAACAACACACACGTGAGCACGCAGGGGGGCACAGGACCGGAGGGGAGGGGTGGGGTAACATGAGCTGATAGGGAATTCAACGCCATCTGCCCAAATGTTTCAGACACACGCACGCACGGATGCACATGCATCCACGCGGGGGCTGGCTGGGGGCGGGGGGGGGGGGGGGGCATCCTTGACTCTCAGATCTCCCGCGGGGGATCGACAGGTTTCACCTTTGACTTGTCCTCCAGGTCCTTGTTGTTGAGCAGAGCGTGATTGGTCCGGAACACGATCCAGTCAAAGAGAGCGCTGTACAACGACTTGGCCATGGAGTCCCTCACCGTGCCCGCCTACACACAAAGTAAATGTCATCATCCATTTTATAGTACAACCACAACAGTTTTTTTTAGTACACCCCCCAAAAAAAAAAGTTCCCCCAGGTCAGCTACCCTCCCCCACACCCCCTGCCTCTTTTTTGGAAGAATTATTCCAAATGTGGAGACGTTACAGTTCCGGGTTGGGCTTTGCAGTTGGCATCTGCGTTATGAGTATGACATTCCATTCCTCCATGTAATATTCACAGCCTTCAAGACAACACCTAAAACCCCCCACCCCAAAAAACAACAACAACAGATTGCAACATAACATATTGATCGAATTAGGCCTGTTTTCCATTAAATTTGTGCTTGGTGAAAATCACAGTGATGAGACAATAATAATTTTCACAAAAATAATCATCATCCTAATTATAACGATAACGAGACAAGCCCAGCCAGCCACGATACAGACTGTGCGGGAAAGTGAGACAATGTCTGGTTAAAAGTGAAATGACTCTGAAAGCTAAAAATAACGAGCAATGATTTCATCGGAACCCATTTGAGTGTGGGCAGTCTCACCATGGACACACGCGCCCCACTTTTTGTTGTGGTGATCTCCCTAAGTGAGCCGTTTTGCAGCCTTATTTGTTTATTTTGCCTTCCCAACAACAGCTCACTATTGTTTTTTTTTTCAAACGCAAATTCACACAGAAGGAAAAACAAACAAAAGCAAAATATTGGTCACGGTGCTTCGCGGGGACGCAGGAATGTGTGTGATTCACTGGGGCTGAGGCCTGCCCAACCGAGAGGAAAAAAAAAATGTATTTAGACAAATAGGGAAAAAACAAACCAAAAAAAAGACAAGTGGCAATATTTGCATTATTGATTCTTTGTGGTATTTTTAGCCGCTCAGGCTGTGATGCTACAGACAAGTTATGCAAGAAGGCTGTGAATAATTCAAGCAGAAACATCATCAGGGCGGTTTCAAGGGAACTCAGTTGTGAGGCACAACAAGCACATCTATATATCCCCAAATTTTAGCCATGACAAATTCAAATGTGCATTTTCAATTCTAATACATAGCGACGTCGATGTAAGTTCGATTAATTTCCCGGCTTTCAAAGAAAGCAACCCGTCTGCCTTTTCAGTCAGCTGAGGCAGGAGTCGGCAAAACACGCGGCTCTCGAGCCGCATGCGGCTCTTTAGCGCCCTCCAGTGGCTCCCTAGAGCTTTTTGAAAAATATTTGAAAATGGAAAAAATTGGGAGAGAAGTATATATTTTTTTGTTTTAATATGGTTTCTGTCAGAGGACAAACATGACACCAAAATTATGAACGTTTTCCGATGCTGTAAAAATGTGTCGAATAAATATTAAATGTCAACATTTCGTCAACGCATATTTGAGTCATAGCCTGCGACACACGTTTCTATTAGCAGGGCGGGGTGTCAATCAGGGGGCTGTAAATAAAAAAATAAAATACAAATTAATCGAGGGTACTTGCTAAAAATGGGAATGTGGGCGGCGAAGTGAAGCATTTTTAAACGGTACACGCGAGCTATGATAGTTAGCTAACGGGGTCAATCGCGGGAAGTTGGTTGTTCGAAAAAAGAAGATCTTCCGTCCAAAAAGTTTGGGCACCCCCTCCTCTATCAGGATGAACTGCAAGGGGGGAAGAATTTTTGAATCACGAATGCTCATTGTGAATTTGTAGCTAACTTAGTTGTGTCGATAGCAGGCTAATATAGCTCATATAGATACATACAGCATGTGTTGCCTTCATTATAAGGCTTTTAAAAAAATTTTGGAGGGCTCCAGACAGATTTGTTTTTGGTTTATTTTGGTCCAATATGGCTCTTTCAACATTGCCGACCCGTGAGCTGAGGGAAAGTTACAGTGATAGCGCTTTGTCAGTGTACTGCGTATTCCAGTGGAGGCTTCACATTCCTCAGACAAGACCACATGACTGCAAGAATGGAGGGAGGGGGTGGGGGGGGGTCAGCTTGTGAGCGACTATTGTCGGTGCACAGATCAGATGTGCATGTGGGTGGTGGTCGGCTAAGCAGACTGTGTATCTGTGTTTGTGTGGAGTACTTCCTTCCTCAGAGAAAAAAAAAAAAAAAAAAAAAAAAAGCCCCGCGGCCGCTTGCGCCAAATTAAATTCCGCACAGTAACCGCCTACTTTTTAGATGAACTCTCGTGACCGAAAAGCGGTCCGCGTGGGGCCGGACATCACATCCGAGTGGGCGGGGCGAGTCCACAAAGACGTCCGCTTGGCACGACAGGAAACGGGAAGTCGCGGGTGGGGGGGGGGGGGAAGTAGAAGGGTTTGCGCGTGCGGGTTGGACCACAATGAAAAACTCCCCCCCGCCCCCCCCCCCGACAAACGTGAGGAAGCGCACGAGTACAATCAACGCTTGACGCGCTTTGTCACAAAACAACAGGTTGTCATCGGGTGCGAGGCGGCGTTGTGCTTCAGTCGCGACACACCAACGCCATCGAGTCTCTTCAAATTGCGATTAAGATCAGTCAAGAGAGACTGGATGACTTTCTGTCACGTACAGAATGGCACTCGTGGAGGGTCAAAGTGCAAGAGGAGAAAATAGGTCGCACTTCACCAAATGTTTGTCAGCTAGCAGGCTAATTAAGATAGCCGGATCGTACCAATTTGGACTCTGGGGCCGGGGGATGTGGGGGGGGGATAAATTTCATCGTGTCTCAAAGGCCATGAAGAGAAATCGCATTCCAATAACAAAAATTGTAGCCGTTAGCTAGCAGGATAGTTCCAAGACATGAAAACTTGATATGCCGGCGTGACGTCGCAGCCAACGGACGTGCCTACGCGGCGGCCATGTTGGGGGCGACAATGTTCGCAGCAAAGGCAATGCGTTGACGTCGAAATTCAGTCGTAACTTGCTCATTTCTCAAACAATTTCCATGAGGTTTAGTTTGTTGTCAATGCCAAAAACTGTGATATCAACACATTTAATTTAATAACCTGTGAAAAATGATTCCCAGTTCCCTTGTCATCATTTTACAACGTTGTGTAGAAACGTATGCATCACAATGTGCCAGCATCCATTATTTTGGGCTGGATTGCCATGCACACACATGGAATACGCGTGACACCTTTGCCCCTACTAGCTTAGCATTGCCCTCTGTAGGCTAATTCCTGGTTCAGGGGGGATGACGTTTGACAATGAGATCCTACCAATTCTGCCCGTAGTGCAGGGGGACAAGGATTTCATTCTGACACATTAAGAGAAAAGAGACTAAAAAGATGATAAGAAATGTTAAAAAAAAAACGTTTTCGTGTTTGTTTGCGTTCCGTTTGAGAGCTAGCAGAATACTTCCCGGGTGAAAGAGAATGACTTGAGTTTGGAAATGACTAAAAACCGTCTTTGGTGTGTGCGTCTTGCAGGTGACTAAAGCAGTCAGAAGAGAATTTGGATACGTGTGCGTATGTGTCACCTCTGCAAGTTTGTAGGGCACGATGAGCCTCTCCCCGACGGTCACCGTCTTCCTGGTGGTCAGCGCCTCCAGCAACATCTCCTCTTTCACCTACAGGGGGTGACAAAAACAAGACGGGGCTTGACTGCGCGTTACGTCACGGATGACGGCCAGCTGGTGGTCAAACAGACCACGCCGTCTTTTTATGTAAAATAATTCTGTTAATTGCAAATAACAGCATCAACGGTTTTTATGATTATGATCTTGCGAAAATGCATTTTTTTACATAATTGTTTATTTTTCAAATTAAAATGATTTTTACATATTTGATACAGATATTTGAGTTTCAGACCCAGATGAGTATTTCACTCAGGATTTGGGTTCTGAATTAGAGATTACATCCAAGGTCAACGTTTCATTGTAAAAGAAGGGTTTCAAGCCACAGGTGAGGTTTCAAATATTTGGCAGCGTTTCAAGTTTGGGTTTCAAACCAGGGTTAAAATGTCAAATTAGGGTTTCAAGTATATGGGTTAAGGTTTCAAACAAGCTTTTTAAGGTTTCATTATTAAAGAAGGGTTACAAGCCACGGGTGAGGTTTCAAATGAGGGTTTTAAATATTTGGCAGCATTTCAAATTAGGGTTTCAAACCAGGATTAAAATGTCAAATTAGGTTTTCAAGTATGGGTTACAGTTTCAAACATGATTTTTAAGGTTTCAAAGTGAGGCTTCAAGTCAGGGTTAAGGGTTTCAACAAGAGTTAAGGTTTTAAAATAGGTTTTCAGGTATGGGTGAGGTTTTCAAACAAGATTTTTAGGGTTTGAAAGTAAGGTTTCAAGCCAGGGTTAAGGTTTTAAAATAGGGTTTCAAGCCACAGTTAGGAGTTCTAACGAGGTGTTTCCAAGTAGGGTTTCAAGCCTATGATAGTATCTCAAACAAGAGCTAGGATATTAAATTAGGGTTTCTAGCCGGGATGAAGGTTTCAAATTAGGGTTTCAAACCAGGGTTAGGATTTCAACATAGTGATTTCCTGTGCAGTGGGGTAAAGGAGAAGGCAATCAATTCAATACTGTTATTATTGCATTGACAACAACGAAAAAATAACAATTAAATCTGCGAGCAGGTGAGTCCATGGGTTCTGAACCACGAGTATGCGGAGTTCAACCGTATTTGCAACGGGTGAAATGAAGCTTTGATATCAGCAAAACCTTTTTCCGTCGTCATTGTTTTTGTTTGTTTTCTCTTGGTTTGTTGCTAATTCTGCCGGTCGTCGCAAAGCCCCACAGTTACTCATCCCGAACCGAGCGAGGAACCTCCTTGCCGCTTTCCGGCTGGAGTATTCCTGGCATGCTCCCACTTAACCGCAGACCAAACTTGGCGGCGGACCAGGCATGGATGACACGGCCGCAGTTGGAGAAGCAGATGTCGGCTCCTCCAGCCGCTGGGATTAGCAATAGTAGCAACAAACCGTGTGCGTGAGTCCGTGTGTGTGTGTGTGTGTGTGTGTGTGTGTGTGTGTGTGTATGTGAGGGCATTATCAGACTTCATTTCACACTGCGGGCTAATCCTTGCGCAAGGAGCAAAGACCACTCTGGATGCTGCAATGCAATTGGTTGATATTTGCAACGCATTAGTTGCTTGGTAGCGCAGATCACAAGGCTAATCCCTTAATAAACACGCGCTTGTCAAAACGGATCCAAGGGCCGCTTACATTCAAGTCCGGCTCCAATGTTCTAAGTTCGTAATTGCACTTCTTTGATTATGCTAAACATGTCCAATAAATAAATAAATAAATAAATAAATAAATAAAATACAAAGCAACAAAATCAGTGGCATCGCCATGGTTCGTAATCACTTTCAAATAGGTCAGGGTATGAGTGGCTTTTCAAAAATAATAATAGTGTCAATGTTCCACGATTAGGATTTCAAGTCCGGTTTTCACACGAGGGCGAGAGTTGTCAAGTACAGTTTCAAGGCCAAATTCAAGTTTCAAATTAGGAATTCAAGGAAAGTCTTATGAGGCTTTCAAATTAAGGTTTCAAAAAAAAAAAAGGCTTGGGCTTTTAAAACAGGGGTTCAAGCAGGGTTGGGGTTTCAATTTCATACAAGGGTGACGGCATCAAGGTGGGTTGGTGATTCAATCCGGGGTTAGGGTTTGAGATAAGGTTTCAATCCTGGGTTAAGGTTTCAAACAAGGGTGATGGTGTCAAGCTTGGGTTAGGGTTAGAAGCCCGAATTAGGGTTTCAAGTGAATGTTGGCAGACTCCTAAGCCACTTTTCCAGTTGTGGCACTCACGAAATCAAAACATCTCCCCTGGCCCGTTGACAGAAACCTCCGGAACACTTTTGACATTGTTAGCGCAGAGCCGCAACACACACACAATGGCCTCATGGAGCCACCGGGAAGCGACAACATTTGATGAAGGTTTAAAAGTAGGGTTTCAAGCTTGGCTGAGTGTCTCAGATGAAGGTTAGGGTTTGAAAATAAATAAAAGTGGGGTTTAAAGTCAGGACTGGAGTTTCAAAATGGGGTTTTAAAGTAAGGTTTCAAGCATGGGTCACCGTTTGTGTTTCGACCTTGGGTTCAAATTGGAGTTTGGCAGAACGCTGTTAGGGGTTTCAAAGTAGGGTTTCGAGCAATTGTTGATATTGCAAATTAGAGTTTCAAACCAGGGTTGGTGTTTCAAACAAAGGTTAAAGGTTTCAAAGTAAGTCCTCCAACCTGGAGTGCCGTCTCAACTTGGTGGGTCAATGAATGGTTTACAATTATGATTACGGTATCAAATCAGGGTTTAAAGCCGGGCTTAGGATTTAAAAGTCGGGCTCGTCTTAGTGGTATGAACAACAAATAGACACAGGTTTAGCATTTCATTGCTCTGCCTGTCATGATACCGTCCGCCGCCGGCATAGATTGATCAACAAAAATCCAGCGCTTGGCGGAAAGGAACAAACATTTTTGGAGCCTCAGCAGATGAAGAAAAAAAAAATTGGAGAGCTTGACGAATGCAACGTCATCCTGCAGGTATGACTTTAAGGGCATCATACTGCGGTCGCTTGTGGGAAGCCCAACCCCGCACGGCACGAGAGGTTCAAAACTAGAAAGCGCACAGCCGGGACCTTGTCTAAGTGCGAGGCGATCTGGTGTCAAGCACCTCGTCGCTTCCACCGTCACCACAAGCCGAAAAGAGACACACGGGCGGACATTTTGTCCTTTTTTTTTTTTTAGTCACACACATTTGTGAGGTTATTATGCCTCATGGGTGGGCCATACATCACGGGATAACTTGGGGGGGGGGGGGGGGGGGATAAAAAAAAAAAGCAGCCAACCCCTGCCCCCGCAAAAAAAAAAAAAAAAAAAAAAGGAGGAAGGAAAAAAAACACTGTGGTACAGCCTTGGAATGTGATGTCACATAACACACACCAGACTGTAAAACATTAGCTTTAGCCTTAACATTACGGACATAACATTAGCTTTAGCATCACACGCGATTTGCACCTGGACTAAAAGACTTCACAGTCATTGTCACTTTTCAGGGGAAAACCCCCCAAAAAAGCGCCGCAAAAATCCAAACGTGCGCAGCGTTAATCCCTTGAGACGCATCCCAAAGAAGGCTTCAAATCTTTCGAGTCGCTACCACCGCCCTGTAGCAAGAGCGCTGCAAGCAATTAAAACTCGCTCACCTCCAGCAGCTCCGAGACGATGGGGAGGACCTCGGGGTTGCAGATGTCGATGGAGTCGTCCCTGTAGGTCTTCTTTTTGTAACGGATGTTGCCCAGGTGGAGTATGGCCGACAACAGCGAGAAAATCCTGGCGAGGGTTGGGGGGGGGGGGGGGGAGAGAGAGAAGAGAAGAGAATCGTATTGAAACAATAATTCATTGGGAAGCTACAGATGAGTACGATAAATCTAGTGACTGTCGTAAATAAGTGAACAGGGAAGGTCACAAGACGGAGGAGCCGCATCCACGGGCGCAGACGGGGAACCGAACCGCCGTCGTTGAGTTTGAATAATTTAGCGAAACAAAGGCTAGCCTGCTAGCTAACACCAGCGCAACAGAATAAAAGATTTTCTTTTATTTTGTTGCTCAGACGAGTCGCTCAGCTGTGCTGTTTTGACATCCTATTGAGCTGGTGTTAGCTAGCAGGCTAGCCTTTTTTTGTTGCTAATTATTGGTTTATTGTTGGGGAAAATCAATGAACTCGCTCGTCTTTCACTATTCATACTGGCGATGTCGGTCCTGTACTGTACTACGTATGTCCATTGGATGTTTGTGCCGCAGTTTAAATGATAAATTCATCAAAAGTTACTTCACCAGTTACTCAGTACGAGTCCCGCCTCTCCTTTCTCAAGAGCAATTTGCTACAGTCATTCACGCCTTCACCACATCTCGGCTGGATTACCGTAACGCACTTGACTTTGGAGTCAGCTAATCCTCCATGAAGTGTCTCCAGTTGGTCCAGAATGCCGGTGCTCGCCTCTCGACTGGTGCTCGTAAGAGGGAGCATAGAACTCCTACTCTGGCATCCTTTCACTGGTTCTTTTTAGAGTTCTTTTGAAAATCCGATGATTTGATACCAGTTATGCAACAATAATAAAAAATTCCTTGACGGATAGGTTTTTAGCGGGTTTAGTGGAAGTTAGCGACTGTCAAAGTGGCCCTCGCGTCCTTTGATGGTTCGGTCGGCAGCCCTCAAATCTAACACCCCCCCCCCCCCCCCTCAGGGTCTATTGCAACATTTAGTCGCCAATAGACAAAGAAGAAGATTGGTTGCGCAACGCGGGCCAAAATCTGACATCGAGTCCGGTTATACTTTGCAGCTGCAGAGACGCGACGGAGGCCAACGACGAACGAGCGAACACGTGATCGACTGCTCTCACCCTCCATCCAGTCGCCATGGCGGCAAGCGCAATGTGCTGAGCTGGTAATACGCGGCCACAAAAATGTTTTGTCGGCTAAATATCTGCAGATTCACTTCACTCCGGCATCCCCGTCGCCAGCGGCAGCACACAATCACGCTGCGGCTCCCGGCTAAGTATTCCAAAACCGCACGCGTCAAGGCGCTCTCTCGCTCTCGCTCGGCCTTACTGTTTGCGCGTAGCGGGAAGGAAGCCGACCATCTCCATCGCCAGCTGCAGACGCTCAAAGTCGTGTTTCAAGTCCTCGCCCTCCACGCTGAAGCAGTCCTGCTGGTATCACAAACACACACCGGAAGACAGGAAGACGTGATCTTTTTTTTTGTCTAACAACACCTAACATTTGCATTCATTTTCTTTTTGATTTCAATTTTAGACATTTAGTCCAAAACTCATGTATTTATTTTTTTGCACCCACTGCACTCATTTGTTTTCAAGTATCCGCTAATACGGAGTCTCGATACGATACCTCAGCAATACATTGCGGAGAAAATACAAGCGCAGCCAAACTGTCTTGATGAGCTTAATTTAAAAAAATATAATAAAATGAAGAACTGCATCCCAACATGACGACTCAGGAGTGGTTCAAATCGAGTAAAGAAAAAAAACATATTTCAATTCTTAAGAAATATAAGAAATATAAATATATATATTTAACCCTCATGCAGTATTTTTAAGCGGCTGCATGAAGGGTATTACGTCCCAAAAATGGCCCTCTTCCAATGTGCAACAACTTTTTTCACTTTTCATTTTTTTTCCACTTTCAACCCCTCAAAATGTTCAGTGGGAATTGGCCAAGACATAGATATACATCCTATGCAAAATTTCAGCTTTGTGGAGTTATTTTTCACTGTTTTTTCTGTGGTGTCCATTTGTCCAACAGTCCAAAATCATCCAAAGTGTCCGAAATGTCCAATTTTGGGATTATTACTGCATGGGGGTTAAAAATGTGATCTTTTTTTTTTTTAGATGTTGTCATTCCTCATATTCTTAAATGACAACCTGAAATTCACCGCTTAATTTTTATCTTCTACTTAAAAACTATGCTAATCCCAATTCAAAGTGATGCGACGCCGCCATCTACTGAAATCTGTTACTCATTACAACAGTATGCAAGCACAAATTTCCCAGACGAGATGGGCGGGACCCTCTTCCTCGCCCACCCGTTGAAAAACGTACTTGACGAATAGACGCCTAAGTGGCACTTTTGGTGGCGCGATTCCAGTTGACGGATTTAAACGTCCACAGCGGAAAATGAGTTAATACGGGTTGACGGCTTTTGAAACGTGTTTCAAACAAATCACTGCAAAAAAGTATTGATTCTTGCCTCAGCGCAGAATAACCATCCCTGAAGAAAATCCGTCAAAAAAGCGCATCTGGCGGAGCTTAGATTCGGTTCGGATGAAAATACGTGACATGTCGAGTGTGCGCGGACAGGTTGTGCGGGTCAGCATATTTTCAACCGCGCACAAAGCAGAGTCATGGGCTAGCTCAAGAAAACACAAGCAGCCCGCTCTTCACATCCCAAAACCTCCTTCTTCCCCACATTGTTTCCTCTCGGAGAACAATCGAGCCACTTTTCAAAGCGCAGGCTGCACTCGGACCGCGGTGTCAAACAACACAATGAGATACATTCACGTTCGTGTTTGTTTGCCAATACTCTGGTCGACATGATCATCGGACAAACAAACTGCAGTCAAGTCAAGGCACGATGAGGAAACAGCGGGTTTATTTTTGACAGATTGGAAAACAAAGAGTTGAGTTTTTGCTGCATAACGCCGCTGACATTGCAAAGTCGGGCTCGCCATCTTCATCGGCTCAGTTTCCACCAAGCGCTGACATTTACTTTGGTTGAAACGGATTCTCAACAATAAGGGAAGAAAAGGAACAGAGCAACGGGTGGAATGGCGGCCCGAGAATGCTCACTTCCGTATTCGCCTGCCAGAGGTTGAATGGGACCGCCGAGCGCGCCGCTTCCCAACCTTGATCGGACGCTAAGTGGCTACACGTTAGCATTCGATGCTGAACGTTTTGAGGTTCGGCTGCTCAGACGAGGCGAGATCGACACCAAAACTTTCCGTGACTTATGTGTTGCGTTATATTATTTTGTTATTTCACGTTAACTGTAAAGCGCTTTGTTACAGCTGTAGCTGTAACAAAGCCGATATATTAATAAATATGGATTGTTTTGTAAAACATTTTCTCCCCCGCCCTCCATCTCTGAACTAAATTAATGAACAAACTAGGAACCAAAAGTGACATCATCGGGCTATTTTTATTTATAGCTTGGTTGTCTTGGAATCACTTAGCCAAGTATAATGGTTAGCCTGCTAGCTAAAACTCTGAAACACGCTATCCATTTCAGCATTAAAAAAACAAACAAACAAAAAACCCCGTGCCAGTTATTCGGATCAACAGAATAGTCAATTAATTCCCCCAATGATCATCTTAACTATGTCTGAATTTCGACAGCATGCCGTCCGAAATCAACTTACCAACAGAAATGTAAATTACCGGTCGCCGTTCTGTATCGCTTGAGAGCAAATGACCAAGATGTAATGGCGGGCTGAAGAATTCAATATTTTGTTTCTTGGTGTGCAGTGAGCTTTTTTTTTTTTTTCTTCCTAAATGTAAAATACGTGCTTTGGCTGACTAAAGGTTGGGAAACACCGCACTTCCGCTCTGTGTCACTATGCTGCCTTCACACACAAACCACTTCAGGATTGACTGTTTCCTTCCAAATTGGACAGGACAGCTTGGTGGAAACTTTATTTCGCCTTAATCATGACTGGCGCGCTCAAATGAACGCGCCCACATGACAGCACCGACAACAACAACAACAACAAAAGCCCAAATTTAAAAAAAAATGAAAATAATAATGCATAGCACCCTGCCGACAGCTAACAGCACGGACATTCAAAACGAAAGCACAAAAACAGTTGAAACGCGCGTCAGACTGAGGCGGCCCACAACCAAACGCATCCAAACAAGGTTTGCTCTTTGGGATGAGCTCTTTTGTGGACATTTACGCTAAGAGCAATGAATGTCACCGTCGAATTAAAATGAAAGACGTGACAAAGGGGTGACGCCATCCAAATGATTGAAGCGAATGGAAAGATCTTGCACAGCAAATGGAGTCGAGCAAGGAAGAAGGTTCAGGACAGGGAACCCACCGAAAAGAACGAGAAATGGGACAAAATCGAACATATTTGTGTGCAGTGTTGATCCACAAAGTCCTGAACCCTCCCCCCCCCCCCCCCCCCCTTTAAGACGGCGGTTTCCGGTCGGGACAGCACTTCAAGATGGCTTTCGAGGGATTCGTGGGGGCGGGGTTTCCTTATTGCGCATGCAAATCAGAGGTGACAAACAACATCTTTGAAATGAGATCTCTCGCTTTATTAACCCTTACAAAACGTTCGGGATCAATTTGGATATTCTTGGCCTGGTTCAAAACGAAGCCGAAATATATTCTGTGACGTGGGCATGAAAACAAACGAACAGTTTGTAAGGGTTAGGATATCCCCATCGAAAGGGGGCGGCAGCGCCGTACGGGGCGCGAGCGGCTGAGATCGGGGGCCGGGACCACACACCCCACACCTCCGTGCGCACGCGGGCGTTATATACTGACCAGCTCGCTCTCATAGCAATTGTCCCAGCGGAGTTTGCGCGATTTCTTTGTCATCTGCAAGTGAGGCACAGTGCGTTAGCGGGGTCTCAACCGCAACACACGACAACGCGACTCGCCGGGGTCAAAACGAAAACAGCAGACTGGCAACAAATCCATGGCGAGCCTTCAGCGAGCGAGATGTGACGAAAATAACAATGATGACGTTCATGGCAGATGCTGCACTTGAGAGCTTGCGCCGGAATCAAATTCCAACAATGTCACCGGCTTTGTTTTATCACAATGAGATAAAAAAATTTTTTTAAAAAAAGGTGGGAATGAATCAACTGTGAGTCAAAGTATATGAAAATGTAGCGAAAGGCATATTTGAGATGGAACCCTGAGACAGATGGACAGAGAGGGACGGACACCAACACGCTGGCAACCAAATCTGGAGGAAAATGCTAAATATGGATGAACGTGTGTGTGTGTGTGTGTGTGTGTGTGTGTGTGCGTGCATGCGCGACAAACACACAGGCGCACAAACATAGTCGACTGCCAGCGGCCTCGGCACGCGAGCTGAACTACTGCGCGAGTCATTCTGTTACCATGGCAACAGCTCCGCATAGTAACAAGACGCAATTGGGAAGATGCGGAAAGGCAGCGTGAGGATTCGCAAAAGGTGACGTGGGGATGAGGGGAAGTGATACTTGTCTTGGTAGAGACCCAAAATGACGAACAGACCTTTGTCTTTGTGTGCGGGCAAGATAAGAGGGAATGTGGCACGCGCGCGCACAAGCACGCCGGGGGAGGGCTCCCAAGGAGGCCGCTGATGCAACCGACGCCACAGATTGCAGCAAGGTGCGCCACTTGAGTAAACATGATTAAGTATAATAAATCAATGTGAAATGGAATGGACTCGCCGGGAAGAATGAAAGAAAAAACAAGAGAGCAGCTGGAAAAAACAAGTATGGCACAATGGAAGAAAAAAGGACTGAAGTGAGGGAAAGAAAGAAGGAGGGTAGAGACTAGAGAGAAGAGAATAAGAGAAGGATGAAGTGAGAAGAGGTAAATGGAAGAGGGGGATAGTACAGAAGACAGAAAGGGAGATGGGGGGAATGAGGAGGGGGAAATGGTTGAAGCCAAGGACAAAGGAAAGCAGGTAAATGGGATGGGACAAAAAAAAAAATAGGGAGGAGGGAAGAAAGGGAAGTCAGACGGGATTGATGGGGAAAGCAAAGCGACGGTTTCGAAAAGAAGCCCTGCTGCGGGTTATGTAAAAGAAGGCATAAATAAGGGACAAGTAAGGAAGGAGGACAAGAAAAAAAGCAAAGACGAAAGAGGGAAGAGGGGGAAAGAGAAAAGCTAGCAAGGAAGGAATAAAGTGAAGAAGGTAGAGGGAGGGAGGCAGGAGAGAAGACAAGAGGGAAGGTTGGAAGGAAGGAAGGTCGAGGGAGGAAGGCAGGAGAGCTACAAGGGGGATGGAAGGAAGGAAGGAAGGAAGGAAGGAAGACAAGAGGGAAGGAAGGAAGGAAGGAAAGTAGAGGGAGGAAGGCAGGAGAGATACAAGAAAGAGGGAAGGAAGGAAGGAACACGAGAGGGAAGGAAGGAAGGTAGAGGGAGGAAGGCAGAAGAGATACAAGAGGGAGGGAAGGAAGGAAGGATGGAAGACAAGAGGGAAGGAAGGAATGAAAGAAGGAAGGAAGGAAGGAAGGAAGGAGATACAAGAGGGAGGGAAGGAAGGAAGACAAGAGGGAAGGAAGGAAGGTCAAGGGAGGAAAGCAGGAGAGCTACAAGGGGGAGGGAAGGAAGGAAGGAAGACAAGAGGGAAGGAAGGAAGGAAGGAAAGTAGAGGGAGGAAGGCAAGAGAGATACAAGAGAGAGGGAAGGAAGGAAGGAAGGAAGACAAGAGGGAAGGAAGGAAGGAAGGTAGAGGGAGGAAGGCAGGAGAGATACAAGAGGGAGGGAAGGAAAGAAGAAAGGAAGAGGGAAGGAAGGAAGGAAGCATGGAAGGAAGGCAAGAGGGAAGAAAGGAATGAAGGAAGGAAGAAAGGAAGGAAGGAAGCATGGAAGGAAGGCAAGAGGGAAGAAAGGAATGAAGGAAGGAAGGAAGGAAGGCAGGCGCGAGCAAAGAAGGAAAGAGGGGGGGAGGAGAGAAGGCAAAACGGATGATGCGATTTACCAAGAAGGAAAGCAAAATGGAAGTCAAAGGGGCAGAGTGCGGCATGAAGGCGCATGCGAGCTGACCTGGTTGAGGTAGTGGTATTCCTCAGGTTGGAGCAGGTGGAACGACTTCCTCTCATCCTCGCTGGCTCCAGCCAGCAGGTAGTAAAAAACGTGGTAGTTCCTACACATGACACACCGCCGGTCAGCAAGCGCATCAGCGGACACTTGACCAAACACGTCGACAAGCAGCGTGCAAGCAGCGCCAGGACGGTAATCAGGCCCACTTGCGGTTTATTTCGCTCCAGTCAAAAGCGTCTTCCGAAGGGGCGTGTCACCGGTCATGTGACACAAACAGGAAGGGACTCGCGTGGTCATCGTCTCTTACCTTTCGTTGTGCTCCTGGTAGACCAGACGAGATTTCTCCAATAGGTACTTCTCCACGTAGGCCCTGAAACCACACACACACACGTCTCCAGTTTTAGGAATTGCAGACTTGTTTTTTTCCTTTTGTATTTTTCTGATGTCGTTATTTTGAGTCTCACACTCGAGTCGATTCATAGTCGGGGGGCTTACCCTCGAACAGTGCCACTGGCTTGGTAGTTGACCTGAATGAACTTGCCGAAGCGGCTGGAGTTGTTGTTGTGGGCCGTCTTGGCGTTGCCGAAGGCCTGCGAGGTGAGGACAGAGAGAGCGCCATCGTCAGGTCGGTGACGACAGACAGCACGCGTGACAATAAACAACCGGTGGAATTAGCCGGCGGGGGCGATTCATTTTCAGTCTGGATGCGGAGGGGTGAACATCTCCTGCTCTGGATGATCCCCGAAAATACCACCAAAAAAAAATGGTAGTAGATTTGGTGCTCGCTTTTTGCAGGGACAATGTCCACTGGTTGCGTCAGAAAAGTCACACTCCCTAGCTCCGCCCCAGTCGTCATGGTAGCAAGACTCTACATATGCATAAAACGGATCTTCCCCTAAAAACCAAGTCATTTCCAAAAGTGATTTCAGCAATTTTGGCAGTCTTTTTTTTGGGGGGGGGGGGGGGGGGGTGATTTTACCCATAGAAAGAACCTAGCAAGCGTCAAGTTCAAATGTAATGCGCAAAATCGTCCCAAAATCATTCTGTATCGCAACAGACATCGATGCGAAACACCGCAGTATTTTGTCCTTGTGTCTGCTTGGAAAGTAGCGAGCAGAACAAGAGGACTTAAAACACTTCCCTGAGGAACTCCGCTCAAAATGGTTACTCGGGATGGATACTGGAGAGGGATTGTGCAAAGTCAAGTATTTTTCACACACGCGACACTATATTCAACACTACGTGGGAAAAAGGGACACAAAGTTCAGAAAATATGTTTTTGCCCCAGTCAAATAAAACAATGTGAGTTTTTGCAATGAAAAAAAAAAATGCATTTGATTGTCGTCGTGATGTCCAGACTGGCAATTCTAGGAGCAGTGAGCCCAAAGCTGTTGAAAGAACGGTTTTTATTTTTGGTGATGATGTCACCTGGTCACATGGTTAAACGTGAACGGCGTTGTGACCCGGGTCAGGGGGCTCGCGGGAGCCCCCCCCCCCACCCCCACCCGCTGGCCCCTTACAAGTCAACCCTGCACCACACTGCCAAATTCCTAACACCTCACCGTCAGTATTCGTGGAAGCTAACACACACACACACACACACACACACACACACACACACACACACACACACACACACACACACACACACACACGCATGAACATCTCCACATCCATCATTGGGGGCCACAAGACGTTGCATGTCGGTTCTCATTCGGGAGGCGTTGGGGCCCTCAGCAGGAGATAAAAGGAGATGACAGGATGTCAAAGATGACAGAAGGAGGAAGAAGCGAGAGGGCCGGAAGGCAAAGAAAGGTGAGGCGAGAAGAGCGCAAAGCTCAGTGATGTTGCGTGAGATGAGAGAGGGGGAAGATTAAAAAGAAAAGTGGAAGTTGGAGGAGGGCACGTGATGAAGAGACAAACAACAACGCGTAAAAAGTGAAAAATGTTCAAGACCATTTTAGAATGTTTCTAAACAATAGGCCAGACATGGGTACTTCCTGTTCTTTATTTGATTGCTTTGTGTTTAGACCCTAGAAGGCTTGATGTTTTTTTTTTTTTTTAAAGCATTTTCCCCTCCCACACACACACACAAAAAACAAGTTTACAGTTTGTCAGTAGAATTTGGGTTACTGCCTAACTAACGTTTAGTTGTGTTATTGAGAAAAACAACTCAAAGCACTGAGATAATGAGTCTGTGTGTGTGTGTGTGTGTGTGTGTGTGTGTGATGCTTTCGATGAACGGCATGGTGAGATTAATGAGCAGGCCCACAAAGTCCGTATGATTTAGTGGGGGGGGGGTGGGGGGGGGGGCTGCTTTGTGGCCAGCTCCTGCTGTGACCACAGCGTAGGAAAACACACACAGGGATTATTCTGCGTGTGCGCGCGTGTGTGTGTGTGTGTCTGTGTCATGTAAGGTGAGAGCAAGAAAAAAATAAAAAATAAAGTCAAAAGCTCAGGCAGAATGCGAACAATTTGGCCCAGAATATAAACAAGGACGTGCGCAACGTCGTGGCGCAACCACGCCCGACCGACTGTGCCAGAATGTCCACGCCACGTAAGGATGAGGATGATCAATGATCAATTTTTGGGGAAAAAAAAAAAAAATGACAAAGCGCACATCTTTTAGGCCCTTGGTGCATCTTGTCTGTCTTTCATCAATTGCGAATTTGGGATCGGTGTCATGCAATCCTCAGCCAATCAGTCAGCCACTCCTCCATGAAGAGTCTCCAGTTGGTCCACAATGCTGCCGCTCGCCTCTTGATTGGTACTCGTAGGAGGGAGCACATCTCTCCTCCTCTGGCATTCCTTCACTGGCTCCCTTGTACAGTTCTTTGCGCAAATCCGAGGCAATTCCGGGTTATGGAATCGACCAAGCAGACGCGCTACAAGCCCTGATTGGAATTTGAATGTTTTTGCAAGTGTAATTGTAATTAGCTAAAGTATTATTTTGCATAGCCTGCGGTACCTTATGGTCGAGTGACGAGCTCATTTATGCCAGCTTTGGTCGAAATCAGAGATTTGCACATATGTTAAGGTTCCACGCCCATGCAAATGGAGAGCTCGGCACCGGCTGCAAAATAACGTGATGCTAACGCATGCTTCTCAGGCCCCCCCCCCAGGTTTTTCCACGCAGTCATATGATATTAGTCACTTGTTTCTTCCTCCCCTGCTAATAGTCTTCCCCCCCCCCCCCCCCCCCTTAGCCTAACAGGAAACAAGGCATGTATTTCCAAGACAGGATTTAGCTTGTTAGGTGGAGAGCACAAAGGGAGCTAGCCGGTTAATTATCATGTCAGGATCTTCCTGTTAGCAGGGGGTGAAATCATATGAAATACAGCCCCCCCCCCCCCCCACACAAAAAATATTGTTATTTCGTTCTTCCTTCCAGTACAGCAGCAGTATTTTCCCATCAGCTACCAAAAACCTTTCGGTGACCTACATTCCGAAACACAGGTGGAAGCATGCCAAATAGGCCACAGTTAGCTTGTCTATTTCGTGGAGATTTAAAATGATGAAATGTCAGGAGCTGCTTCTTTTGATCAATGTGGATGAATATGGGCTCTTCTTTTCTCAAATTATTGTGTGACATACGTGAGTTAGGGTATTAATGACAGTAGCAAGTTAGGATCTTCCTCAAAGCGGCTCAAAACAAAACCTTCATAGGGTTCGCCTGCGGCACATTGTCTTGTCTTTTACAAAATCATTGGGTGACCTACTTACTGGGATGAGTATGTTAGCTTAGCATCCGTTAGCCCAGTTACTGCACATGTACCGCAGCTGAACCGAGGCGTCAGAATAATAAGATGGCGGGCCTTTCTACAAGCTTGTACATTGTGTTTGTCTTATTAGCGGTTAAATGACCTACTTATTGAGATGTGGACCTGCGAAGCAACTGTTAGCTCAGCATCCATTAATCGAAATATCACGCCTGTTACACGGGGAACTCAGGCGTCAAAATAATGAAATCCTTCAAGCTTTTATCGGATTAGCTGTTTCCTGTGTAAATCAATTAACCGTTTTTGAGTTGTGGTTAAGAGCCAAATGGGAGTTGGCTAGTTAGCATAGAAATACTTTGTAGCTTCCTCAAAGTGTGAAGGTTAAAATTAGGTTTTTTTTTTTGCCCCTCAAAGCACAAAAAGAGAAAATAAAACTTGACCTACATTTGGAAACAGAGGTGAACACTGTTAGCTTAGCTAAAACATTGGCTTCTGTTAGCTTGTTTTGGTCCGAGCTGGATCACTGAAAGTTTTAGAGCCCGAACAGAAGATCTGGTTTTTAGTACTACGGTTTGATGCGACCTCTAAATCCAGGTCGACTTTGTCCTCACTTTTTGACAATGGCGTGAAGTGTGTTGTTAGCTCTGAGCTGGATTGCGGGTGTTTAGTGTGATGTGTCACTGCCTCACTAGGACTAAAAATGGGAGAAAAAAAAATCCGACATCTGTACCTTTCTCTGGATCTGCACGACCATTAAATTTGCCTCTTTCCAACAATGACGGCGTATCCGTGCCCATATATGGTGGCAAGACTGTTCCATAACGGGGGGGGGGGGGGTTCAAGCCGTCATGCAAGCTTTGCCCACCATTTTAAAAACAGCCCATCGCTCAATTTAAACACTTAAAAGAGACTTCTCAGCTCATTCTGTCTGTTCCATTCTTCATGGGATGATCCCTCGATTGGAGAAAAAAACAGACAGGGCCGGAAAAAAAAAGGGGGGTGGGGGGGCGGGGTTGTGTTACATGACCGTGACGCTGAAGAGCTTCGAAGAACATGCTGGCGAGTGAAAAATGATGCGTCTTGGACGTTAGGATGCATGTAGGCGAAAGAGTTCATCAAGTGTTGGGTTATCCCCTGAATCGAACCCAATAGGCGGGCAGGCCTTCAATGATGGCTGCACTTCCTTCGCCGTTGATTCAGGGCCGCTCCTTTTCTTTTGAAATGTCAGCCTGCCATTGAGCTCATTCACTGGCTGAACATTCAGTGCGGTCGTTAAACGCCAGGGCCATTATCTGTCTTCTGTCCAAGTGTTTACGAGCTGCATTCGCAAGCCATTTATCTCGCTTGGCCACCAATTAAAAACAGCGATGTCGTCGAATCCTTTATATAATAAATCCCGGGACAACTTACTAAGAATTTGTGAGTGTACGCTTCCAACTCAGTAAAAAATGTCTGTGAAAAGGTTGGTTTGCATGGCTTTGGAGTGGAAGAACCTCCGCCAGATCGTGGGAAAGGAAATGTGTGTGTGTGTGGAGGTGCGGGGGGGGGGGGGGGGGGGGGGGGGTAGATGGCAAATATGTGGGGAAAAAAATACAAATAAAAAAAAATACTGTGGTGTACTGCACCCTTAACCCTGATGCAGTATTTTTAAGCGGCTGCATGAAGGGTATTACGTCCCAAAAATGTCCCTCTCTTCCAATGTGCAACAACTTTTTTCACTTTTCATTTTTTTTCACTTTCAACCCCTCAAAATGTTCAGTGGGAATTGGCCAAGACATCGATCTACATCCTATGCACAATTTCAGCTTCCTGGAGTTATTTTTCACTGTTTTGTCTGTGGTGTCCATTTGTCCAACAGTCCAAAATCGTCCAAAGTGTCCGAAATGTCCAATTTTGGGATAATTACTGCATGGGGGTTTAAAAAAAGTGTGATTTGCTGTCTTTTATTTTTTTTTTATGACTGTCATAGGCGACCACGTGACTTTTACAATGTGGCGTGACGCATTTGTTCATCTGTCACCAAAGGTGAGCGGCTCTCGGGCCAACCGAGCGTTTTCTAGAGCGCCGCTCCTCATTTCATGTCCTGTCATGCCGAGACTGAGCAAGAGCCTGAACCAGCACCCAGCAACCCTGGACTGGTCTCGCGAGAGAACAAATCGCCACTCACATTGGCACCTAATGACAATACCGTCTTGGTTGAACCTAACATGGCTGTCGTCTGTCTCAAAACGTAGCAAAAGCCGCTCCCCCGGCCAAACGCTGACATTTGAAAGCCTTTTGACAACATCTTCCCGGTGAACATCTCAACCGCGTGGCATCCTAGTGTGGGCATGTGTCGGGGGGGGGGCATCCCTTGTATTCCTCCATTCACGGCAAATTGTGATTTTCAACATTTTGCAAAAAAAGATGAGGGCGCGTGCGTCACATGCTGTGTTGCCCTTCAATCTGCACAGCGTCGCCCTCTGTGGCTGTTGCAGTTGTTCACCGGTTAAATATATGAAAAGAAAAATATGAAACAAAAGGCAAAGTGTCACTTTTGGCTCAAATGTCCAATTTCTCACACAGCTGACACACACACACACACACACACACACACACGTCTCCCTCTCTCTCTCTCTCTCTCAGTCTCTCGCCCCCTCCCTCTTTCTCCATCTCCCTCACCCTCCCTCTCTATTCCTCTCTCGCCCGCTCCCCCTCTCTCCATCTCCCCATCTCCCTGCATCTCACCCTCTTCCTCTCCCTCTCAGTCTCTCTCTCTCCCCCATCTCCCTCCCCTTCTTCCCCTCCCTCCCTCCCTCCCTCTCTCTCTCACCCCCCCTCTCCCCCCATTAATGGTTGCTGTCACCATGTTGAACTACATCTGGATCTTATTTGTCTCGGGAACGACTCAACTTAAAGGGGGTGGGGAGGGGGGGGGGGGTTGAGGGTGAGACCAGATGAGGTGAGAGGGGAAGAGAGGGAACGTTCAACAAGGATGGGCAGACAGGAAAACGACCATCGGAGGTGAATCCGGCACAAAAACGCCGAGAGAGTCCATTAGGTATTCTGTAAACCCGGCGAGGCCATGATAATATCATAAGAAAAAAAAAATAAGAATTTGACTACTGATAGCTTTCTCATGCCTTTCCAACCACCCAAGGACAAAACCCTGGCTAAAAACATAATACTGTAATATATAATAATACCATAATAATTATATTTTAAATATAAAATACTAGGCGGCCCCCAATGGTCCAGTGGCTAGCGTGTCAACCTCACAGTGCAGAGGTCGTGGGTTCGATCCCGACTACCGGCCTTCCTGTGTGGACTTTGCATGTTCTTCCCGGGCCTGCGTGGGTTTTCTCCGGGTACTCCGGTTTCCTCCCACATTCCAAAAACATGCATGGCAGGCTGATTGAACACTCAAAAATTGTCCCTAGTTGTGAGTGTGAGCGCGGATGGTTGTTCGTCTCTGTATGCCCTGTAATTGGCTGGCAACCGGTTCAGGGTGTCCCTTCCCGCCTACTGCCTAAAGATGGCTGGGATAGACTCCGGCAACTCCCCCACCTCCTCCCACCACCAGTGGATCACAATGAAAAGAAAACATTCCACACAAGCATATATAAACTCAGACAAAATATTGATTTTACAACGGTTCAATTAGCAAAATCTAAATGAAACCGATGAGCTCATTCAAACATTTTAAAAACTCGTTTCGCGTGAGTCCGAGGGGCAAAACTCCTTCGCCACAAGTCCATTTGCATTCCACAGCGCGACACAAACTGGAGAAGGAGGTCACGCTCACACGGCAGTCACTCACCACCGAGGAAGGAGGGAGGGTCGTATTTGTTGATTAGGGGCTGGGGGACCGCCGAGTGCACGCTCTGAGCATCGCCAGCATTTTTGCAATTCACATCAAGTGAAAGTGGTCAATGTCAGTCTCAATACTCTTAACAAAGCGGACCATAATAATGTCATCGTTCATACATTAGGTCAGAGTTTCATTCGTCCGAAAGTCTTAACGTGCCTTTAGGTGCTGCTGTTTTGGTTCTCAACAGAATTCAAATGTTTGTTTTTTTCCCCCCCCTTTAGGGCCGTGTCCAATTTGAGTTTTCAGGCATCAAATCAATCCCTCCTCCAACCTTGTGGCCTGAAACGTCACATGGCGCGGCTGCAACCAAAACCGATGGAAAAACTTCACGGCCGTCAAACTCCGATAAATCGTCATACCCACAAATGCATATGCTCAAGTGTTTGTTTATGTTTAGCAAGAAGGCTCTGGCGTTCATCGAAGACTGCGGTTCATCTAATTACAAAAGTCGAGGCCGAAACATCCTGCTGAGGTAAACTGCTGACGAGCATGTTGCAAGCGTAGCGTCTGACGGCAAACGTAAAGACTTGTGTGGGAAAATCCCGCAGTCTAGTGCTAATCAACACGTATAGAAGCTTGAATGCTGTAGCGAGAGATGATTCATTTGTGTGGGCGGAGGGTGCCTACAGAGTGCGCGGTACATCCAGCATGCGATGGTGCGTATTAGTCCTCTAATTACACAGTACACACCATGTAGAAAAAAAATCTTGCTATATGTGGTCAAGACACGGCAACAACATCTTGGCCTCTTCCAGTGTTGGGACGCTGACTGTATTTCGAAAAAAAGACAGAGATAAGTTTTTTTTCTTTTTGCAGCTTCATGGGACACGAAGGGTTCAACCAACAGAGAAAACAACAAGACCCAAAACACACCCCTGAGGAACTCCATTCAAAATGGTGACGGACTGGTTGTTACTTCATATGAATGTTGGCCAATCACGCTGCAAAGTCAAATTATGCGACATACACGACACTGCACTGAACACCCGGACGAAAGTGGACCGTTCACCTAAAGCACGGGGTGTCAAACCCTAGGCCCGGGGGGCCAGATCTGGCCCGCCACATCATTTTATGTGGCCCGCGAAAGCAAATCAAAGATGGCAACGTTCATGATGCTTGCTAAATCTCTAGCAACATTCTAATTCTGTAATAAACAAGAGTGACACTGGAAGCATTTTCTTGTCACCAAACCTCTCACTACAGTCGCTTAAACAATAGGTGAATAAACTGTTATTCTTGACTTTTTTTATATGGTTTCACTCATAACGGCCCTCCAAGGAAAACGTTCACTAAAATGTGGCCCGCGACAAAAATTAATTTGACACCCCTGACCTAAAGGAAGTGAATATTTAAGAAAATGTGTTAGCCTTGCTCAAAAAACAAACAAAAAAACAATTGGCTTGTCTCCATCCTAATTTTGGGAGTGGGTCTATGTGGATTTCTGTTTGTGGGACATGGAGGATTCGACCGGACCTAAAACAGTTGCCTGCGGAACACCACTCAAAATTGTGATGGTTATTCGGAAAGGATTTTGGTGCGCCACTGGACAAAATCATGCATGTGGTTTCTCCAATACCATTCTGTACTAAACGGTACTACACCAGTGGTTCCCAAATTTTTTGTGGCACCGCTCTCATTTGGATACAAAACACACTAGCCCACCACCCAAAATAAAAAATAAATAAAATAAAGCACACTTAGATGAGTTTGGTATAGAGGAAAAAATCCCTGGCTTGAAGGCAGTTCTCTCGAGTCCTTCATTGTTGAGAAAAGTCTTCAGTGAAGAACGGAAGGTGAGAACAATGACCTTTTTCCCCTTCCTCTGAATTTGGTTTCAAAAGCAGTTTCGGCCGAATGAGAGAGAGAGAGAGCAGAAGCACCACGAAACATTTGTGTAACAAGGCCTAGAGTCGGTCAAACCTTTGGTGTTTCCGAGCACTTCTGTCCATCAGAGACAACTGCAGTCTGACCGTGGAGGTGCCGAGTCTCCACTTGTGGTAAAAAAAAAAGGCCAACGTGACGAGGCGAACCTCGCATGACGAGCGTGCCGCGTGATTCCGAGCGGCTCACCGCATTTCACGGCTGTCAAGAGGCTGAGAGGTCATTAGAGTGCCCCATCGAGACAAACTGGCCCTCCACTCGGGGGGGGGGGGATTCTCGCGCTTCCTGCGCTTTGACGGCATGATCATTTCTCAGTTGACAGCTCGTACAAGCCGACACGATTGCATCGGCAGGGCCCGGTGTCAGAAAACGAGATACAGACGTCACGTAAATAGCAAACCCGGAGCGGAGTGACCTAAAATATCCGTGAGCTAGCCGGGAGGCGGCACGTGCCGTCTTAGCTTTCGCGTTAACACGAGAAAAGTGCTGTTAGCATTTAGCATTCATTAGCGTGACGTGGTTAGCTTGTTACTGTGTGATCGTGGCAGACGTTTCGCAATGGCCCACCACCTGTTGACATGTACAATTATAAATTTATTCATTAGCGTTTTTTTTTCAGGTCATGGGGGGGGCGGGGGGGGGGGGGGGGGGGGTGGAAGACATAACATTCTTTTTTTGGGTGCTCTTTCTGAAACCACAAAATGGCACTAAAGCCCGAAAGCAAACAAAACGTCGACGTGTCGATTTTTTGTCGGCGAGGAACCAAGTTTAGCCTGGGTCGTTAGCAGAGTTGATGGAGAATCTAATGTTGTAAAACGAGTCTGAAACATGATCCAAGGGTTTTAGCCTTCATCAAAGCTCCGAAAAAGGCCTAAGTGGCCACCGAAACTGGGAGCCAGATAAAAGAACTTCTCCTTCGCCGAAAAATGTCGGAATACAAAATAGATCGAAACTTATGATCCAAGAAGACAACACAAACACAATAGCTGCTCTCACACGGTCAATCCGGAACGAACAGAGAACGTCGATAGCGGCACATCTGCAGTGTAGCGCAACCCCCTCCATCTTTCCTTAGCACCGCAACGTTCTAATCACTGAATAACAAACAATCGCTTGGGAGCAGCTCTTAAAAATCGGGAAACGTGCAGCAAGCCCATGTGATCAGTAGCAGAGTCACAATCAGACCATCTCATTTATGGATGATCTGGACCAGAATCAGCAGCATTAGACCCTGATCGGAACACCCTTATTGATTCACTCCAAATTGCGCAACAAGAAAAAAATTGGGTTAGGGTTAGACTTTAAAAAAAAAAATCTCTTTCGAATTTATGACAAACACGGTGGACTTGCTGCGATTTTGGCCAACAAGTGCACTTTTTCCAGTTGCGCCATCTCTGGTGTCCAAAAACCAACTTCTCCGAGTCCAAAGCAAATAGCTGCAGCTTGGACGGAGAGTCGGGCGGCGGGTTCATAACTCGCCTGCGCAAGACGGGGGCCCGAATGGAAGGACTTGTAGGGGGATGACGGTCCCGCGTTGTCTCAGCGCATGGATGCGCGAAGGTGAATTACGGCGCCATATGAAGAGCGTGCTTGTCGAAGGCATTTCATAAACACCGAGAGCCAGTTCCTCTCGTTTTAGATGAGAGCCGACGTGGAACATTGGCACCACATCCATTAGTTTCTATTTTATGCCCCTTTGACATGTCGTCGTTTTTTTTTTTTTTTTGGTCCTTCTTTTCTTGCCATCTTTTTCTCCCCGCTCTCCTTGATCTCCGGCTCCTTTCTCGATCAAGCGTGCGTGCACCAGAAATAACAGCAGCAACGCTCTGTTTTGACTCCCCAGACTGACAAAGCAACCCAGAAGGCCTTCATTCATCTGTTGGGATGAAAATAATGGATGCAATAATAAGCAAGCGTGAGAAGGACGAAAAGTATTCTGGGCCCTGGCCTCCCTGTGTGGAGTTTGCATGTTCTCTCCCCCCGTGGGCCTGCGTGGGTTTTCTCCGGGTACTCCGGTTTCCTCCCACGTTCCAAAAACATGCATGGCAGGCTGATTGAACACTCGAAATTGTCCCAAGGAGTGAGTGTGAGTGCGGATGGTTGTTCGTCTCTGTGTGCCCTGCGATTGGCTGGCAACCGGTTCAGGGTGTCCCCGCCACCCCTGCCTACTGCCCGAGGATATCTGAGTCAGGCTCCAGCACGCCCGCGATCCTCGTGAGAAGCGGATTTGAAAATGGATGGATAGAAGTAAGGTGACTTCAAGCCAACTTAGTTACTTTTGAAATCAAGTCAAGCGAGTGACTTTTAAAATGAAGTATCGTTACTTAGTTACTTTTGATGACTAAGAACTGGGCCGGCAAGTTGATAGCAAAAATCTGCATATAATTAACGGCCATTTAAATGCAAGGAGGTTAGGGGGATTAACCCCCCCACCCACCCCAAATTCTTGCCAAAATGCTGACAATTTATTACTGTTTAAGAATATAAATCAGGGGTGGGGCGGGGACGTCGGGCGAGGTAAACGTGTGTATATGAAAAACAATCGATAATTGCGCACCAACACTGATGGATTGGTTTCGAAATGAAATGTGACGAATGCCCAAGTGGCCCTCGCTATCCGGGGAAGAAAAAGTTTGCCACCCCCAGCCTGTTTCACAAGGTGACCGTCGTGACAGCTGAGTCGAGCTGTCACGCCACCCTCCCCCCCCCGCCCCCCAACCCACCCACGCAACGTTAGCAGCACTTCAGTCGCTATTAACGGCCTCCTTGCCATCGCGCTCAGCAAAAGTGGGCCACTGGGTTGGTGAAAATAACGCCATCATGTCTCCCTCAGCAGCCCTTGAGGATTACGCCACCCTCTCCTCCCATCCCTCGGCGGTGAGGGGATTGGGGGGGGGGGGGGGGGGGTGGAGAGGAGAAAAAGACAGAGCGCCTTGCTTTCATCTCCTGCGTGCAGGATCACTTTGATGAATTTCGCGGGTGGGCGCGGCTCAGTGGCGCCCCCTGGAAAATTCCGCCTTCTAAAGCCAGTTTTCACTTTCTCTTGCCACTATTTGCGGGATATAGGGAAGTGTAGTGAAGAAAAACATTTCTACATGACCTATATTCATTGCAGGAAGTATACCACAAATTCGGGTTTTTCCAAATATTTCAAAAAATCATATCAAACTCATCTTACTTAAAAACGACAAAGTCGCCGTCACTTCCGCTAACAACCCAGGTTAAACTTAGCGTCTCCTCGACACGCAAAGTCCCTTTATGTTACGTCAACACTATTGTGAGTACATATTACAACAGCAACATACTCATAAACTGAATGGGATAAACCTCTTTAACAATAAGGCAACTGTCATAAACGGTTTGGAACTTGGTAATGAACTACTTGATGAACACTAAAAAATGTAATGCATCGCTACAAATCAAGAGATGAGATTTTGAGCGTGGCAGCCGTTATATTTGCCCACCTGTGAGCAAATCCCTCATTTTGAACCGTTGATCGCCGCTTACAAAGCGCTTCCATAATCAATGACTAGACTGCTTCGAAAATAGTCACGAGCTGCAGTGTAATAAAGAAAAAAATACATCAACAAATGTTCACAATTGCTCCTCTTTGATCCCACTTAACCCCCATGCAGTAATGATCCCAAAAATTGGACATTTCGGACACTTTGGACGATTTTGGACTGTTGGACAAATGGACACCACAGACAAAACTGTGAAAAATAACTCCAGGAAGCTGGAATTTTGCATAGGATGTATATCGATGTCTTGGCCAATTCCCACTGAACATTTGGAGGGGTTGAAAGTGAAAAAAAAATGAAAAGTGAAAAAAGTTGCTGCACATTGGAAGAGGGACATTTTTGGGACGTCATACCCTTCATGCAGCCGCTTAAAAACACTGCATGAGGGTTAAACATGTCGAACAACAGGCTCGCATTTGTAGTTGCGATAACCCGAGCACTGCCCTGCATTATGAAAACTCATTTCAGATGGAAATGCCCATTATTTAAAATAAAGAGTCAAAAATGAGAACGGTTTAGTCAGGAGATTAAATTATTAAATGATTAACTTCATGTTTCACCACAACAGAGAGTGGCAGGGCGGCTTAGGTTTTTTTTTTTTTTTTTTTGCGGCACATATGAAGATTAAACAGCTTTGAATTTCAAATGAAAGCCAAAACAGTTGCCTATCTATTCCAGCAGGAGGATTTAGCATGATTAACATGAAGCTGGCGAGCACACAAAGGCCCGAGGCAACACACGCACACACACACACACACAGACGCACACGCACACTTCCACGCTTACATTGTAGTCATAAAGCACCTCCACTCCTACATTGTGTGTATAATTACAAAAAACAAAATTACAATGAGGACTCTCGGAAAAGCGAAGACCTCTGATCACGACTGCTGTCTGATCAAAAAGCTTCCATGCATCTCCAATTTTGGCCCGTCCGGACTGAAGAATTTCATTCATTCCACAAGCGCGGTCATCACATCGCCAATCGATGAATGGAACTGCCACGAATCCACACACACACACTCAGCGGGAAGCGGCAAGTACGATGGTTCTAGTTCGGTTCGCGTGTGTCGCGCACGCGGCGCAAATCGTTATCTCCTGTGCGGCATGCGTACACACTAGCGCTACTTGGCTAGCCAAGTTTAGCGCTCGTGCTAACCATCCTTGGGCTAACAGCTATGGTCAACTGTGTTCTTTTTGCACCATTGTATAGCTTGCTTTTGCACAATGAGTTCGGAATTTAAAAAAAAAGACTGCCAACTGGCACCAGGTGCCCGTTTCGAGCGGCAGAACTGACAGCGAAGGCACCCAGCGTCCAGTCTGTAAAATCTTTGGGGACTCGAGAGATTACGGCTAGCTTGACATCGCTAATGCTAAGTACATATACGTCAGTCTTCGTCATCCATTATCTGAACCGCTTTAACCTCACGAGCGTGGCGGGAATGTGCATTTCATAACTTAGAGCTCTAAATTAGGAGAGTATTGATTAGATCACTTAGAAATCAACATTTGGTGTGCCAATCTACCTACAGTCAAACCTCGGTTTTCGAACGTCTCGGTTCTCGCCCAATTCGACCAAAAATTTTGACTTTTTTTATGCCTCGGATGACAAACAAATTTCGGTTCTCGAACAAACTGAGCGCACTTGAATGCACCATTTGACTCCTCTCGCCTTCCTTCCACGAGGAAGTGACGCTTCCTCGGGTAGACGAGGAAGTGACGCTTCCTCGTGTTGCTTTCCATTGTGAGCTGTCGTGTTCAATAAACATTTTTATTTTAAAAAGAGCGTGGTTTCGGTTTTCGAACAGCCTTCTGAAACGGATTATGGACGAAAACTGAGGTTTGACTGTATTTTACAAAAGCAGCATTTCATGGGAATTCCAAAACAATACAGTACTATCATTTATCGTGACAGTTTCTGTTGGGGATTTTTAATTTTATATTTTTTTTATCGTGACAGGCCTAAGAGCGCCTGTGGCGTTTTGCATCGCGCGTTAGCATTGAGCAAGCAGACTTGTAAATGAAGTGTTTTGGGTAAATACACAACCTGTTTGAACTTCAACTGGGAATGGCAGCAAACAGCTCGAAGCAAGCACTCAACCTCTTTTAGGAAGAATCGCTCCCTAGCTGCTGCTTGTCGTCAAGTTCGCTACCACTATTTAGCGCTCGTAGCTCAATACTGCAGCCGGGGTTTTTTTTTTTTTTTTTTACTTCTATGTTTTCCTGCTGGGGGTCAAAAGCAAGGGGATGTCGTTAATATTTGTCAACTGCAGGCATGTGACTTGGAGACTTTTCTGTGACTAAGTGCGATATAAATACATTTGACGTGACATGTGAAAATGGCAGGAAAGTCACATGTCTCAAATATTTTCCCCGAGATGTGGGGTGGCCAGAGGGTGATTATGGCCTCCCCTTGGCCCCCCCCACGTAGCTCCGCCCCTGTCTATTCAGGAGGGTTGTGGGGGTGTAACCTCTGTTCTAAATGAGGGAGTGCCGTATCTTTGTAATCTGTCTACAACCTTTCCTTAATTCGCTTCTCTTCGGATGTTTGTTGCAGCTGTCATGAGACGGAGGCTACCACTTAGCCGGAGGCAAAAAAAAAAAAAAAAAATGCAGAATGTCACAAACAAAATGACCCGTTTGTTTTCTGCTTAAAATAAGTCTACAAAGGGTCGAATTCCAGACCGCCGGGGTACAACAGATGAACCAACGTGCGACATTCTCGGGAGCGCGTTGCCGAAAGCGCCAGTCGTAGCTCGACTGGAAGACCACTTGGGTAGATTGAGTTAGCGCAACAGGCCCAGATGGCCTCTTTGCAGCTCGTGTTTGTAATCGCATCGGCTTCTGATGGCGGTGACGCCACATGAAGGCGCTCCGATTGAATCAGGCCCATTTGGAGCATCGGCACACTTCCACGCAAGTCTGTTCCATCCGTACACCGCGGTACACGTCCTCGGAATTATTCCAAAATTGAAATTAACCGTGCAATGGGAACATGTAGCGCGTAGCATAAAATATTCAAGTAATAAGTCCTTTGGGGCCAGGGGGGGGGGGCGGCACAAAGATGAAAGCTATTTTTTTTTCCCCCTCCTTTACGCTCAGAAAATCTGAGCCCAATTCCAGGCCTCCCAGCTGTGTTTTGCAGCGAGCATCATATTTTGGAACCTTTTTTGTAATGGCAAGTTTACAATTACCGGTGCTAAAAAGAACAACGGTGACCGCGTGAGGGGTCTTTTAACTTCAAACGAGGACGAGAGGAAAACTGAATGCGTGTAAAAAAAAAAAAATATATATATATATATTAATAATAACCATGAAAAAATAAATTTGGCGTATTGAATGGATCCTCGCCACAATGTTTTCAAGTACAGCGTCAGTTCTTCTTTTATTCTATCTATCTTTTGTTTTGGCCTTGAGCGCAACTTGACTCTTTTGGCCCCCGCCATGTGTCCGTTGAGCCCATGTTTAACATCTTGACTCATCTTCTGACAAGCTAAATCAATTCTATTCATCAGTCTGGCCACACAACAACCTAAAAATGGAACACAATCACTCTTTATCCGTCGCAAACTAGGGAAATTCCCGTGAAACAAGATCAAGAATAACACGGAACCGAAAAAAAAAAAAAATATATATATATATGACTACTGAGCAGAATGAAATCAGCAGTATGTGCCAACTATATGAATGTTAACATCTATGTTCAGTTGAAAAAAAAAAAAAATATATATATATATATATATATATATATATATATGGGCGGCCCGGTAGCCCAGTGGTTAGCACGTCGGCTTCACAGTGCAGAGGTACCGGGTTCGATCCCAGCTCCGGCCTCCCTGTGTGGAGTTTGCATGTTCTCCCCGGGCTTGCGTGGGTTTTCTCCGGGTGCTCCGGTTTCCTCCCACATTCCAAAAACATGCATGGCAGGCTCGTTGGGCACTCTAAATTGTCCCTAGGTGTGAGTGTGAGCGTGGATGGTTGTTCGTCTCTGTGTGCCCTGCGATTGGCTGGCAACCAATTCAGGGTGTCCCCCGCCTACTGCCCGAAGACTGCTGGGATAGGCTCCAGCACCCCCCGCGACCCTAGTGAGGATGAAGCGGTTCGGAAAATGGATGGATGGATATATATATATATATAATTGTTTTTTTCTTGTTTTTGCTGAAACTATGATGGTAAACACACCTCAGAAAATGAAACAAATACCCATACACTGTTTTCCAACAAATGCGGATAAGACTAGCGAACAGAAGGAGTGCAAAGGGACTGCTGAGTATTTCGGAACCAACACGAAATTTGCAACATTTGTGCTTGATGACTCATCTTATTACCTCTTTTGATTTGTCTTGCTTGCACATTAAAAAAAATACAACATTTTAAACTGATAGCTATTAGGGTTATAGTATTCACACTTTGATACAAACAAGTCATGCTAGCAAAGTAGCAGCTGTGGCTAAAGTCGGCTTGTTTTTCAAGTGCATGTCAACTTGGTCTTGGGAAGAGGGGTGGGGGGGTGTTGATTAGTGAACAGTATTGAAATCTCGCTAATTTTAAAATGACAAAAGCCTCTTTCAGTAGTGACGCTCGAGTACATAGCATGTACGTGCTAGCATAGCCGGTGCTAGCGTTAGCTTAAAAGCTGGGGTCTGACCGGGTTCTCGTTTGTCGTCGAGACGAAAACAAAGATGTGTTGCATCAGAGCTGGTGTAAATGTGTTCCCACGGAGCAAATTCTTTGCAGTTTGCGATTTTGGGACATTGCGACATACTGGATCTATCAGGGCTGTGTACAGGCCAACACCTAGAGTCCACCGCGACCAGCTGTCTGCAGCCCAAACTGCAAAGTGTCCTCGGCTTTCCCGAGACAGGAAAGCAGGAATTTCTCCCGAGAAGGACAGAATGTGAGGACGATAATCCAGCAAACAGATGTTTGGGAGATCATGGAAGAATGCTGGCTTGCCCAGAGGACACGGATTACCGGCGCGGAAGCGCTAACAGGAACTCGGAGGGGCCGCATCCATGATAGCGAGTCAACACGGAGCAATGTCAAGTCCATGTAAACACAGAATTATCACAGCCTACCGTCCACAAAATATAGAAAGTGCAAAGCCAACCGTATATTCAGAAGAATGGTGCAGTCAAAAGGTGAAGAGCTGAAGGGACCCATACAGCCACAAAGACGCACTGTTGCACGGTCAGCCGCTCACAGTTTTAGCTGTATCGGGTGTGTGCCCCCCCCCCCCCCCCCAAAAAAATCTATCTCAGAAGTCACCAACCTTATAGAAAACAAAAGCAACATTTTCAAATGATCATGTCAGCGCCATTCCTAGAAAATCACCATGTCCCATTCCCGGTGTGCTATTTTTAGAACAGGTCTGCGACGACTCGTGTGCTACTTTGTTTTAAGTACAGTCAAACCTCGGTTTTCGGACGTCTCGGTTGTCGTCCATTTTGGTTTTCGACCAAAAATTTCGAGTTTTTTATGCTTCGGAAGACGAACAAATTTCGGTTCTCGAACAAACCGAGCGCACTTGAACGCACCATTTGACTCCTCTCGCCTTCCTTACACGAGGAAGTGACGCTTTCTCGGGTAGACGAGGAAGTGACGCTTCCTCGTGTTGCTTTCCATTGTGAGCAGACTTGTTCAATAAACGATTTTATTTTTAAAAGAGCGTGGTTTCGGTTTTTCGAAGAATTTCGGTTTTCGAACAGCCTTCTGGAACGGATTATGGACGAAAACCGAGGTTTGACTGGATTATGTTTTGTTCTTTTATGTCGCCAATGCCGCTGAGTTACTGCTCTCCATTTGGCGATACGTATTATAAATGTAAAAAAGGGAGCAGAGGTGCCATAACGGACGGTGGCTGCAGAGACCCCCTTTTTTTCCTTTTTGTCTCTCTCGGGTGAGCGAGTTCAACTCTTGCTGCTGCTGTAACTGTACACCAAGCGCCAGACTGACAAGTTGACGGTGAGGAAACCGTCAACTTGTAGCCAACCTGGGCTATTTGGGGCCGCCTACACCTTGCGGAGCCTCAAACACACCCAAGGCAACAAAGTCTTTGAAAAAGGCATCGAAGAGAGGAGGGGCCCCCCCCCCGGCACGACCTGGAACCATCCATCAGCCGCAGAAGACAGGTCGCGTCCCTCGGGGTGGGGGGTGGGGGGGTGCTTTAGTGCACCGAGGACATCTGGATGAGAAGCATCTGGCGAGGGGGAGGGGGGGGGGGTGCATGGCGAAAATGGGGTTCGGCGGGAGGCCGCAACGACACAGCAAACAGGCTTGTCATCTGTCTAGCGTCACGCAATTTGGCTCGGCAGCCGATCGGTGGAGAACCAATGTTGGGGAAACAACACAAACCCTTCCGGGTCGTCGAAACGTGACTACCACTGACCTGACCTGAAATGACAAGACAAAACTTGCACCGACAGACGTACCAGAAAAAGCTTTTCTATCAATTTATGCCCCCCCCCCCCCCCAATCTCATAAATCAAGTTGGATGTTGTAAATACTTTGTAGTGTGAGCCGATCTTGATTGAGAAGCGAAACTCCATTTTTTTTGGGGGGGGGGGGCCTTTTCTCCCAGGTTTGTCAAAAATGTTTGCTCGTGTTGTCTTTTTCGATCAACGGGTGTCCCGACTTAGTTGAGTTTTGTTCGTCCGTTTTTTTTTTGTCTGCTTTGACTTGCAAGCAAAAAATTTGAGATACAAGCGCACGATTTCCCCCCCCCCCCCGCAAGATTCACCGAAGCAGTTTGGCAGCGAACGAGAGCGATTGTTTGTTTCAAACTTTCTCACGGCAAACCCCCAAAGAAGCGAAGCGCATCCGTCCATTTTCCAAAATGCTCACGACGGTCGCCGGCGTGCCGGACGGAGCCACTCCCACTTGCAACCAATTTTTCGAATGAAAATTAAAACGCCGTTATGACTTCAATTCGTATTTGAATTTTGACTTTTACTGTCGGCCTCCGAAGGCACACCTGTGCAATAAACATTCTGTCTTATCAATATTTTGACATGCCAAACCTGCGAGGTGGATGGATTATCTCGGCAAAGGAGAAGCGTTCGCCGACACGCTTTTGGTACCGATTGGTAAACAATATTCAAAAGCCTTTGGTGCAGCACATATGAAAACATTTTCGATTTTTGAATTCAGCTCATGAAACATGCAAGCGGAAACGAGAGCGCGGCTGGATAATTTTGTCCCCGTTCCGCAATCAGCCCATCGGAATCGACGATCGGGCCTCGCGTCTAATCAACAATTTTTTTTTCATAATTAATCACCGGGAAAAAAAAAAAAATTATAATAAATCTTTGCTTTGGAATGATTGTCAAAGCAATCGGCTTGATGAGATGTGTCGTCATTTGGATTTTCTGGCAAGAGCCGAAAGAGCGAGCGAAGCAGCTGCTGCATGCTGGAAGCTGTCGGCTGCGTTCACGTTTTCCAGATGACCAAGCGGCGGGACTGTGAGTCAACACGCGCAGCTGCATGTGGACAGCGCCTCCGCATGCATCCTGACAGGATGTGGCATCCCGGCACCACTACAGAAAGAATTTAAGACCAAAAAAAAAAAAAAAAAAAAAGGGGGGTGGTCTCGAGTTCACTAGGTCACGTGTGTCCAGCTGCAAATGACACAAGTCAAAAGTTGTTTCGAGGCAAAATCTCGCCTCACCAAACATTCCCCAATAAAATTTTCATAATCCATAATCCATTCTTGATTTGTTAATCCAGGCCGGATTAGGCAACATTTCATGCCCCCCCCCCCCCCTATCAATTCAGAGATGGGGCAAACTGGGTTTCTAGGTCATATGACATGTAGCCTCCGTATGAATGTCATCGGTGCTAAATATAGCACGCGGGACGTTTTGGACTCTCCGTTTCATGCCTCCGCTCACGAGCTGCGGCATTCCTCGGCCAAAAGGAATAACCTGCCGCCTTCTCTTGGGATTTCATCAGGGCTTTTGTCACCTCCGCGTCTAATTTAAAACACATGAGCGGGAAGTGAGGCCCGGGGGATGAGAAGCGCGGCAGCTGCGGCGGCGGCGGCGGACTGCTGGGAATTCCCGACTTGATCAAAGCCGGTGGCCGTTTTTGTTTGCTTTTGGGGTTTTTTTTTTGTTGTTTTTGTTTTTTTTTTGGAAGAGAAGACACAATTCACAAATGGTATTTTAAAATGACATGGCAGCTGAACAGAAAGATACGCTTTGGAAGCATTTTCTCGCCATGTTCAGCATTCCAACAGCCCCCCCGGCCCCCCCCCCCCCTGGGGCAAGTCATTTATTTCAACCCAACCATGACCAAAAAACAATTTTGTTCATTTTGGTTGTTTGTGTGTTTAACGGTTTGCACCGTTCAAGAAACGGCTCAAAGTACTTGCTGGGTTGTTTTTCCAAGACACTCGCTGGGGAGCTGGCTGGGGATTTCGAGCAGATTTGGGTTACTTTTACCCAAAGGTGGCGTTCGGGATTTTAAGGCAGCAGATTTCAGATTGAAGCCTGATTTGTGTGGGCCGAAGAGTTGAGGCGGGCCCCATTTTGGTCACGTTTCTTGCAAAATGACGTTGTTCTCCCTGAGTCTGCGTGGGTTTTCTCCGGGTATTCCGGTTTCCTCCTACATTTGAAAAACGTGCCTGGCAGGCTTGATTGGACACTCAAAATTGTCCCGAGGTGTGAGTGTGAGCGCGGATGGTTATTCGTACTTTGTGTGCCCTGCGATTGGGCTGGCCACCGGTTCAGGGTGTCCCTTCCCGCCTACTGCCCGAAGACTGCCGGGATAGGCTCCGGCAAGCGGATCGGAAAATGAATGGATGAACGAATGTCGATGGCGGCCGGATCGTTCGCCGGGGACCTCTTTTCCGATCAACTCTTCAAATTCTACCAAAGTGCTATTGAGATTACGTAAGAACTGCCACCATACATCGGATCACAAAGCGGACAAACCCCCCCCCCCCCAAAAAAAAACCCCAAATCATCCAGACGACGGCTCGTGTGTCTCTCAAGGCACGGGCTGCTGTTGCCTGCACACCAAACTCGAGCTTTGCGTCTTACCTCCAGCACGGGCCCGGCTCCCAGGATGATCTGCTCCACGCCGCTGGCGAATCCCTTCTGGCTGAGGGCGGTCAGGTGGTGGATGAGAAAGTTGGTGCTCTGCGTCTTCCCCGAGCCGCTCTCGCCCGAAATGACGATGCACTGGTTCCGGCGGCGCTGCAGCATGGCGTGGTAGGCCACGTCGGCCACGGCGTAGATGTGCGGCTCCAGCTTGCCCAGCGCGTGGTTGTCGTACAGTTTGACGTACTTGGGGTTGTAGATGGGCAGGAACTGGAAGGGGTTGACCACGATGAGGATACTCCCGATGTACGTGTAGATCTTCTCTTGGCGGAAACGCGCCCGCAGGCTCTCCAACAGGGCGCGCTCCGTCAGTTGGGGCAAGGCGCAGAGGTCCGTCGGGGGGTGGCTCCCCGCCGGCTGGGGGAGAAAACCCCGCTCCACCAGGCGGCGGCGCTCCTCGGTCACCCGCAGCCACATCTGGAGGCTGCCGCCGTAGTGGATGGACCCGTCCAGGTTCTTTTCCCGCAGGAGGAAACGGTAGTCGTCGCCGCTGCCCAGGCCGCCGCGGTTCTCCAGGGCGCTCCTGGGCCACAGCATCATGCGCTGCACGGGGCAGTCGCCGGGGTTGAGGATCCACTCCTCGCCGCCGAACTCCTTGACCTCGGCCAGCACGTAGCACTTGGTGCGGTCCAGGCGCAGCCGCTCAATGAGGCACTCGATGGCCTCGGCCGCCGTGGTGTTCTTGCGGGCCGTGACGGGGCAGTAGATGGTGCCCTCGGCCAGGGAGCCCGGGTACACGCGAAGGGCGAACTCCTGGTCCTCCAGGCGCCGCCGCATGCTGCCGCTGGCGGCGGCCATGTTGGCACTGCTGGCGTAGCTGCAGCTGCCATCTTGTAAGCTCATGGTGGCACAGCCGCTCCCATCAGCACTGCGCTCTCTCCGGGCACTCTGGCAGGAACTCAGGACATTCCAATCTGAAGGAGACAAAGGCATGTTGAAAAGGCACGCCGAGTCCCGCAAACCTTTGGGGGCGGGGTTAATTATTTCCCCACACTACATGTTTTTTTTGGTTTTTTTTTTAAAACAACCCCCTTCGAACTCCTCTGAAAACGCAAATAAACATTCACAAGATGTTCTCAATCTGGCACATTTCAAGGGGGGCCAGTGCCCCCTCGGGCCCTGCCTTAGCTGCGCCACTGTCCCCAAATAACGGCACAATTTTTCCCCTTTTTTTAACGAACAGAGACTGTACTGTCGGGTGTCGAGTGGGTACCGCTGACCTGAACAGAAAACAAAGACTTGTGCATATATAAACTATACCACAAAAGGGTTCGGTTTTTTCCGATTTCCTTTCAAAAAAACAAAAAAACAACAAAAAAAACCTCAATAAAACAAATGAACCTGTGGATGAGGAAGATAAAAACGATTGGATGTTGTAAAAGAGTGGCGCAATTGCTTGGAGACAAAGTAGCCGCTTCGATAGGGACGGACTGGAAACCAAACCTCCCTATCAGTGGGTTCGCGGAAAACATTTTCTCGCAGGTGTCGATAAAATGTTTGGTTCAGTTGCAATTTTGCAAAACATAACGGCTAGGCCTGTTAGCTCGCATTCGCTCAACGGCTCGCTAGCCATTTCAGCGTCAAAAGAGCATCTGCGATATTAATCCTGAGCGGCACACAGTAGCCCGTCCCTTCATGCTAATGCTAACCAAGTCTCAATTTCCACTCCCGGTGACGTATAACCACTGTGCATCATGGATATATATATATATATATGTGTGTGTGTGTGTGTGTGTGTGTGTGTGTGTGTGTGTGTGATCATGTGATCAAAGTCGCGCCAAGTGACAAGTTGAACAGCTGCCACCTTCCACACAAAAGTGACTGTAATGAGCTCAACAATGAACTAATTCACTGCTCACTTCCTTGATTAGCGTGGCCACTGCTTGCTCTGGATCTCACACACACACACACACACACACACACACACACACACACACACACACACACACACAGAGTTAATTGATGCTAACAAGGACGGTGGCTAATGTCGCCACAATGAATCACAACAATATGAACCAGCATGCTACCCTGCTAAACAAACGCGCTTCACATTTCAGGTAAATGTCCGAAAGCTGAAGAAATACTTCCTCGGTGGAAATGAAGCAAACGTCAGAACCTGAAAACGCGTCATTTTCCACACTTGGCCCACCAGCCACCGAGGAAACAAACAGCCGGGTGTGCGTGGCCAACACAGAGGACGACTGTGACCCAAGACGAGACGGGGCGCGATTCCAAAACAAGATTGTGAGAGCGAGCGAGGGCCGCAACAACTCGCACTTTATGTCCAACCAAAATGGAAGACAAACAGGATGACCCAAGGAACCAACAAGCTCTCCATTCACTTCAAATGTCAGCCTTGTAAATTAGTTATCTAAAAATGTTCCGGCCGGGCACCAAATTGACATGCTCACTTAGCCACATTGAGCAAACCCCTTTTGCTAATTCCATACTTATCTGAATAATTCTACGGCATTATAACGCTTTGAACGCTAGCATAGCAACAGTTGCTAAGCTAGCATTCATGACCACAAAATACTGGCCTGACTGGTCAATTGCCACTCATTTGAGGTGTCAAATTCGTAAGATAAGCACCATGACTGAGAGGCGGCCATCTTGGCCGGGCCGAATTTCCCCATTAAAGGCAACGCGTGTACATTGAGAACTAATTAACAGATCATTTTCCAACTGATTTGGGGGGGGAAAGCCCCCCCCCCAACCCCCACGCATCCCAAAAATATTTTTTGCAATGAAAGACGACTCCCAGTTCATTTGTAGGAACTGAGTTTTTGGTTTTCTTACTGTCCACCGCACTGCTGACTTTGCCCCTCCTAGCTTAGCGTCGTCGTGGGCGTGGGCACGCAGCTCAAAAGGGGATGTGTCGTATCTGTGTTAGTGATGTCACGCGTAACAATAATGTTCTGAGTAGCCCAGCACATTGGTGGCATGTCACTGGAAAGTTGAGATGAGTCCGTTTTTGATTATGCTAAAGCAAACTTGTGAAGTGGGGGTCACGGTGACTCATTTTGCTACGCTGGGTCATGATTGATTGAAAAAATATATAATACGGTTAATAATAATGAAGGTTCCTGGAAAGCAGTCCTGGTTTCTGGAAAGCGAGGCCTCGAAAAAGTGCAGATGCCCTTTATGAAATCAAGGATATTGCAGATTACCAGACGATAAAGCAAAAAGCCCTACTTCGAGTAATGGTTCATTTTTAAGGGATTGGGAGGGTGGGGTGGGGTGGGGGGGGGGGGGGGGGTCATAAGCCATAAGTCCCACTGTATTGACGCTAATGCTTGCTAAAATCCACTTGACGACCATAAAGCACACGCCCGCACAGTGAAAGGGATTAATTTTGTGGATTTTTCCAGAGGTTTCCACTTTTCCTTTTAGGAATGATTTGGATGCCGTTTTTGGTGCGGATGTGACGAGATCTTTTCTTTTTCTTTTTGGCGGATTCACTTTTGAACTGGCTTCCGTTTGCAAGAGTTTTCCAAATTACAAGGTGTCGCTTCATTGATTTGGGTATTTTTGTTGCCGACCAAAGTATGACTTGTGGGTGGGCTTCAGAAACGGAGGGGGGGGGGGGACCCAAAAGTGACTCCGTACTTTTTGCCTTTACACTGGGAGTTCATTTGCAAAACAAACCAGTTTTGCTCTCAATCGTTCTTCTCCTCCTCTTCCGCTCCCCCCCCCCCTCATTCTTGCGCTCCGGCCTGCACTCAGTTCTCGCCAGTGTAACAGCAATAAACACCAAACCTCAGCATTCCTCAACACACACGCACACACACACACACACACACACACATTTATAAACATACATGCACTGCACTACAAATGTTTTGACACAGGAAGTGTGTTTTCCTGCCTGAGCCCAAACTCAGACTGGTACTATAAACTCGAAGAAGTGTATCATTGCTGGATTTATGCTTTGGTGCACACACACACACACACACACACACACACACACACACACATACACGCATACACGCATACTGACACTTGCCCACATCCAGTCCGACAGTAGACGGAAAGGTGTGACTGTGAGAAATCTGAATTATTGTAAATATTCATTGCAGGCGGCCATGCCGGCTCCGGCCTTCCTGTGTGGAGTTTGCATGTTCTCCCCGGGCCTGGGTGGGTTTTCTCCGGGTACTCCGGTTTCCTCCCACATTCCACAAACACGCATGGCAGGCTGATTGACACTCCAAGTTGTCTCTAGGTCTGAGTGTGAGCGCGGATGGTTGTTCGTCTCTTTGTGCCCTGCGATTGGTTGGCAACCGGTTCAGGGTGTCCCCCGCCTACTGCCCGAAGACGGCTGGGAGAGGCTCCAGCACCCCCCCCCCCCGCGACTCTTGCGAGAACCAGAAAATGGATGGATGGATGGCTATTCATTGCAATTGTATAATGTTGCCTTTCATGTCTATTTTGTCGCACGATCGCATAGATTGAAACAGAATGAACAAGAATCAGTTTGTCACGGTAACAAATACCCCACCCCCCCTCCCCCACGTGTTTGAGTGGAATGAGGCAGAAAAAGGCTTTGAATGGCAAACTGAATGCACGGCAACACACTGACAGAACTATCGATTCATCATGAGTGCTGAAGCTGTTGCGTGCGCGTGCGCGTGTGTGTGTGTGTGTGTGTGTGTGTGTGTGTGTGTGTGTCTAAATTCCATCGGGAAGTGATTCCGCACAGACGCAAACATGCACGCAGAGATGCAGGGCAGAGTCATTCGCAGGAGCACTCTCGCGCGTCAGTATTTCGCATCGTGCACTGCTCGGTTGAGACGCCACAAGAGCAAATATTTCATCAAAGGTCATAAACTCGACACAGGCGCACTCATGCCGAAGGAGCAGCGTATGGCAAGTGAATTGCGGCGTCGCGCTGTGGGATGACATCATCCCTAAATTGCCGTTATTGATTCAAGACCCCCCCCCCCCACAGACCCCTTACCCTGAAAAAGGGGCCACTAAGGGAGCATCTGGGAGCATCTGTTGCCATGGCTACCGCCACACGCTTGCTGGAAATCAATCTGAGGCAGCACACCTTCAAGAGCGACAATTTCAAAGGAGAACGAAATTAGGGCGGTCGCGGAGCATCTCGTCAGGCGTGCATTTCACCGTGTTCTTGGATGAACCACACGCTTTTTAAAATTAGGACATACTTGACGCATGTAAATTGTATTATTTATACTGTATCAATGCACTGTTGATTCCATCATTGGTGTGTAAAAAAAAAAAAGGAATACAACACATTTCCATGCCATTGCATGTGTCAATGCTTTGGAGTCAAAAGTGATCTTGTGGGACCCTAAGCGCTCCATCATTTTCATTGATTTTCCGGTGACCGGTTCAGCTGCCGGTTGGCCTGGCAGCCGCGTGCCTTCTGTGGGAACTGGAATCAATAACAGCGCATTAAAACAATCAATGACGAGATGAGATTAAATTTGGGGAACATTGCGGCTCATCATATTGGATTGTTTTTTTTTTTACCCGTCACCGCAAAGCTTACTGCGAATTAAAAAAAAAAGTCAAGCTTCTGTTTTGGTCGTTTTTGTACTTGCGAGCTTTCTGTATGCTAGCATGCCAATGTTAGCATGACAGCAAGACTCATTAGCCCTGTAAATAAAATCGTCAGGCTTCTGTTTTGGTCGTTTTTGTACTTGCAAGCTTTCTGTGTGCTAGCATGCCAATGTTAGCATGACAGCAAGACTCATTAGCCCTGTAAATAAAATCGTCAAGCTTCTGTTTTGGTCGTTTTTGTACTTGCGAGCTTTCTGTGTGCTAGCATGCCAATGTTAGCATGACAGCAAGACTCATTAGCCCTGTAAATAAAATCGTCAAGCTTCTGTTTTGGTCGTTTTTGTACTTGCGAGCTTTCTGTGTGCTAGCATGCCAATGTTAGCATGACAGCAAGACTCATTTGCCCTGTAAATAAAATCGTCAAGCTTCTGTTTTGGTCGTTTTTGTACTTGCGAGCTTTCTGTGTGCTAGCATGCCTATGTTAGCATGACAGCAAGACTCATTAGCCCTGTAAATAAAATCGTCAAGCTTCTGTTTTGGTCGTTTTTGTACTTGCAAGCTTTCTGTGGCTTTCTGCTAGCATGCCAATGTTAGCATGACAGCAAGACTCATTAGCCCCGTATATAAAATCGTCAAGCTTCTGTTTTAGTCGTTTTTGTACTTAGGTTGTGAGCTTTCTGTGTGCTAGCATACCAATGGTTAGCATGAAAGCAAGTCTCATTAGCCTCAGAGATAAATTTGTCACGCTTCTGTGATTGTGTTTTTGGTACTCAGGTTGCTATCTTTTTGTGTAAAAATAAATACAGCTCAACTTTGAGCAAATTTGTCATAAATGCCATGCTAGCAAAGGATAGTTGTCTCATGGATGCCGAGAAGAGAAGTCAGCCTGCTGGAGGTCTCACTTAGCGAAACCGCTGAATTCACTCCAACAGCCACGGCGACGTCCTCGCACTTTCAATTAAAATTGTTTTACAACACGACTTGGCTCGGCGAGTCGCGCCAGAAAATATGTTTGACACGTCCAACTCATCCACCGACAGACCAGTGGAATCTGCAAGCCTGTGTTTAGCCTGTTGTCCGGGCCGCGGTCCAATACGAGAGGAACGCGACAAAATAAGAACACTACCAAGCAAACGAGACCAAGGTGCTAGCATGCCAATGAAACTATTGTGGCAAGATGTCCTTTAAAACAATCTCTCTCTCTCTCTCTCTCTCAAAATGGGCGAATCCTGGTGCGCCACACCGCACCGCAAATATGTGTGTCAACCGTGTGGTGTTGCCTTGCTGACAGTTTTCACATCACATCAGGAAGCGGCGACAACTCTGACGAAGGCTAACGTGACAGCCAAAACTGTCAGCAAGGTATGACCCCCCAAAAAAACCTTTTCTTCTGAACACATTAACTTGACTTTCTCTCATTTCATTCTTTCAACCAGTGGCAGAACATGGCATAGTTTCACCCCCCCCCCCTCCTTCCCCAAAAAACAAGTTTCTGATCAAAAAGCAGAGAAAATGACCTTTTCCTAAAAAAAAGATGTCAAGCAGAAAAAAATGCCCTATTTTCTGCTTTTGTGACATCTCAAACTTTAAAACAAGAAAAATTATAGCCAAGTAAAAGTGTGAGTGACGCTGACTCATCACTGGTTGAACCTCAGTGGCTTTTTTAAAAAAAAATTTCTTACCACCAGCATTCACTGCATCATCTTTTCTCTTGATCACGACGCACACAATGTTTGCAGCTCAGGTAAGAGATCGTCATTCAATTCATGCCGTACGCAAGCCTTGGTCACAATTTAAAAAAAAAACAACAAAAGATTAAGTTCTATGAACTGGTGTGACTTTGATACAAAAGTGGACTCTGTGTCCAAGTGTCAAGGTCCTCTTTTTTTTTGTGTGTGTGTGTATGTGTGTGTTGCGGTCGGATTGGCAACAGCGGCCGCGTGGTCACTTTCACTTCTACTTCAGAGGCGCTTGCAGGCGTCGCATCGCTTCCTCCAAATCATGAGAAATGCCGCTCTTGTTTTTTTGAGTCATCAACAAACCAGTGTCATCGTCAAACAACATTGAAGGAATTTTCCCATCGCCGTTCACTCAAAAGTGGAGCCTGAGTCGGCGATTTTACAAAGCACGCCAAAAAGCAGGCGGGAGGTGAACAAGCGTCACTTCTCCATCTGCCGCGCTTCTGAAAACGCCGCCCCGACTTGAGACGGCCGGCCCAATCATCATCATCATCATCATCATCATCGCATCGTCCCTGTGGCGGTTGCCATGGCAACAGACCGGGCTCCCTCGCCCTTTTCCAGCCTCCAATTGCGATCGCGCGCTGATTCGATACCAGCCTGAGAGAGACCGAAAACAACACGGGGAGAACGTTTGGAAGTCATTCTGATGCCCGAGGAATAAATGGGCAGGGGGTGGGAGGGTGGGGGGGGGGGGGTCAAATTCCATTGGCGGGAATCACACACACACACACACACACACACACACGCCAACAAACAGGCCACACGCGTGTGTGCGGAAATGTTTTAATGAGACCATGTGACTCACAGCTAGATTCTCTCCGCGACTGGATCGTTACAACCTGCACGTATCCAACATGGCACGACGGCACCTGAGCATGTGTGTGTGTGTGTGTGTGTGTGTGTGTGAGAGAGAGAGACAGACAGAGAGAAAGAGTATCAATGACATGGATTAGGTCCAGCCCATTTAGTTCCAAGAATGCATCCATTAAGTCGTGCGCATCTCACACGAGGATGAGCCTTGGGGAAGGTTTTACAAGGCTAGACACACACACACACACACACACACACACACACACACACACAGCTGCGCACAAGTCCGTCGTGTCATGTCAGTCATGGACACGCAGCCATGTTTTTTGATCAAGTTCACACCTCAGAACACGAAGGCGTGAATAATGCACGTGATGCCTCATCAATAAATGATCAATTGGGCAACTTAAAAGTACATGTGCCCCCCCCAGGCCCCCCACCGCCGCCAACGAGATGACAGTTTCTCATGAATAGTGAATCATAAACAAGGATCAATCCCCCCCCACTCCCACAAATAAATAAATAAAAGATTCACAGAAATATATACCAGTGGCATCATTATTCCGGGCTCGCACTTGACCTCATTCGGTTCAAAGGTCACCTTTGGCAAGAGACACTCTCATTCAAAAGTTGGAACAATTTACAGTCTTAACCGAAGCCAAGAAGGCGTGATTACGGAACGGGGGGGGGCTCATGAGCCAAGATTTGAACCCAGGACCTCTCCAAAGTCACGCACGACAATGGCGCAAAAAAAAAAAAGAAAAGAAAAATGATCTGTTTTGTTTGGCTTTGTTTTGTTTTAAATGATCATCACACACAAACTCGCTGTATCACAGACACACACAAGTCCTGGGGACAAAACACGGTTGCTGCCTCCCTCCCGTTACCCCCCCCCCCCCCCGCCCCCCGCCTTTTTCCAGCCACCAAATCCATTTAGCGGCCGCTATTGTCTCGTGTGTGTCTTCTCCGCAGGGGCAGCCGCTCTCCTTTCTACTTCCTCTAATCAACTGCCAGTCAGTCAGAGATGAACCGAGCCCCCCCCCCCCCACCATCAAGAGCCTCTTCTTGTCCAAATATGAAACGCAGGCCGATTGTGATGACGGTCGTTACGATCCGCGACAATAATGGCCACGCAATCAACAGAGAGGAGATTGTGCGCCCTCGGTCAAAATGGACGACTGATACATGTTCAATGAGGATTAGAATTACGGATTATGCATACACAAAGATGCGTGTGTGTGCGTTTGTGTGTGCGTGTGTGTGTGTGTGTGTGTGTTTCCATTGGCCGGCATTAATTTGAATTAATTAACTCCCCTTAGCTCACCTTGACCACACAAAGACACGCGTTCACGCGATGTTTTCGCGCCATGACAACAGACGCGGCCGCGAGCCCCTCCCCCTTCATTTTAGCCGGCCAATCGGATCTCTCGGTTCGCCTTCATTACTTCGGCTGCTTCCGAGGAGAAGCATTGAATTAGCGAGGTGAGGACAAATTGTGTACGTCGGGTAAGACGATGATGAATAACGCGCTTGATCTGGTAGAAAATCTCCCGGGCTGTGCGGAACTCCGCCAAGGCAGCTGTTCACAATGGCGCGACATTTTGGTTTCGGGGCTTCGTTTCAAGAATGGCTTCCATTGATTGGGGTGCTTTCCGCAAAATTGCTCTCGGCGAGTCATTGCGATATTCCGAAAGGATGTTGTTCATATTTTTGATTGATCCTTGCCAAGATACTCAGCACATATGAAAACGGTATGGATTTAAACCGATAAAAGATATTTGCATTTTAGCACAGTGGTGTTTAAACTTTATACACAAAGTACCTCGTAGAAGAAAAAAAAAAAGCCATCAAGGCCAAATTTTTATATAATTTTTATCAAAAAGCCTTCCCAAAAACGATATCTTCCCGATATCTTACAATAAGGCTAGCATGGGTCCGATACCAGTACTTTGGTATCACTACCATACACGCCCAACATTTTTATTGATCGTTTATGAGTAGTGTGCTAATCTCCACCACCGGTGACTCAATACATCGCTGACAACACATTTTAGTCTAAATCCGATCCCAAAGCAAAAGACGTTTAAAAAAACAAAAAAACAAAAAAACAAAAAAAAGCTTTCAGTGCTAGCCTTGCTCACGCAAAAAAGACCAAGATAAAATGACATTCGCTCATTTGTCTTCCTTCCTGTCAGAGACATTTAAGAGCAGAACCTCAAGAGACAAACAAGACGATCTCGCTGTCGGCTGCGTCTGAAGCCCACAAAGGACGCCGCCTAATTGCAAGCCGAGCGAAGAGAAGACCGCCTCTGAAAAGGCGGCGACCGCCACAGCTCCGTCAATCTGCCGCTAGCGCGGCGCGACGAACGGCGCCGGCGTCGGCGTCGGCGCAGAGCTCAGGGCGAACCCCTGCGCTCGCCGGTCACGCTTAAAATGTTTGGATGAGCTTCAGGGGGCCGCGGGAGCGGCAGCAGTTCGGGGACGGCGCTCAAAGACGAGTGATTGTGCTAGCTTAGCGTAGAGCATGATTCTGCTCATCGGTTAGACATTTTTTTGACAAGGATTAAAGGACATTTAAAAAGAAAATCAATCAATAATTTGTGGTTGTGCGCGTCACATCAAAGCGCAGGCATTCCTTCATTGATAAGTCTGGAAATTGGAATTGGAATCGGAAAACGTAACACGCTAACTTTGCGTTTTCAGGGAAACTCATGCCGTTCAATTTGTGCAAGTCTAGAAATGTGACACAGCTCCTTGATTCGTGATTTTTTTTTTCTGTCCAACTTAAGGCTGATTAATACAACCAGAAATTGTATTTTTGTAAGATTGAATTTTTTTAGCTCTATAGCCTAGCCCCAGTCCAATAATCGCTAAAGTTTAGAGTCAATTAGAGTGAATGTTTTCAGAGGGTGGCCTTTTTGTTTTGTTTTGTTTTGTTTTGGTTTTTTTGGCCGGTGAAGAGAAAAACTCGAACCAAACTGACAGTTTCTGCCGTCACTTCGTCAGCCTTCGTCGGAGCTCTCGCAGCAACCTTGTGACGCGTCTTCAATGGCGGCAAGGCGTTGAACGAGCGCCTCATTTTGAAGGTTTTCCCCGACCCGGTCGGCTATTTTTAAGACACGTCACAAGGAAGCAGTGACAACTCCGGCAAAGGCTGAAATGACAGCCGAAGCGCGATTATGTGCGCATCGTCGACAATGCCTGCGATTTAGCCGGCGAGTGTCAGTAGACACGCAGACGTTGATCATCTGACTGCCGCCGCCGCTGCCGACGACAAAGCATTCGATTGTCTCGAGACCTTCGGCTCCAAAACAGCGACCGTGACGCCGTTTTTCTGGCGCCGCGACACCGCAGGCGCGCGCGCAGACACACGCTGCCCTCAGCTCGAGAATGCAAAGCACAGCGCGGTCCTGCGCACGGAGCTCTTTTGCGACGGAAAAATTGCCATTTACTGTTGTGACGCTAATATCAACGAGGACGCCGCGTTTCATTTGAACCAAAATCCGCTTGGTTAACACCCATGCAGTAATGATCCCAAAATTGGACATTTCGGACACTTTGGACGATTTTGGACTGTTGGACAAATGGACACCGCAGACAAAACAGTGACAAATAACTCCAGGAAGCTGAAATTTTGCATAGGATGTATATCGATGTCTTGGCCAATTCCCACTGAACATTTTGAGGGGTTGAAAGTGAAAAAAAATGAAAAGTGAAAAAAGTTGTTGCACATTGGAAGAGGGACATTTTTGGGACTTAATACCCTTCACGCAGCCACTTGAAAATACTGCATGAGGGTTAAAATGGACAAATTTTTTTTGGGGGGGGGGTGATTTGAAACGAGCCTGTCATAAGAAATGTTTGTTTCTCGCAGTTTCTTTAACAATCAACGGTCGAACATGGGTTGGTTTTAAACAAAACAAGTTTCTGACCAAAAAGAAGAGGAAATTAGTTTTTGGGTTGGGGGGGGGAAAACACGACGGGCAGCGCAGCGACTTTGCAGCCCTTATTCGGCAAGACCGAATAAGGGCTGATGACGGCCTTTCGAATATTCTTTGCGGCTCCAGTTGGACATGGGTCCCCTTTTTTGCATTCCTGTCATCTTTTCTCACAATCGCGCCGCGCACTTTCAACTCCCGACCGCGGCACCGTTTTCTGACACCCTGCATACCGCCGTTCAAAACGTTTGGTGCCTGAACTTGTGCGACTTCCAACGCATTCCAACGACGACGGCATTGTCGTTGGCTACCAGCAGGTGAGACGATCTGGATTTGAGCCAAAATGGTCTTTGTAAGATCGGTTCACAATTGGGTTTTTTTTCCCCCGTATAAAAGTTGTAATACGTGATTTGAAATGATAAAAAAAAAAAACGTATAATACGTAAAACGTATCCAGGTATGACAGAAGCCTTTGCAAGTGGCGCATAAAAAATCCCATTCTGGTGCGTTTAATTCTTTGTGTTGCCCAGAAAAAAACGGAAAAAAAACAATTTGACTCCAATGAAACTGACAGAGGGAACGGCGTCACGCTTACTTTGTGTCAATGCATTCTGGGAAAGCGCTGCTCGTAATGTAAAAGCAAATCAGGGGAAGTGCGAACTTTTTGGGGGGAAATGCTCATTTGGAGAACATGAAAGTGGCAAACCAAACTGGAATTGGACACTTGACTGCATTTTTTTTGAGGGGGGGCACAATGACAGACACTCTTTAAGATGACGCCCCCCCCCCCCCCCGCCCCTCCTCCGCCGCCATTGTGTGCCGCTCTATAAATACACCTGGTGAGAGATACATAACAGCACAGCGCTGACACGGTATGTTGAAGCTTTGACCTCATGCCGGTGTTGTCTTACGCCGAAGAAACCTCGAGCTACTTTTCCGGCTCGACGGCGGATATGAAACTTGAAGCTTCATCACAACATGATTCAAGACGATAAAAAGAGAAACACATACTGAGGACGCGTGGGCAAAAACGGAATAGAAATCAGTCTCGAAGTGAACAAGAAAAGCTCGAATGAGGCGGTTCACAGGGAGCAGGGAGAGTCTGCGCGGGGGGGGGGGCGGGTTAGACCGAGTGTTGGTAATTTCACTTTCACATCCACGCACCCAGCAAGCTAATTAAAGAAAAAGTGGAGCGCTGTCACTGCTCACAACGTCAGCGGGTACCCACGCAGGATGAGCGCTTGATCACTGCTAAAGATTTAATTCGCCGCCAGACACACACAACCCCTTTCGAACAGCCTTCCCGCCAAATTGCGTCCGTCAGCTTTGACGGACAGGAAACAATTGCTTCCAATTAGGTCCCGAGAAATTGCACATGATGTTGTGTTTTAGTCGTAAATCTTGTGTGGTTTTGCAGTGATGCATTTCGAGACAAAAAACGTGAAGCGATCGAGGTCGCTGCCTTTCTTGCAGCTGCTCGCCTGCAGTTTGCCGCCCGCCGCACTCTTGAGAAATCCCTCCATGCGCCGTCATCTTTGCTGACATTAACATTTCATTTGGCTTATTATGCAAGTCGCAAAAGCCTGCGAGAGGCGGGATGAGCACATCATTCTGACAGCTGCAGCTGGCCTGCAAAGTCACCCACACAGAAGCGGCACAGACAACCCCCCCCCCGCCCCACCCCTTTCAAAATCCCCTCCTGTGAACATGTAACACGAGGAGACGTCAGAGCTGAACGTGTGTACACGCCAACGTTCATCTTGAATAATTCACGTTGGATTAGGCTGCATGCGTGGATGCAGTTGGTGATCATCGGAATTGCATATTCAGGATTACGTCAAGAAACGAACGGCGTACCTCAAGGGTCCCTGTTTGGCCCGAAGCTTTTTTTCTTACCTACATCAATGATTTAGAATCAATACTAAATTTTTTTTTGCAGATGACCTAAAACTTCACGGCTGCGTTAACCATTTTGATAACGTCAGTGATTTATTCACATTTAAATGCAGTTTGTAGCTGGTCTAGAAACGTGGAAATGTGGGACCGCCGAGTGAAAAGTGGTGCCCAAGTCCGGGCCTTGAAATCCCCGATCCAGCCAGTTTTCGAAGTCTCTTTCTACACACGCAACTGATTTAAATGATAAGAATCCTGATCAAGGTTCTCAGAGCTTGCCGATGAACCCATCATTTGAGAAAACTTTGCTGGAGGAGGCACAAATCTAAAACATGCTGGATAAGGGATTTTGAGGACCGGAGTTGGGCAACCCCTTGGTCTTCGTGGATTCAAATGGACAGACGGCTTGCTAAGAAGTGACGTCGTGGTGGGATTTCATTCCAAAGGGACCCAGGAGCTGAGCTGAGAGGAGGATAAGGAGGGCGGGGCTTTCCACCCCCCCCCCCCCCCTCGGACCACAGACCCGAGGGGCCTCTGCCTCGTCCGGACGGGATCGCCAGTCTCAACTTGTCGACAAGCTAGCCGCAGGGTTCCAGCGCGAGCTGACCAACAAGCAACGACGCACGAGTCGTCATTGAGCCTGACATGTTATATTTTTGGAATGTGGGAGGGAGCCGCAGTACCTGGAGCAACGCGGCGCAAGCACGGGCTTTCAATTGGTTCTAATAGCTTTAAATGTGTCTATTTGGTGGACCGTCACCTATTGCGGCTGGGTCTGGAATGAATGCATCCCCTGCAATAAACAGGCTTTGCCTGTACAGGGGTGCCTTGAGTATCATTACAAGTCATCAGTCGGCAATCTCAAATCATTTCTCCCCAATGAAAGGAATGGAAATGCCATTCATCCTTTCTCGCCAAAAAACGCAAAAAATATAAATATTTTTCTTTTAATTTGTGTTTTTTTTTTTTCCAGTCAAGGGTAAAAAAAACTGTTTAGAATTCATAAAAAAAATTATAATAATAATTATAATTTATTGTCATACCGCATCAGATCAACAGCCATCGTGCTGCTCTGTCTGGTGTACTCGTTTTAGCCAACCGGGGGCAGCATAGGACAGGCAAACAGGTATACGTACTGCGCATGTCTCGGCTCCTCTGTGCGGCACGCATATTAGTCGTTCGATGCAGGAGATAAAAAATACATGCCTGTCAGGACTTTCATATTGTTTTGCCCAAATGTGCTGCTGCTACATATCTGCTGCTTAATGGGGGAAGTCAAGCCCAAAATTTCCTTGACACTAATATGTTCTATTAATTTTGCTTTTGTGGAATATGAGTTGAGCATAAGCAAAATGGGGGAGAAAAACACAACAACAACAACAAACCAATCACGGCTCACCTGTTTTTCCCAAGCTGAGCCATGATTGGTCGTTACCTGAGCCCTGAGCAACTGTGATGTCATTTTCAGTCGACAGTCAGTGACAAAATGGCTGCCCCCTAAGATGGGCAAAAACGTGGACTTTACCGCTCAACTCATATTCCACAAATGAAATCTAAATCTGATTGCTGTGTTTCAACGAGAGACAATATGATTGTAAATATTTTTTTGAGGGGGCGGGGTGGGGGTGGGGTTGACTTCCCTGTAAAAAGGTCGTAATGTTGCAACACGGACGTTATCTGTTAGCACGTCATTCCAGTTCCCCATTACGTGTCAGCAGCAGCGTTTCTACGGCAAAGCCTTTAACTTGTTTTATATACACAACGTGTCATTCACTTTGTTTTGTTTAGTTTGACATTAAACTTTAACGAGGAGTGGCAATAAACAGCTGGACGAAGTCTTCACTGCAGCCTATCTGACAAAGTGCCGTTTGTTGCAGCGGGTTGAGTCACTGTCACTATTGCATCTCGAGTTTGCGTGTAAAGTCAAAGGGGAAAAAAAAAAAACTGCCAAATGATGACTCACATCTCGAAAAACCATGAAAGTCAAGTCACTCATATGTCAAGGCACCACTGTAGGTTGAATTAGCGTTATGATTATGGGATGGGGGTTTTGTCACTGGGAACCCCAAACAGTTTTTGAGACTCCGGGGGGGGGGGGGGGGGGGGTTGTAATTCGATGCTTGTGAGAGCAGTGAATGACTTGCGTTTGCGGCGACATTTTACAATAACAACTGTTGTGTCTTTGAACTCGAACTCTCGCACCTGACCAGTGCAACAGCATCACTCACAAAAAAAAATGGGAGGGGCGGGGCATTTACATCAGAACCTTGCTTGATTTTTGAGGGGGGGGGGGGTGTCCAGCTGCATAGGAGACTGGATGCCCACCGCCGCTCCCCCCTCCCTTCTGTCCTTCCTTCCCTCCCATTAGAAGGGACTGCGACAATATCACCACATGAACACACATTGCAAAAAAAAATGAAAAAATGAAACAAAATACATGCACATGGAGGCGTTATGTAAGAAAACGAGGTGACATTCAAACGAGGCGGCTGCGACAAGGGGCCCGGGGGAACATGTTCCATCTTTTTGTTTGGAATATCCACGATACGTGTGTGGACACGGTGACAGCGTGCAACATGACGTCCACACGGGGGGGGGGGAAAAATAAGACAAGGAAGGGTCTTACCTCCTCTTCCTCCACCACCACCACCACCGAGCCGGCGCCGTCGCCGTCGCCGTCGCCTCCTCCTCCTCCTCCTCCAGTCCGCCCAAGCGACGAGGAAGAGCGGCCAACCGCCAGCGAGTCAACCGGAGCCCAGTGCGGTGCGTCCGGACACGCCAGCCACAATGCGCCGCTCCGATGCGCCGATCATGGAGGATCCAATTCAAGGGGGGGGAAGCTGCTCCAGTGTGTCTTTTGGGGGCTTCGGCGTGAATCTGTCTGCAGTCCTTGCCGTCACTTCACGTCACACGTCACGTCACGTCATATCACGTCGCGTAGCTTGGTCTCTGGGCTTCCTCCACAGAGCTATGCGTGGCCGCGCCGCGCGTTCACGCGTGGGATGTAATCGGGAAGTGGCTGGGGGGAGGGAGGGGGGGGGGGGGGGGGGGGTTGAACGAGCACCCTCCTCTTAACACCAAAACAAATCATTACAGACGAACAAGTGACCGCACACTGAGGTGGGAAATTAGATAGATTAGATAGATAGATAGATAGATAGATAGATAGATAGATAGATAGATAGATAGATAGATAGATAGATAGATAGATAGATAGATAGATAGATAGATAGATAGATAGATAGATAGATCATCAATCAATCATTTAAAATAACATACATATAACATGATCTATGGTGCGGAGAAAAATGTCAAACCTCAAACATTCTCTGTGTAAATGCGAAATATATATATTTTTAAATTAAAAACAACATCAAAATGTAATTTTTTAAGAAATTGAAGGTGCACGCCAGAAACATAAAAAAATGCAAAAATATATGTTAGATAAAAAGTGTGTGATGAGATTTTTTAAATGTAACTAAAAATTATATGTGTGTGTGTGTATGTATGTATATATATATATATATATATATATATATATATATATATACACAATATAAAACAAAACGAAAAAAGTACAAACTTATAAAATAAAAATATGGAAAACATGGAAAAACTCATTCAATAAAATCAAATCGTAAATTATTATTTTTTTAAATGAAAGGAGCAAGTGTGAAGTAACTAACATTAAATATATACAATAAAAAAACAAGAATATATATTTGGGGATTTGTAAAAAAATCAGTAAGGTGCCAGGTAAATTGTCAAAACATTGTCAGACACGCTCCTGTAGCAAGGTCTAAAAAAATCCCACCTGTTTTTCACTGGATCACTTTTGAAGCCAGTGACATATTTACCAGCCAGACATGTTGAAAAGGAAATCCTCCCTCTCGCCCCACAAACATTGGGAACCGAACCCTGTGTGTGTGGAGGGGTTGGGGGGGCGGGGGGGGGGGACAACAACAACCATCCATCCCCCATCGATGTGTGACATGACAGCACACAAAGTCATAGAGGGGAAAGTATAGCTGGAGGCGTCAAAGCATGAGTGGAAAGTTTTGGAAAGGTCAGCCAGGAGGCCTGAAAACTGAGATGGGATCAAGGGGGGAAAAAATCTTTCAAAAAAAAAGACAGAAGTAGAAGCAGTAAGTGATTTTTTTTTTTCCATCAATGATGGTTTCCAAGTAGCACATCAAAAAAAAGATTTAACTCTTCATGCAGCACCATAACGACGGCTATTTAAATACAACAGAGGTTTAATATTATTTCTACACCACTCTAACATTTTGCAGCTCGGAAAAAATGGACTGAATGAGTCCACAAAAAAAAAATTTTTGCACCAAAGTTAAATTAAAACTGTACCTACATGTATTTTGAAAACAAAAAAAATACAAAAGACAATGAATTGCACTGAAAAGTTCAATACAGTTGAATTTTACTCAAATGTACTATAAATGCGCTGATCAGTCAGTCAGTGACTTTTGTCATATAACCGAGCAACTGTGTCATACAACTAAAATAAAGTAAAAGTGTTCACTCTTGGGCAAGGTGGAGGAGGGTGTGGTTCGCCCAGCTTTCCTCACAGTTCTCAAGTTTGGGGTTCGAATCTCAGATCAGCATTTCCTCTAGGGCGTTTGTATGCTTGCGTTCCTTCCACATTCCAAAAACATGCATGTTAGCGTGTTGACCAAAGACACAAAATTGACTATGTATCGACTTTGTGTGAGCGTGAATGGTTGTTTCTTGGTTATCTTGGCAGACAAAGGAGATAAGCGTTCTACAAAAATGGAGGCATGGATATTCACTCTACGAAAATTATGCACAACGGAGAGGTAAACTGGAAGGCAATTGCACAGTGACACTGTCATCCGTTATTGTTTGAAGACTTTAATAAAGTGTATTATGTTAGCGTCTACTGTACTTGATAAAATGAACGCGTTATGCGTGTGTATGGCCTTGTGAAAGTAATTTCATTCAGTTTACAACTCAGATTGGACCGAGTGGCTCACATTGCCTATTTAGTGTTAAGCACCTTACAAATGCAGCACAGTTACTCTTATGAAGTGGAAAACAGCAGTGCTGGGCAAAGTATGGCAGGCAGCCCACTGATCAATTTACATTAAGTGTCCTGTAATATTGGCTGCATTCATTTTGCATTTTTAAAATGGCATAAATAGTATGTATTCATTTTATTATATATTAAAACAAGCGGCACAGACAACGAATGGTTGGATAAACGATTTGACATATTAAATGTTAGCTATAATTATATTCAAGATAAGCAATGCAATAAATGTGAGCGGTTATTCATTAATTCATTCAGTGCTGGTATTTCAGACCCTCCTTTACCCTACCACGTGGGGGAAAAAAGAAACACATAAAACGTACCTGAACGCTCCGCCCTTCCTGAGTGACCCTTCAACTCACATCCGATAGTCAAGGCAAGGTGGCCTCCGTGTGGTCAAAATATGAATTACACACAAAACGTTTGGTTTAGTCACATAAACAATTTAGTCACAGAATTTTAAACCGCAACAAATGACACTATCGTAACATCTCCTTCGAAAACAACGTATAATGCTCACGTAGATGTGGAGTTCAGTGGCACGACTGAGATTAATTTGATTTTATAAATGTAATAACCTGCAATTCTTCCGCCGAACGTTGGGTGACAATACTACCAGCATATATATTGGATACGATACTCATGAAATAACGTCTTACGGTGTGTGGTTTGTTTTGGCGGGAAAGAGACGCTTTTGTAAACAAAGAAACGTCATAACAACGCGACACAGTTATAAAAAACCTGTGACGATTTATCTCAACGACGGAAGTGGCACTCACCAAAACAAACGAGTGACAACAATGGAGAACATCCGCTCGATGGTGTTCTTTCTGCTCGGCGTGTGGCTCTTTATCACCAGGAGAAGGCAAGCTTTGTTCGAGAGGAGGCTTCAGGCTGCGCGGAGGAACACTGCCGAGAAAATGAGGAGAGTTTGGGAATTGTTGGAGGACGACTCGTTTCCGAGACCTAGACGGCGACGCCAGATGGTTAGATTGAGAACAGTTTGGTTTCAAAATCTTGTCAATAACTAACAACTAATTTTGAGTAATCGGGCACGCTGTACTGTCTGCATCTTACGTCGCACAATTAAACGACAAACATGGCTGACTCCTGCAATAAGAGTAAATGGATCTTTTGACAGTCAGAAATTCTGTCCAAGCTTTTTTTTTTAATGCCAATTAACAAAATGGAAGTTCATAACGAAACCGACTGTTTGTCAAACAAGAACCGGTTTGGTGAGACCATGTAATTTATCCAAATGCTCAAATGCTAAAGTTGGGCAAGAAAAAGAAAACAAATCTAAACGAATCCAGCGACACCTGTGGGCGAGGGGGACAATTCGAGTGGATGTCATAAATAGTGTCAGTCGAGAAGGTGATGTTAGGTAAAAAAAAAATGGTTCCCAAGGAGACTGAACGCTGTCTGTATTTTAGATTTATTAAAAGGCAAGTTGATTCATAAGTAGACGTGGTAGAATTCAGATTGTAATGCCTTTCTAGACGACTCCTAAAGACCGGGATCTCGTTTATAACATCTCGGTAGATCTTTGGGCCCACGCCGCAGGTTAAAACGGTGTCGTTTAGCTTTGAAATGTTGCGACACCAGTAGCCCTTTGCTAACTAAAGCCAAAGGCGGTGTGACTTCCAGATGCTTCAACTGCTGCTCAAGCGCCGGCGCCGCCCAAGCATCTGGGCGGTGCGTCGCTCCAACGCGTGGTGGGACCAGATCGTCCCGGGCTTCACGCGCAAAGAGTGGGTGCGCCACTTCCGCATGTCCGAAGAGACCTTCCTGGAAATTTGCGCCAAGCTGCGGCCGGCCATGGAGAAGCGCGACACCAACTTCCGCGTGTGCGTCCCGCTCAAGAAGCGAGTGGCCATCGCTCTCTGGAAGCTGGCCACCAACAGCGAGTACCGAAGCATCAGCCACCTGTTTGGCGTCAGCAAGACCACGGTGTGCCGCTGCCTGCGCGAGTTCTGCTCGGCCGCCTGCGCGCTGCTGCTGCCCCGCCACATTGGCTTTCCCGATCGGGAGACGCTGGCGAGGACGGCGGCCGAGATGGAGGCCAGCTGGGGGCTTCCCCGCTGCGTCGGCGCCATCGAGGGCTCCCACATTCCCATCATAGCGCCTCAGGAGAACCACCGGGATTACATCAACGCGAGAGGCTGGCATTCCATCATCCTGCAAGGCGTGGTGGATGGCAAGGGGCTCTTTTGGAGCACGTGCGCCGGCATGGCGGGGGGGCTGCGCCACGCCCGAGCGCTCAGAGAGTCTTCGTTGTGGGAGATGGCCGAGCGAGGGCGGTTCCACCCCAGCTTTTACATCCTGGGGGACTCCGCTTATCCGTCGAAGCCGTGGCTGCTGAAAGCGTTCCGGCAAGACGGCGCGCTGACGCCGGAGCGCCGCGCGTACAACGAGAGCGTGCGGCGCGCCAGAGCCACCGTACGCGCGGCCTTTTCCCGACTCAAAGGTAGGTGGCGCTGTCTGACCAAGAGGAACGACAGCGACATCCAAGTGGTCAAATCCATGGTGTTGACTTGCTGCGCTCTGCATAATATATGCGAGAGGCACGCCGAGGAATACAGGGACCAATGGGACACGCCCGGCCTGTCGGAGATGCGGGATGGAGATGACGAAGAGGAGGAGGAGGAGGAGGAGGAGGAGGAGGAGGAAGAAGGCGGGGATGTACGTGACAGTCTCGTGAGATTTTTAACCAATGTAGCACTTTGAAAAGAAAAAAAAAAAACACTTTGTGATTATTTTGCCTTAATGTCATTTGTACTTTTCGTTAAATACCAAAATAATTTGGTCACCAAAAAAAAAAAAAAAAAGTTGCGGCAAATTAGATGGGGATGCACGTGACGTGACGGACTGGTGAGATTTTTAAGCAATATTGCTGCTCTGAAATAATTAACCGAGTCGCGATATTAATGTGACCTCAATGTCATTTGGAGTTGGAGGTTTCAACATTTCTGGAACGTTTTGGGGAAATACAGTCAAACCTCGGTTTTCGTCCATAATCCGTTCCAGAAGGCTGTTTTGACAACCGAAATTGTTCGAAAACCGAAACCACGCTCTTTTTTTTTTAAATAAAAATGTTTACTGAACACGTCTGCTCACAATTGAAAGCAACACGAGGAAGCGTCACTTCCTCGTGTAAGGAAGGCGGAGAGGAGTCAAATGGTGCATTCAAGTGCGCTCAGTTTGTTCGAGAACTGAAATGTGTTTGTCATCCAAGGCATAAAAAAACCTCGAAATTTTTGGTCGAATTGGTCAAGAACCGAGACGTTCGAAAACCGAGGTTTGACTGTACCATCCATCGCGGGCGTGCTCGGAGCCGATGGCAGCTGACTCCGGGCAGCCGTTGGGGCGCACCCTGAACTGGTTGCCAGCTAACGGCAAGCCACACACACAAGCACTCGCGCTCACAATCCCATCTCAGGACATTTTAGAGACTTTTTTTTTCAATAAACTCGCAAATTAACTTTTTTTAATAGTCAAAGTTTGATGTTTAAAAAAAAAAGTTTCTAACTGCTGTCGGGAGTTTTCATTCATATTGGAGGTGTTGATTTTTTTTTATTTTACACGTTCCCTTTTCGTAAACGTTATTTTTGTGAATCCTCTTAAGTGTAAATAAAGATATACAACGACTTTACTCTGATCTAATTTTAACATTGTCAAAAAACACAGGCAACAATAAGGCGTGATTAAAAAAAAAAAAAAAAGTATGAAGTGAGACTGCAGAAGCCACAGGTGCCACTGGAGGGCGCTGCTGCACGTACGTTGCCGCAAACTCGGTCAATTGTTGGGAATTTGAGCAATTGGCCATTTTTGGGGGAAGGAGTGCGAGTCAGGTGAATTAAAATCGTTGAAATGGCGCCGATGAAAGGTTGACACACCGTCACGCGCAGGTTTAAAAGGCTACTGAGTAAAAATTTGTCAGACTTCTTGACTTTAATAAGCATGGTGCTTTTCCCAGCCGGCAATGAGCATTACGACATGATCAAGAAGAGGAGATTAAACGCTCTCAGCGTGTCACGGCCGACTCCGAAGTGAAGCAGATGGCCTTTGACGCATGCTGGTAGAATGACACACAGGCGGGCGAACTGTTTCGACATCACCAAAAGCTCACACTCGTGCTCGCCTTCTCGATTTGCGTCGCTTGGGTTCACTCAAAGGAGCCTTTCATTTCTGGGTTGACATGGATGGAGTCGCCTTTGATACTCTGTCACCATTTATTGCTCTCCGCTGTATATTTTAAGAACAAATGACAATTGGTCTGAATTCACAGAATCACTTCTCGCATCTCAAATCAGTGGTCCCCAACCTTTTTTTTTGCCCCACCGACACCGACCGGTCAGACAATATTTTCAGCGACCGGCCTTTAAGTTGTGGCGGATCAGTACAACAAAATAATATGATATGACCTGCATGAAAACTGCTACAGTATTTTCAAAGACATAATAAACACGAATCATGAGGAAGGTCCGACCTGGCCGCAACATTCTCTGATCACTATGGTAACGTTTAAACGTGCCTTCAAAATAAGATACGTTATACGATTTTTAAATATTTTTTTACTCATTTTGTTAGCTTCCGGGTTTCATTTTAGCGGTAACCTATTACTTGACCGAGAAGCGCCGCCATCACCTGCGTCAAGAGTGGCATACTGTAGACGGACGTAACAGAGGATCCGGTATTTTTTCAAAATAAAACAACTTTCAGAGTCTGAAATAAATAAAACGGAAGCAAAGTAAGTTATTTATTCTTTCTGTGCGGCCCGGTACCAAATGGCCCACGGACCGGTGCCAATCCGCGGCCCGGGGGTTGGGGACAGTTGTCTTAAGTTTATGAATGAAAATTAATCATGAACCAAAAATGCTGTACTGAAGATAAATACGGTCGCCGCTTACACGCTCCAGCACTTGTCACCATGCAATTCATTACATGGCGGTACAACAAAGGAGAATACGACAACTCAAACTTCACTTTGTACGTACTCTCAAAAGTCAGTACTGACATCTGAAAAGCAAACACTCATTTAGTGTCTGGGGTGCCCCAGTGCGCTGTTCAAAAAAACTAGACCATAAGAAGGAGGCTTTTGTATGAAAGGCGCTCGATGCGCGCCGCATGTTAGCAAACACGAGGCTACGCTTCCTTGGCACACCTTTTCCGAGAAACGCGGATGGACGCGGCCATCAGTCATCGTCCCCGCGTGAGTTGATTTTTTTTTTTTTTACATAAACATCGGCATGAGATTAACGCCACGAGAAGAGGAGGGAGGCGAGCGCCGGGATTAACCGAGTGACAAGATTTTTGAGGGCCGCCGCGGCTCATGGCGGTCCGCTTTCCAATTTTGTGACACTTCTCCGAAGAGATGCGATACAGGATTAGCCGGACGCACTTAGCTCGCCTTCTGTGCTGAGAAGAAAAATGTTGCTAGCAGATGAAGCGGCTTGGGGATTATAGCGCAAGAGTCGGCAGTCAAACGCTGCTCATTAAAAAAAAAAAAAAAAAAATGTAGCGGGACGTGCCTGAAAAAGGAGGGGGGGTTAGATTAGATTTTGATGAAAAAAATAAAATAGACATCTTTAACCCATGAAGCTTCAAAATGCATTAAAACTGCAGTCAGAAAAGCAATCGTTTCATGATAGCTTAAATCACCCATTTACTTTTGACCCCAAAAAAACAAAACGAATTAAATGATCCTAACTTGAGTGAAATTAGCTTGATCAGAATATTGGCACTTTTTCTGGGTCAGTTTGAATTATTTTATGAATCCTTGCCATCATGCGTAGTGCTGCTTAATTGCGCACCAAACAAGGAGCCGCTTGTCTCGTTGTTTTTATGACGCCTGCCGCAGCATTTCACTTGTAGCGCTTTGACTTTCTGGATGAAAAAAAAACACCAAACACACCATTAAAAAAACTTTTAAAAAACTTTATTTGATTTTTTTTGTTGTTTTTTTTATGAAACAAGTAGTTTCTCCACAGTGTACAAAGTGTGGATCGTTGTCCAACGGAATTGAACTGCCACCAGGAATCAAATAATTTAACTCTGCCAAGATAGAGAACTATACATACGTAGAAAATAGACTTTGCAGAGAAAATGCATAATATTGATTCAACCTGGATGATGTTTCCAAAGAAATGATAAGCCCCCCCCCCCCCCTCTGAGCGCCAAGATAAGTCTCTTTGGCATAGAGTTCAAAGTGCTAAAACAGATAAGAAAAAAAAAAAGGGGGGCTGTATATGCAACGCAACGTGACACGGGCTCGCATTTGAATCGTCAACCCAACCTCGGGGGGGGCGAAAACAGGACCGCGTTCGTCGATAAGAGTGAAAAGGCTCAAACGTGAGGCACAGGAGGATTCGCCTCGACCCGGGGGCCAAGGACCGCCGCTGGACGAGGAACGAGTGACATGCCGCGGAGGCGCGGCCATGTGAAAGGAGGCGTGGCTTCACCCATGATCCATTTTGAAATTTAAATGGTGACAGTTCCTCCAACCTCCACTTGTTCTCACGTTGATTGACGAGACTGGCCATTCACCGCCAAGCCATCGGACTGACTTGAAATGTCTCTTACTTGAACTTTACCCCCGACACCGGTGTCCCCGCGAGTCCTCCAAGTTGACGAACTCGACCGGCCAATGGCCCTTCCGATGGATGAGAATGATTGACGCGTACGGGGAACGGTGCGCAAATGCTAACGCCGACAGTTTGTGGAGCCCAGAGCGGTTGGAGACTTGCGAGCGAGGTGACGTTTTGTCCAATTGTGACCTGGGGTGGATCCTTGACCTTGACCGTCACAAAAGTTCTTCAATTCAATACAAAAAAACCCCCCCAAAAAAATCTTCCAAAACAACGTACAAAGTCGTCTCTTTTCAAGTAGGAAGAGTCTGGCATGTAACAGGATCGTTTCAAGCGACCTGGTTCGCAGTCTTCGAGACAGAAGAGAAAGAGAGAGGAAAAAAAAAAATCTCAATCCCAAAGGCAAGAGGATGAAAGGGGGGTGGGGGCAACGTGGGCTCACTCCTCATCCTCATCGCTGCTGTCGATGTCCAGAGAGTAAAGCATGAAGACCAAGTCGGGCCGGGCCGGAACCGAGGGGTCTCCCGGCTTCACCATCTCAAAGCCGATGTAGTTGAAGGTCTTGATGATGGACACTATAGTGGGCGGGGGGAGGGGGGGGGGGTGAACAAAAGCACCTTTTAATGGGTTTTACATCCAGCACGGGTCGGATCGGGGCGATGAAAGCAGTAAAAAAATGCAACAAGAGAGGCCGCATGGGAATTCACAAAGCGCACGCAGATGGCGAAACGCTTCACTCGCAAGCCGATTTGTGCCTTTTGTGGTTCGGGGGGGGGGGGGTGAAGAGGAAACCATCAACCTAATTTAGCCAATGAGTAGAAAAGGCGAACGCCACGGCGCTAACTGTCATGGTCTTAAATCTTGAATTCTTTCAAGAAAAACGGTCCTTAACTCATTCGCTCCCAAAGACGGTTTTAAACGTCTTTTCAGACTTGGTCTAGAATTGGCTGCTACTGAATGAGTTCATTAGCAAAAGCGATGACAGTACATTGATTCAACGTTTGCATTCCTGACAGGTTTCCAAAATGAAGCGCAATTGAGAGCGTCGGGACGTGCGCGAGGGTTTAACGGGCAGCTTTGAAATGCCGATTTGTTCGCAATTGGCGCGGTTTGGCGACAAGACGCGCTACGAGGAGAAGAAGAAGAGGAGGGACGGCAAATCTTACGTCGGTCCTCTCGGCCTTTGCGGAACCAAAGGACGACAGAGTTCACCTTCAGCTTATCCTCGGCAAACTCCAGTAGAGCGGTAAGCCTGAGGAGGTCACACACACACACACACACACACACACACACACACACACACACACACACACACAGACACACAAACACATAGTCGGTCAGTGGATGATGCGGGGGGGGGGGGGGCGCTGATGACGCAGTCTTTCTTTTACATAAGGAGCTGCTCGCCCTTTACATAATATTGCGGTGCTAAGTGGGGGCAGGCAACGGTCTGATTGGCCGGCGGGTTCTGCGGATGTGTGCGTGTGCTCACCACATCTGTGGCTCTCAAACTTTTTAGGTCAAGTATTACACCCCCCCCCACCCCCCCCAAAAAAAATATAAAATTAACTAAAATACTGAGATCGTCAGGTAGCAACATACCATAATTTCCTGCACTAAAAGGCTTCCATTTTCTTCAAAGCTCACAGCGCGCCTTAAAATCCGTATGGTCATTACGGTAATATTACGACCCCCCCCCCCCCAAAATGGCTCCTTTGCTCGAGACATGCTGACAACGCAGAGTTCAAAGTTAAGGCGTTCGGGTTACGCGGTTGAACACAGTCAATGTTCTAACTCCCTCTTGGTTCAGCGAACTGTATCGCTGCTTTATTAAATAGGTTTGACTGACATCTGATCGTTCTGTTGGCGTTTCCTTGAGCGTAGCTCCATCTAGTGGACGCATTGTAGATTGCGTCTTATAATGTAGCGCGTCCAATATATGAAAAAAAAAAAATTTACAAAATAGGCCATTCATTGAAGGTGTGCCTCATATTCCGGTGCGCCTTTTAGTGTGGAAAATACGGTAATGAACAACGTTACAATGCAGTAGCTAGTAGGCCTCAGTGGTCTTTTTTTTTTTTTTTTTTTTTTTTAAATGGTTTGATTCTCTAAAAAGATGTCGAGTCAAACTTTTCCAACGTCTCGGTTCTCGTCCAATTCGGTTTTCGACCAAAAATTGAGGGGGTTTTTTATGCCTCTGATGACGAACAAATTTCAGTTCTCGACCAAACTGAGCGCACTTGTATCGGTAAATTCAAGCCACGGTAACAAAATTAGTTCAAACCCGATTCAGCTTGCGGGGAACCCGTGTACCGCACTTGAGAACGACAGTTAGTTGCGCGTTCGTTTCGGGGCCTCTTCTCCGATTTTCAGGCGACTCATCACTAAAAACTTGAGAGCGCGAATATCCGAGAGAGGCTCACCCCTCTTTGCTTCCCTCCGCCAGCGGCCCCGTCGGCATCTCCAGGAAGAGGCTGTCTCCCCACACCGTCGTGTCCCAGAAGGCCGAGTGGCGTTTGCTCAGCTGGTAGTGGAAGCGCAGCAGTGAGGCGTTGCCGTTCACGTCCGTCCACTGCATCACCGTCAACTTGTCACCCTGGGGGCGCAAGCCCGGCAACGTCAACAACGCGCACGAACACGCTTGACGGGCGTCGACTAGAACCCCGCCCGTCGCCAAGCCTCTGCACGTGATGCCGTTTTTAGTTAGCGGTTTTTAGCTTCAGCGCTATTTGAGCGAGACATTTGTTCGTAAATTCACTCGTGTGGCAGATTATCAACTTGGAACGCTCAAAACCATCACGAACCAAAAGTCTCTTCCCAAGTACAGTTCGGTTGTCTTTAACTTGTGGCGTCAAGCCGTTTGCAGTCACTCTTAACTCATTCAGTAGCAGCCAATTCTAGACCAAGTCCGAAAAGACGTTTAAAAACGTCTTTGGGAGTGAAAATTAAGAATTGGTTTGTTTTCGAACATTTATTTCAATCTATCTCGATTGAGCTTTTATTTGGACAACAACCGGTCAAGGGCATTGCTTTGCATGCGCGCGTGCTGCCATTTTTGTTCGGCACAGCAGGAAGAAGAGTCACTGCGCTTTATTTTGAAAAACTTCCCCTGAAGGAGAGATCATCCTTTGGCCCAATGGCGCCTTTTTTTTAATTTATTTTATTTTTTTTATGGGGATTTACAAGTTGATGGCTCACTTTCATATCTGATGAAGCCAATCAGCGCCACGGGGGAGGACGACGAATCCGTTCTCCGTCTGATCCCGCCATCGCGAACCCCTGGGCGCAGTCACGCGGTACGACGAGGCACGCGCGCGTTAACACACAGCAAAATTGCTCAAATTCAGCTTGAATGATTCGATGACAATGACTCAACTGAGGCACAAAGTTGGTCCCCGGATGAAGAAAAGAGAACGTTTGAATTCCTGCCCCCCCCCCACCAAAAAAAAAAAGATGACAGAAAGTCTAAAGTCACTTTGTTGAATACCATCTATCCATTTTCTGACCGCTTTATCCTCACTAGGGGTGGGGGGTTGGGGGGTGCTGGAGCCTATCCCAGCCGTCTTCGGGCAAGTAGGCGGGGGACACCCTGAACCGGTTGCCAGCCAATCGCAGGGCACACAGAGACAAACAACCATCCGCGCTCACACGAGGGACAGTTTCGAGTGTTCCATGAATCTGTCAGGCATGTTTTTGGAAAGTGGGAGGAACCCGGAAAAAAAACGAACGCTTTGAATTCAACCCGCTTACCTTGTGCAGCAGCGCGCCGAGAGAGTGATCCCTGACCGTCCCTCGCCCACCCGGGATCTTCAGATGTGGGTGAGGGGCATCAGGAACACCACTGAGGCCCCGGGGGCGGAGCAAGGGAGCCCGGCAGCCGCGAGCCCGCTAACCAGGAACTGCACAGACACATGCCGGGACACGCCCGTGAGTCAACATCTTGGTTTTTTTTTTTCTTCAACATCTTGTTTGTGGCGGCGGCGGGGTGGGGGGGTGCTGAAGATGAGCAATGTTATTACATGAAGACGAATGAAAAGCAAACTCGCAAAACAATGACAAGAAAATGTCAAAGTTGTTATGTTGACTCGAGGGGAAATGCGGTCTGGCAGGCCAAAGTGTTAAAAGTGTCGTTTTTGTTTTTTTTGTCTTTATGTGCTGCACCGCAAGTGTCATATTCAACCTTCTTTTAAATTTTTTTTTAGGAGAACCAAGCACTATCCCCCAATTCGGGGGATAAAAAAAAATTTTAATGAGGGGGATGAGCAAATGAATGCTGCACCTGAGAAATGACTTCAACACCAACTCTGATTTTCTGGGTTTCTCCATTTTTACGTTCTTGTTGATGAATCTACGAATCGAAAAACACGTTTCCATTTCCTTTGTTGCAAAAAAAAAAAAAAAAAAAAAAAAAAAAAAAAGACATTTCAAACGGACAGTGAACAAAAAAAAAAAAAAACGAGTCGACGGCGGCGTGACCCATTTGGTTCTGTAACGTGTCAGAAAAAGAGACAAACGTGCAAGCAATCGCCACAAAAAAAAAAACAAAAAAAAACGTAATTCATCCGCTGGCAAGGATGACGGCAAAGATTCCGAGCATTTGGACAATTGTAAATGACGAGAGGTAAGCCAAACGATGCAGCGATGCTCAAACAAAATAAGAAAGCGATGCGTTGCCACTTGCCAAATTCATGCTGGCACCTTCCAAATCAACGGCTTGCCGATGGATCATTTGAGTGTGTCGAGAATCTCCGTCGCAACCCAGGCTAAACTTGGCTCCTCCCCTTAACGGCAAAGGCGCATCATTTCAACAGACTTCCTTGACAACAACTACTCGGGCTTTGGTGGCATTCGACGATGCCCGATGTGGTGTCAACACAAAGCCAGAAAAAAAAAAATAAAAATTTCAAAATAAGACTTTGGGCTGACCCTTAATTCAGGGTCAAGTCTCGCCCCATTTTCGCGGCGCTCCCGCGCGCGTCAACAATAACATCAGGTCGTCGCCGTGAGGCAAATCATCTCCGACGAGCACGTGACAGGGGGATGATGATGACACCTCTGCAAATAACCCGCCGGACTTTTTGGCCACGCGCCGCTCGAGTTGCCGCGGCGTTGAGTAGACGCCAGATCGCCGCGAGGCCGTCAAACAGCTGCCTCACCGACTTGTTTGCCGGATCGTATTGACACGGAAATCATGTGTGCGGCCGCACACATTTGTTTTGTTTTTTTTTCTGCCATGTTGCTGCCCCCCCCCCCCCCGCTGACTCGACTGCTCACCCGTGACGATTTCGGCAAAAGTGCTCCCTTGGAAACCTTTTCTAGGTGGAAATTAAACCTCATCCTTGTTTCGGATGAACACTCGGGCGTACGACGCGACGATTTGACATTTCGGCGAGGCTGCTGGTCCTCGGGGAGAGCCAAGGAACTTTGAACAGGACGACTCGAGGACGCCACTTTCTCTCGGACGCAAATGGGCGATCGGCGTCGATGTCAAAGCTCGACAGACAAACCGATCCGATAAGAATCGCGGGGAGGAGAGAGAGACGGGCAGGACACAGATGGAGGAAGCGATAAAAAGACGAAGCCTGCCAACAAACACTGCTTGGTTTTTTTTTTTTTGGGGGGGGGGGGGTTTCACTCCCTTCGCCTGATGTGAGTGCCAGCTTGTTATGAAAGGCAACACGTTGACATTTAAAGCAGACTCGCCCCCCCCCAGTGAATAGCTGACGAGGTCATCCTAAAAACAGAATATAGGCGATGTTTTGAAGAAGCTCAAACAAAAAAAAAACAAAAAAAAAAAGACATTTTGCAATGGTGGGAAGTGCAAAATGTGACGGTGGGACACGGCCCTTCCTGGCGTCGCTTGGACGACAATCAGACGAGTTGCTTTCCAAAAAAAAAAAACTCACGGAGATGAACGTGGAGGTGTTTGGAGGACAGCCAAGAGACACACGGGAACAAAAAACATCCCCAAGAGAAGACCGGAAAACATACGAAACGGCACAATGGACGGCTTGGGAACAACTCGGGTGTTTCAAAGGAGGCAAATGAAAGCTTGGGGGGGGGGGGGGGGGGCGAGGATGCCGCCTCTGACGCAGTTTGCCATCTGGGGAGCCTCGTTCAAGCATCTACTTGGGACAAGGGGACATTTTTGTTGGGGGACATTTCTCCCATTGTGACCACCACGCGGTCTTAATTCCGTTGAGGGCGGGGGGCGAGTCTTCCCACGCAAAGCGCCCCCCGAAGCGGAGCTTTACAAGTTGGCGGCGCGAGCCAGCCAGGCCGTCAAAGCCGGGCTAAAAGTAGAAGGTTGGCCCCGCCCCGCCCCCCCAAAGCGCAGGTTCATCAGCCGACTCGGGTTCTTGCTTTCAGTCTTCGTCCGAAGGGCAGACTCGACGACGTCAAGACAGTCAACGCAAAGCGGGCGTTCACATCGCAGGGTGTGGGGAGTTCGGCGCTCAAATATTCAGCTGGTATGAGGAAACCGCAAACGAGAAACAAACAAAACAAAACAAAACAAAAACAAAAAAAAAGCCGAGCACATGGCTGGAGAACTTGACGATTGTCTCAACACGTGACATCGGTTCGTGAAACTCTTTGATGAAGCGCAAGAATCCCGTTGAAGAATCCTACGTTTTTTTGTGGAAGTGTGGACGAGGGGCTCGGCCAGCCCGTCTGCCAATTGCGGCTTTGCAACCCAACATCCTGGCTCACGGATCCCCCCCAAAAGTGGTGGATCAGCACAGCTTTTGAGTCGAAGATCAAGATCAGGCAATGAAACATCAAAACTCATTCAGTACCGGTCAATTCTGGACCAAGTCTGAAAAGACGTTTAAAAAAGTCTTTGGGGAGTGAATGAGATCCTAACCTGCGGGTCCCTCTCCTTCTTCCAAGGCTAACAGGCCAACTCCATTCCAATCAATCTCCACAGATTTGCGCTTGACAATTGTCATTCTGGCCTGCAAAAGTTGAATCTCCGGCAATTGGTGGAAAATTCTCATCCGTGCAATCAAGCGGGGGAAAAAAGAACAACAAATGCCAACAGGTCGGACGAGTTTAGTCACCGCCCGCTGAAGCAAGGCATTTATTTGTGCGCATGCTATAAATAGACCAATGAGAAAAGACGACGCGGTTATTTACGCACCACGTAAAAAAATACAACAAAGCGCCACTCGAGCCGCGCGGTGAGTCGGCGGTGAGCTCAACACGCGTTTGAAAAACGGCTGCCAGCGAATGCGTTCGACGCCGTCCGCGTCGATGCCGACAATAATTCAAGTGCCTGCAGAGCGACAACGCTTGGCATCAAGCTAAAAAAGCAACTTGGCGTGAACGCGGCCTCGAGCGGACGCATCGGTCTCGGGTGTGACGCGTCCGCCGCCGGCCGCCCGACTGAGACCACGAAAGCGATTCATCTTTAGATCAAGTCCCCGAAATGCGGAGCGCCGTGATGCCGCCGCGGTGAAAGCGCGGCACTCATTAATAACCAACACTTAGTCAACCGTCTCGTGAGACGGACACGCAACACGTTGACTCGAAAAGCCCAAAGGGGACGGCATCGTCGCCAAGTCTAAAAATAGAATCCATTATCTATTCTATCCAACCGGCCATGACGCTAATGCTAAATCGAAAACAAAACGGGACTTTCACAATGTCGACTGACCCAAACTACTTAACTAACAAAAGAACGCAAAGTAGCAAAGGCGGGCTAACAAAACCGGCATTGATCTGGTGGAAGTTGGACGTTAACCCAGAAACTGCCGATATCAAAACTCAAAACGGTGAAGCGACGATTGCAAACGGAGCGCACAAGTCATCTTGTGATACGAGTGAGCCGACTTGGCGAGCGCAAACTTGAGATGCGGCGGTGGCCCCGCGCCCAAAAAGCTAGCAGATTAGCAGTCGCGATAGAAAGACCAAAACCAAAATGGCTGCCAAAAAAAAAAAAAACAACCAAAGCCCAATATGGATATCACCATATTAGAAATTCGGTTCTGTTGCGACGAGGCATCGGCCGATTATCGATTTGAGGGTTTACCGTCGTTTTAAAGAGGCAAAGCTTTCAAGAACCAACTAAAACTCGCTGCTCTTCTTTGGAAGGGACTTCTAAGCAAGGCAAAAGGTGCTGCCTGTCAAGCCATTGTCTCGGTTTTCGAACGTCGCGGTTCTCGACCAAATCTGTTTTTGACCAAAAATTGAGTTTTTTTTTTTAATGCCTCGGATGACGGCCAAATTTCGGTTCTCGAACAAACTGAGCGCACTTGAATGCGTCATTTGACTCCTCTCGCCTTCCTTACACGAGGAAGTCACGCTTCCTTGGTTAGCGTTTCATTGTGAACAGACGTGTTCAATAAAGTTTTTTTGTTTTGTTTTTTTAAGATTTCGGTTATCGAACAAATCGGTTTTTGAACAGCCTTCTGGAACGGATTATAGTCGAAAACCAAGGTATGACTGTAAACCAAAATAAATCGGAAAAAAAATCCCTTCTCTGCCAGCAAAGTTGCACACATAAGGACCAAGAAGGACCAAGACCCCCCAAAAAAAAAAAAAAAAGATTTTTTGGGCTCCGTTGATTAATGTCCATTGTCCAAAAAAAATATAACCATAAAATGCTGCCAGCAGGTAAAGTTACCCCAAAAACATAAGTAGCCCATGGGTCGGTTCTGAAAATACAGGAGCGACTTTAAAACAGACCAACAAATCACGGGAAACGATGACTTACTGGAAGAATTAAAACAGAAGAATGTTAATATTTTTTTTTCTTCAACTTAACATGGTGCAAATTGCTTCGGGAGCAAATACTCTACATTGCTTGAAAATCAATTAGAAATCAATGAGAGGAGGGGTGGGGGGGGGGGGGGGGAGAAAAATCAATTTCTCATGAACAAAATATTTCCCAAAAAATTGTAAAAGATGTACTCGTGGTTCAACAGCCGCAAATGTGCATGTTGACAGCGGTGCTTGTTTTAAAGAACAAAAAACAAGATTTGTCATGCATCTGCACTTTGAGGAATTCATTTGAGCAACTTGAGTAATGCAGTGTTTGATTTTTTTTTTTTTAAATACATTGCTTTGTTTTTCAGACAATGGTTTCAAGAGGAGGTGAGGATTTTGCTCGACAGCAACAATGATGTAACAGATTCGAAGAAGCAAGATTTTCCCCAGGCGTGGCCTCATTTCCAGAGAATGTTTTGTTACGTTGTTGGCGACCAGGACGATTCGCGCTAGTTTCTTCGCGGTCTCAAAACTTGCCAATACATGGAAAATATTTAGTGGTTAGAGTTTTTGTTGTTGTTATCATCCAAGAGGAGTATCTTACTTTGACATAAAATAAATAAATATGTTTGGACACAACTACATTTCTGAGTGTGTCCTCAGTACTGTACTTCCACAGCATCTTTCTAGTCCAGCGTGAATACTGCGGCCAATTCCGTTTAGTGGCGTTGCATTGGAATTGCAAATTGGGATTGACGGACAGTATTCGCCATGTTTTGTCAAGGCCAGATGTCATCACTGCAAGACATCCTACCATCAAAGAGTCGTATCGTCAAAAATGTCCATGTGCTGCAAAAAGACTGTCGAGCATTAGAACATCCAAGTGGGTCTGTGCCGGACAATATTTTTAAAGGGACATGATGGAACATTCCAGGTGCTCAACGTGTTGAGGAAGTAGCGACAAATGGCTAAAAAAAAAAAAAAAAAAAAAACACACCGCACGCATGTCGTCAGTCTTGTTTTGTTTTTTAAATGTATTTTTAGTAATTGCCTTCTTATGACCAGGGAGGACTTGACACTAAGTTTTGTCTCGGAATGGGGAAGGAAAAACTTTTGCCAAAAAAAAAAAAAAAAAAAAGTGCTGTCACTTCCTACCTTTCGTCCGCGTTCAACATGACAGCCTCGACGACAGCCTTTTGCGGTTCTTGTTTTAAAAGGGGAAAAAAAAAAAGTCTTTTAGTTGGAGCAAAAAGGTTAGGCCTAAAAAATTCTGCTCCTGGTGAGGTGAATACGAAGGTCCAAAGATGTGTTGCCGTGAGCTTCGGGGTTGTTGTGAACGAGACAAGTACGAGGGGGTGACAAAACATCACTTGGCAGCCGCCGACAGACTACTCGAGAAAGCAGTGGCGGCATTTATATGGAGGAGCCTCCGCGGTGCATTGTGGGTGACTCCGCCCACGAGTCCCGATCACGCTAGGAAAACAAAAGGCTCAAAACTTCCAAATCCACATTTTTTTAAAAACCTCTGTATGATTAAATATGATTGTTTTATTCTTTATTTATGCAGATGATCGATGAATTAAAAGGGTAACTCTCTAGGTGAAGGCAAACTTTCGTCCTGAAGCACCGAATTTTATAATTATTACAGTATTTTATTCTTTGGTGTCGGCGTAATGGTTTATTCTCGTAATAAAAGATTTAAATGATTCTCATTTTTCATAGGGTTGTTTATAATTCAGGTGATCGTACAAGTAATTAACAAGCCACAGTCTTCAATACAATAAAACATTTAAATATTTCAGTTGTTCGTATTTTGTATAATAATGATAACAAAAATAATAATAATACATGTACAAATCTTTGAATAATAATAAAAAAACCATTTAAAACACTGTATTGATAGCAATGATTCTTGTTATATTAGTACATAATTTGTCCTTTTATTGTATTTTTTAAAATGAAAAATAATAAACAACTACAGTCGAACCTCGTGACAACGTACCTGGAGGGACATAATGAATCTGTCCGTCATAACGGCAGTTCGTTGTAACCATTTCCAATAAAATGGCCGCCAACTATGACGCATAATACAGTATGAACAGTTTGGGGTGTAAAATCATGAACATGTAATACAGAATAAACATGTCAATTACAAATACGTGCATATGAAGAAAAAAAAAATGATTTTATGAGACATGAATCAAACAACTGTAGCGTTCCTTCCTCGTCGCTGTAAATATTCAGTCAGCAAATGTTCCCCGCCGTAGGCGACTCCCCATTGCTGCCAACTGTCATCAATTTAGGATGTGCCACACCCCGAAGTCGTTTACAATCATCTTTCAATTTGTTGGCCCTCAAACTCTGCTGTGATTTTATTGCCATTACGGATGATTGTCGAAATCGTCGACGTTGCCAAAAAAATCGGTAGTCTCGGCAGAGCTCCCGTCTGGGAGACTCCCTTTCCAAAGTGAGGGACAATTTCAGCCTTCACAGACAGCGAGATTTGCTTCCGTTTGACAAAAGGATAGTCGTGCTCACTTTTGGCATTTATTTCACAATCTGCATATTTCAGAATGATAAAACGTCTGCTTTTCAAATGTGCCACCGGCTTCATCGTGGCTTGCAATGTGGACAAAATCGGACGCGTGAAGACCATTTCACCAGGCTTGTGTTGCCACTGACGGATGATGTCATCGAATGATGAAATGAATGATGTGCCGTTACAAACGTTGCAATAGTCCAAAACACACACGTCCATTATGGCAAACAAGAAAAAAATGCTGCGTTTTAATCTGTCCGCTGGCGTGGCCAATTTAGAGCGCCTCGTTGTCAGCCATGAGTGCATGCACATCCCAGAAAAAAAATTTTAAAATACATTTTTTTTAAAAAAAAGAGTCTGACGTGACAGCTAGTGTGTGGACATGGGCTTTGCACTGACATGGCGTTTGTAGAGTGCCTCATTGTCACGGCATGGTGGAGCTGACCCGGGGGGGATACATTCCAGCTATCGTGTCTATTCTTGCTGCTTTATCATGTTATCAAGTTATGTGTTGGCACGAGAAAGATGCGAGATGGAGTCGCATCCATTTGTTCCAGGTCGAAGAAAATGCTATTTGATTGACAGTTGGCAGTTGAGCTGGGTGTGGTTTCAACGGACTTGAGATTTTTCATGATTCCGAAGCCTCATTTCATGTTTTGATCGTTCAAAATGGAGAAGTGTGTTTTGCAAAGAAATCCTCCGTGGTGTTTGATGCAAAAAACGTGTCGGATTTTTCTTTGGGATCACGTTCATCCAAGTTTGATGATGGACACGTTTGAACTTCCATATGCTTTTTTTTCAGATTTCCTTTTCAAGTCATAGTCCACGGGCCAAGAGAAACCCTGCTTGTCTTTCCACCCCGTGAAATACATCAACAAATAAATAAATCCATCTATTTTAAGGCCTCGCTTGAAAACGGGCCCCTCCCTGTTTTAGCTCCCAAACATGTGTTTTCGGCATCACATGAGAATGTTGTATAATAAAACTTTTGCTTCGATTTTTAGCCTCAACTGCAAGTCACATTGCTTCAAGTTCCGCGCGCGTGTGTGTGTGTGTATGTGGGGGGGGGGGGGGGGTTCATACATTCGACCTAATACTTGCATTCATAACATGCTATAGCGCGTGCATTCTTCCTGTCAGTTTGCTTTGCCCCGGAGGGATCGACCTACATTTGCGCAGCTCTTTTACGCCCTAAATCTTTACGTGCAGGATTAGCTTCCCGGCTGCTGCTAAAGGTGTTGCGCCTACAGACCCTCGACTATTTTTTGTTCAGCAACTTACACATTTAGACCAAGAGGCTTTTCGAGTAAAGCACCTATTTTGGCCCATCAGGTTGTTTCCCCCCCCTCCATCTGAAATGTTACGTCACGGGACCGATACGCTGCCTCCAAAAGAGAACAGAATCTCCTTTTAGCTTGAGACGTCCCTTGCAAATTGTCCAGGGGCCTAAACAACCGAACATAGCGGCACCGTTATGTAAGGCGGAATGGAAAAGTGTGCTTGCGCCAAACAGATTACCTGATCAGTAACAAGATAGCAGGGCCCGCTACTTGATCCTGGCACGTTAGTGATGCCGCCGCTGCTGCTCGCCTGACGAGGCTGGCTGCTGATTGATGGCAAACATGCATATTCGAGGGCCACAGGTTGTGATAATAAAGCTCACAATTGCCCCCGCGGAGGCACGTCGACAAAGTTAAGATAAGACGAAATACATTGAGGAAATAATATAGATTAAATGAAATGTAAGCAAAGACCATCCGGGCAAAATTTGCCGCGAAATTTGAACCTACAATACAATACTGAGATAATGTCGTCTGGACGTTGGATGCAAACAGTAAAATTTGCTCTTCGAGAGGCCCCTCAATGTTCCGTAAAACACTCACTCATCACAGTGTTTCCAGTAAAAAAGGAAAAGAACAGAAGTTGTCAATATCACAGTGGCAACATAAGATGGCCGCCCTCTGGCTTCACCCACGAGGGGGCAATTATTAGTCCAATCGAAAATATCTGTGGGCATGAAGTACAGTACTATGAGGGAATTTATTTTTTGCAGAGGATAAAGAATACCAGACACCAGCCGTAAAGATGTTAACACTGAGAAATATGAAGGCTGTGTCACGAGATGGCACAGATGTAGCTAACGTTGTGAGCTATGACAAGTTTAGCATTCTCCTATTTCACACGTGAATGGCATCGAGTGTTGTGTTAATAGATCTCATTTCTATTCATTCCCCCCCCCCCCCCTACACAAAGATTGCCTGTAATCAACACTGAGGGGGCCACAAAAAAAAACTGTTTGGTTACGATACTTAAATCGAGTGCAGCGGTGCCTGCACAGGCGAGTGCCTTCTTGACAGGCTATCCTAATGCTAATGCTAATGCTAATGCTAAATTGTCTTTGTTTTCCCGATGTGACTTGGAAATTCTTATTAAGGGCATGGGACGGGTGTTTGGTGCGTGTCTCTGATAGAACAGCGACAAAAACGGATACGTTTGCATCAGCCTCTCCAAAGCAGCTCATCGGCATACTTGAGTTACACGGCGACACACACACACACACACACACATGAATGTGCAGCACGGGTTCTATTATTTTTAATCTTTTTTTTTTTTTTTTTTTAAGTGAAAAGGATAACAAAATGATGTGCTGGGCACCACTTGGTTGAAGTCCTGTTCTCGTCCTGGGATTGGATTTGTTCCACACACACACACACACACACACACGAGTGGAGCAGGATTATGTAAGGCTGCCAAATAGTGAGACGAACTTCTGTGTTGGCTTCAAAGGAATCTATGAAGAGACTACAGCGGGTGATTTATTCATGAGATTACACAAGAAAAAAAAAAAAAATAGGGAAGGCAAGTCATGTTCTTCAATTATTCAAGTATAAGCTATTACTGTTCAGCTGTGGGCACCGGCGACCGGCTTTGAAATGTTTCAAAATGGCAGCAGCACGGCGGGGTCGTGGTTAGCACGTATGCAGCACACTCAAGGGGGGTTTCAATCTCAGCCGTGGTCTTTTTGGGGGAGATTTTTTTTTTCCTCGCACCGACAAAAAGCACCCATTTTAGGGTTATTGGTGACAAAACAAACGGTGAGCGTTCATGCTTGTGTTAGGATGGTTTGGGATTGTTCATTCTCATTAGTTTTGATTTCTTTTGACTTTTTTCTTTTTTGTCAGTTTATAACTTGTTGTTTTGTTGTTCATTTTATTTGTGTGGCATTTTTCATTTTGTTCCGATTAGTTTTAGGTTGACATTTTTTGGAATCTATACCTGTATATGGAGTTTTTTTTTTTTTTTAAATGGAAGATTAAAAATGAAAAAAAACAGGTCACGAGTATTGTGTACTTGAGTAAACTCCAATTCAACATGAATATGGAACCGGGATTGATGAGGGTAAGCGTAAAAATCAATAAATAAATAAAGGATGAGAATTTGTCAAAGGACGAGCCAAAATGGCTGCTGCAGCTTCCCGTTAGAAGAGGGTGTGCACATTTGTGCAACTACATTATCTCACTTGTTTCTTTTTTTTCCCGCCACTTAGGTTACACAGGTCATAGGTCAGATTAATGGGGGCAAAAGTGACAGATTTTTTTTTTTCTTTTAATATCACAACAACCTGGCATTTGAACACGGGGTGTGTCGACTTTTTCTATCCGCCGTAGCTGCCACAGTGATGGTCAGTCGACACCACAAAGCCGTATTTTGGATGTAGGCCTTTTCCAGCTCGCTCATGGAAACTGCTAACCTCGACCTCCGCACGAGGAGCGTGTGAGAAAAGCCCCGCCGGTTCCCACGCCAGACAATGGTCCCGAGCCCAGCGGGAGCGAGCCGAAATTAGCCGTTGCTAGCGCTAAGCGGCGCTCAGGAAGGCCGGCGAGAGCGTGGGAACCCTCCAGCCCCCGCACCCGGGCGCGGGCCGACGCTCCTTCCGGGGGGAAAAAAAACGTGAGCGAGCGCTCGGCGAAGGAGGCCGAAAAAGCCGGGCGGGAGGAAGCGGGAGAACAATGAGCGAGCGGCGCGGCCGCCGCGCGGGGGCCTTTTGGAGTCGGACGCGCTTTCCCAAAGTCATTGGCGAAACAACGAGGCCCAGTTCCCACGCTGACCTTTCCCACGCCGCTTCGCCCCGAGTATTGTATATTTATATTCTCTTGTCAGGCCGTTTCCCTTCCAACTGTTTGTCTTTGCTTATCTTTGTTGACGTGAGCAAACATTTTTTCTTTTTTCCCCCGCAACTCCTGGCGCGTATTTTGACGCGAGGCTGCTTTCGGGACGACAGCACATCAAATCCTCGCAGAGGTGGATGACGTGCTTTCGACTTCAAGATAAGCGCGGATGTTTTTTTTGTTTTTTTTTTGGGGTCAATACGTGCTCTGCGATCGGTCGGCGACCAGTCCAGGGTGTACTGCCCCGAAGACGACTGGGATCGGATTTACACATAAAGTTCATTTTTATGATACAACGGTCTAAATATGAACACTTAAAAATACTGTTCAAGAGTGACATGAAAATATTTTGTACCCTTTTGGGAGGATGGCTTCCTTTTTGCTGAAAACAGCCATTTAAAAAAAATTTTTTTTGGGTGGTCATGTTCCCTTCTCTCAACTTTGCTTTCTTTTTCGTTTGCTTTTCGTGTGGATTTCCGCTTCCTCCTCCTTTGCTATTTTTATCCACACAATAAGCAGCACTTCTACTGCAACGATGCATACTTGTACATGTTTGACGCGCGATGTGGTATGCCTTGGATTCCTTTTTCTTCCTCACGCACTCCGCAATGTGCCGCAGCTGAGGAAGTCAATGGCTCGCACCACCAGATACCAAACGTCACAAAGTTCATTTGATCGCGTGTTTCAATACTTTTGCTCACTTGAAAAGTGGGCGGTGCCCAACAAACGCTGCATGTACACATAAAGGCCATACAATAAAAGATGGAATCTTCGTTTTTTTTTTCAAATTCAGCATTCGATCCAAAACTCCGACGTTTTTAGTTTACAAAGAGAAACAAAGGAATCGACCTGGCCTGTCCAACTTTAGTCAACAACCTTTCATACATTGCAGGTGGTGCAAAAACACACACACAAAAAAAAAACCGTTTGCTTAGCTAAGCGTCAATGATTCGGCATGCGTCGGCGTTGCTCGTTTGCGGCGATTCCCGGCAATGTCCGTTTAATCTACCTGACAATGCCTCGCGCGCACAACTATGTCAGATATGTCCGGCCTGCGCTGCGCGAGCCGCTAGGTGAACAACAACACCGTTTGGCCCGCAAAATCCTCCCAATCGCCGCAGTCCAAACAAGAGAGGCTTGAAAGGGTCCCGGGAATTCTTTCCATATTTAACCCCCGTCCTGATGACTCACTGGATGCCTGACTGGATCAGGCCAAAACAAGGCTGCCGGGAAAAAGCGCGCGCCCCCAGAATGGCTCAAAAAGCCATCGCAAAAGTTCAGGCCAATAGCGGCGGTTTGGTTCCAATTTCCAAAATGGTTTTGCAGGCGCGGATGTCAAAGCGGACCTTGATGAACCTCATTCGCAAGGACACGGCTCATCATTAAGCCGCAGCGATTATTTGTCGTTTATCACCAAGGATAAAGAATGCATGCTTTACGAACGTTGTTATCGGTCTAGACATGAAACGGTTTTCGTTTTTGGTGCGATGGCCGGGCTAGAACACATCTGCCAGGAGTGTTCTTCGGCCAAACATGCTGGAAGGGAGGCGTCAGGAAGAAGAGACAAAGACGGGAAGGCGTGGCAAACTCTTGAAAAATGAACGCCCCCCCCCCCCCCCCCACAAACACACACTTCCAATTTGGACAAACAAGCACTTGAGTTGCCCAACCCAAAAATGTTTTCGTGAACTCGAAATGACAATTTCCCCGCTAATGTGGCGCGGTTAGCATTGACGAACGCTGTTGCTGGGCAGAATTCGACAGAAATCAAAGCCTCCTGTCAATTGAACAGATGCAGCAAACCGCAAAGTGGCGAGCACGTTGCAATAATTACGCCTCAATACTGCCACCCGGTGGCCTCATCCGAGGACGGCCGTATGAAAGCCCTTCATAAGACAGTGGCTCCCCTAGGTGTTCAAAGACAGAATTACACTTGACCACCTTATTTAGAAGTCAAATGTCAATATGGATTAAAACGTCAAATCAAAAAAAATTCTCACGGATTTAACAAAAACTTGGAAGCTTTATTTCAAGAAACTCCTTTTTTTTTTTTTTTTAACAATTAGAAAAAAAAGAAAAAACAAAAAGTTGACCATTGAAGCAGTGCACCTTGGAATGCTTGATGGCGTGGACGTGCCCGCGTGGGTGCTTGCGGACGACCGGCGGCAGCACTGCTTCGAGGGCCAAAAGAAGCGTCTCCTCCTCCTCCTCCTCCAGGATGGCCACCAGGTGGCTTGGCATGATGAAACCCCTCCCCAGGCCTTGTGCTGTGGTTCCCCCCCCCGCTGTTGTTCTTACTTACTCCTTGGCTATGGCGAAGGGCTCGGGCACTTCAATCACGCCGCACTCGGCGATGACCACATCTTTGAGGGGCCTGTCGCGACCGTCCGTCTTTGTGCCCTCGATCTTATGCACCACATCCTAAACAAAAAAACCAGCAACAATGGACGCATTGGAAAACCGGTTCACATGCAAATCCGGCCAAGTACATGCAAAGATTTGCAAAAAAAAGCTCATTGTTTTGATTTATTGCCCGCATTGATGGCGCGAGACCTTCGAGAATGAGTTTGGGAAGGCGATGCAACCACAAGCGTCTTTTACGTCGGGTCAAACGTGAGCGCCCGGATTCGACCCGACCGTGACAATATCCAATTGTGAACGACAAGACGTTTTTCCGAAATGAGCTCACAGCAGCGCGTGCGACAACGTCCCGACGCAAAAGCTCACCATTCCTTCCAATACTTTTCCGAAAACGACGTGCTTGCCGTCCAGCCAGCTGGTCATCACGGTGGTGATGAAGAACTGCGAGCCGTTGGTGTCTTTGCCGGCGTTGGCCATGCTGAGCCAGCCGGGGCCGTGGTGCTTCAGCTTGAAGTTCTCGTCGGCGAAGCGGTCGCCGTAAATGCTCTTGCCTTGGCGGAAGACAAGGCGCGCGGCCGATTAGCGCGGCGTCATGACGGCCACCGCCGTCGGGAACGATAGCGAAGGCCGGCAGGTCGGAGGTTACCTCCGGTTCCGTCCCCCTTGGTGAAGTCTCCTCCCTGGATCATGAACTGATGGATGACGCGATGGAATTTGCTGCTCTTGTAGCCGAAGCCTTTCTGCGGGCGTCGACAAATACGCCGGTCACCAACCGCAAAAAAAATTTCATCACGCCGCATAGACCCTGGCGTTGCCGAGTTTGGTTTTTGCCAGTCAAAAAGAAGCATGAAGCATTCCTAACATTTCATTCAGTCATTCTTTCACGTTCATTTTTTTTTTTTTAACTCTAATGTCTGGTAAGAGATTATTTTGCATCGTCCCCAGCCAGCGTATCCAAAGCTTGGTTATCGGCCTCATTGACTACTAATAATTGACCTCCTGTGTCGACCCCAAAATAACAAAACACTCCAGCCTCTCTCTGTAATGAAAAAGTGTCACTTTTTACCTCTCCCGTTGCCAAGGCCACAAAGTTGCTAACCGTCTTGGGGACCGTCTTCCCGAACAAGCCAATGACGATCCTTCCGACGTCATCCTCTCCGATTTTCATATCAAAGTACACCTGCGGCCACAAAGACGTTAACGGTATTTAATTACGAGGATTATTACAGAGCCTTCACACACACACAGACTATTTTCGAGCGAGGGCCACGTTGTCCGACAACATTCCGGGCTGCAGGTTACAGTCTGCAATCCCACATGTGCACGGAGCAAATAGATGCCCGTGAATGCTTTTGTACGCTCGCCATGTGCGACTGCACCATGTTTCAAGTGACATATTCTTGGAGGTTTATAGAAAACTATGCTGTCAGCTCAACACAATGTGTTTGCATGATCACGAAATGGTGACAGCCTATGCTGTCAGTCAGTGTTGCTCATGGCGCCAAAGCTCTTTTCTCAGTCTCGTTTTTGTTCTTTGATAGTTCAAGGTGTCACAAAAGCAAAACTATCAATCGAATCACAGCAATGATTGCGCTTGACATGTTTCTTTTCTCATAATGCTCGTTTGTCCACTTTCGGGTCAGAAACCAGTGTTTCTGGTCAAATCGACCCGTCTTCTACTGTTGATGACTCGATCATAAAAATAATTGGACGTCTTCTGTTGGTAGGTTCTGTTCTTAAATTGCCACTGGATATTCTGTGGGGTTCAAAGATCAGTCAAGTGGCTCTTTAATGACTGGCCGTGAATAAGTCTGAAGGAAGACGACAAATATTAACGCATTTTTTAAAAAAATGTTTTAAAATCATACAAAGGTCAGCTTCCATTTTAAATTCCGCTTAATGGGACACTAGATAGCCTGTGAGCCCACATCACCACAGCAAGCACGTCACGCCGAGCGTCCCCTGAAAACATAGCAAAAAATGGTTCCATATTCTGATTGTGGGAGGAGGGGAAGATCGGTTTTGCACATTTTTTCCCAAGTTTCCAGTTGGACAAAATGACCGTCCAGAGTAAAACAAAGGTGTGGGACTGCTCCATCGCTAGCACTGGCTAGCCCGATATCCTAAAGGTAAACTACGTCAATAAAATAGATAATATACGGAGAAATTGTGTACTTGATAACAAACCACAGCGTTTAGCCAGCGGAGGTTTTTTTTAATTTTTTTATGTGACATTAGCATAGCAAACATCAGACTGTGTCCTACGCCGGAGGCAAGCTAGCTAGCGCGCTCCGGTGAGTATGACGTGGCTTAACAAGCGGTTAGCATTAGCTTGATTAGCATTAGCAGTAGCTCAGATGTAGCATTCCACTCCTCTGCGTTTTTTGGTGCGACAGCTCGAACTCACCTTGGCGGTTACTTTGGGGCCCTTCTTCTTGTCGTCCGCCGACGAGCCGCTGGGGAAGGCGAGGAAAACCACGGAGCCCACGATGATCGTGGCGGCTAAGATTAACTTCATCCTTCTCTCGCAGCGTCTAACCATCAACGACAAAATTGAGTGGCCAAGAAAGCGACACGCATGCAAGCCTGGTAGCTTTATACTCGGGGAGTGCAGACCCGGGAAGGCGTCATATATCCGGGGTGGGGACTGCACTGCGTCGGCTTGAACGCTCCATTTTTCAAAGGGCACTCATGGAAGGAGCGACGCGCAACGATCCGATTGATTAATTTTTCCAGCCAATTAGATGCACACGCGTAAACTGCGTTTTAAAACACACTCTCTGGGCGGCCGGGTCGACTTTACCCCCGCAGAGGTACTGGGTTCTATTCCAGCCCCGGGCGTGCATAGGTTTCCTCCCACATTCCAAAAACAATTGGGGTGAGTGTGAGCGCAGATGGTTGGTTGTTCGCCTGTGTGTGCCCTGCGATTGGCTGGCAACCGGTTCAGGGTGTCCCCCAAGACACCCAAGGACACTTTACAATCAGGAACAAAACAACAAAACACCAAATGATGATTAGACATTAACCAGACATTGTATTATGGAGATCTACAATAAATATCATTGAAAATTTCGTGGGTTTTTTTTTTTCTGCCGTTATTTTGACATATAAAATGCTTTGGTATGTTATAAGGATTTTTTTTGCTCTTTATAAGGATTTTTTTTGGTAGTTTATACAGGTTGGCGCTCCGAAAAGTTGACAGGTATGCAGATTGGTGACGAGTAGTGTCCCCCCCCAAAAAAACAAAAACATTTGGTACACTCAACTCATTCCCTAATGCTCGAGGTTTGGCACCCGTGGATCCACCTATACGCACATGACATTTTCTATTTTAAATCTTTCCTCATTTTGTATAAATGTGTTAATTTAACACACGCAGAACTTGATTCACCTTTTTATAAATGCATTGATTTCATCTCTCCGCAAATGTCAATTGTAATGATTCATTGAGATTTTCTTTTGTAACCTAACCAATGCGTCACTGTGTAAACTACATTATGCTAACATCTTCAAAACAAACTTCCCCATGGCAGTGTTGGTGCTTCAAATAACTAGTTCAGTTCCGGTTTTGTGGGCCTTTTTTATTTCACAATCCTTCCTAATGTACAAAAACAGACAAGCAAAAAAAGGCAAGTTACACCCCCCCCCCACGACAAAAAAAAAAAAAAAAAAACAGAGGCAGGTGATGTGGAATGATGGATGGCCCAAGCGCATTGTCAGCCGTAGGTGCCGAGTAGACAATGTTTTTTTTTTCCCTCCTCCTTAAACAAAAAGTTTTTTAAAAAATTTGAAAAAGGGGACCCTCTTCGCTTAAAAGAAACAGCTCCACATCTTCCGCAGTATTGTCAGAGGACCCAATCAACTTGGCTTCAGAGCATTTTGTAGTTCACTAAGACAGTGGAATATCATTTACTTCTCTCCCGTTGATTCCTCCTAAACACTTGAAGAAAAAAGAAAAAAAAAAAAAGAAAATCGCATCAAGTTGCAGCGGGGTCATGAAGTTCCCAATCTGGAGACTATTTTATTTTATTTTTTTATAGCTCATCATCGCGCTGCTTCTTCTTCTTGGGCTCCTCCTGCATCACCAAAGGGTTGGACGCCTCCCTCTTCAGGTAGGAGACAAAGTCGCTCACCTCGCGGCCTCCCTGCAACGCCGCAAAGATGACAACATGAGCATCAAATGAAGAATAAAAAAAAAAAAAAAAAGACGTCTTAACTGAACACCGCTGCACATTTGATTTGAAGCTTCCCCCGGTCATTCGCTCAAACCGCCGAAGTGCCGCATGTGAACGTGGAATCATTATGCAACACGGGCTCAGGATTTCGTAGGTGCTTGATGCACGGTGTTGACTGCAAGTGCTTTACAGCCGTCAGCAAACGCAGATCCCCGACAGAGGGGTCACGTTATTCCAAAAGCAGTCAGGCTAGCGAGGACTAATTTGACGTAGGAATGCCGACCGACGGCCACAAGAGGGCGCCACATGACTTTTCCTATTGGACAAACGCTAAGGGCCTGAATAAATCAAGCTCCTTTGCTCAGTCCAAAATTGTTGCTTGGGATCAAGCAAAACAGTGAATTAAAAACATTTCTCCAGCCAAGTTCCCCAAAATACACAAATGGCTAAAATGTTAAGTGTGCAGGACTGGAAAAAAAAAAAAAGAAAAATGTACACACGGTGACTTAAATGTTCAAGATGTCTAAAAATGATTGTGCGTGTTCGATTAAAGTAGAGTGTTTGCCAATACTTGCCTCATATTTCTTTGGTTGCATCTTACTGCCGGCTGGTGAAAAGTAGATTGTCGGGAATCTTAAGGGAAGAAAGTTTTGAGCATTACGACAACGAGGGGCTCTTCGCTTGAGGGCCTGCATTAGGTACGTCATGCAACAAGCTACTTTGTGTTGTGGAATAGGACTCTCGACTCACCCGGCGACTTCGTAGGGCGACGGCACGTCGTTGGCTGTGGCGTCCATCTTGGCAATGACCACGTTGGGATCATCGGAGAGCTAAAACGAGAGACGGGAGGGTAAGTCAGACTCCTCTGCGAAATCTAAATGGATCCAATTTGGGAGTCGAGTTCTGTGGTGCGGCACCTTCTCTCCGAGCTCCGTGTATTTGGGCTCCAGGCTCTTGCAGTGACCGCACCACGGAGCGTAGAACTCTATAAGCACGTCTTTGCTGTCGTCGTTGACGATGGCGTCAAAGTTCTCCGCCACCAAAGTCTGGAAAATGCACACCGGGCCACCAATTGGAGCGAGCGGCAATTTTAAGACGCTTTCGCGCTCGCGAGCGACGGCTCACCTTGACGGGTCCGTCGTTGTTCTCCGGGATGGGCTCCGACTTGAGGTAACGCTTCAGTTTGCCATCAAAGTAGTCCTGCAGGAAGCGCTCAAGAGCTTTTCCGTCACGACTGGTCGGGGGGGGGGACGACAAAAATACATTGGCGTGGAATAAGCACAACAGAGTCAAATGCGGGACGAGAAAGCCGGAACCCGGGGCGACATTTTGCCGCGTCCGACTTACGTAAACTCCTCGGTCATGACGTATTTGTCTCCAGTGGCAGTGCGGAGGGCCACCAGGGGGAGCTCTCCTTGGGCGCCATCCAAGCCAAACTCGGCCAAGTCGTGGGCGAACGACTGCCTGCCGGCCACGGCGAAGCGGAGCTCCTTGCCCTGGTCCAAGAAGCTCTTTGCCACCTTCATCACCCTGCCGACGCACGAGGGAGAGCGGCTCATGTCTCGCGAGCTTCTGCCGTGCCGTCAAGGCAGCTTTGACATCAAAGTCGAGTGGGGGTGAAGAACTGAAAAAGCCTATTTTTTCCTAGAAGTCGTCTGTGGCACTACACGGTCATTGTATACTTAAATACGCCCCCGTTGGAATGAATGGAAACGACCCACGGTGTGATGCTTGTCGGGGAAAAAAAAAACAAAAACAAAAAAAACGATCTTCCCGTACCGATTCCTCCAGTAGTTGGAGCCTTTAGGATTTTTGTCGTAATCCACGTCGTAGTAGGCCACCAGCAGGTCTTTCCCCCTCAGCTGGTCTTTGTTGTCGTCAGTCATGTGGGGGCAGATTCCAAAGCTGAGCGGAGGAGAGAGACGATCAGTTTGCAGGCATCGATAATGCACGACGGCGCCCCAAGGAAAAAAAAAAAAAAATGGTTTCGAGGTTATTCCGCACAAACGTACACACTGTCCTTGATGAACGTCTTGATTTTGTTTTTGGTGAGTTTCTCCTCGCTGAATTTGACCGAGGCATCTTCAAACTTGTTGCCGAGTCTGGGCGGGCGGAACAGGATGACGCCCCTAGACATGCCAAATAAATAAATGCAAACAAAAATGGACTGTTAAGAGTTGACGGTTTGGTTTCCGATGACCTGCATAAGTGGACCGAAGGAGGCGCCTCGCGGCACTCACTCTCCGTCCACGCTTTGGCTCTGGAGGAGCGCCCCCAGGCCCGTGTGGGCGAAGCGGTAGATCTCCCTCAGGTCGCTGGCGGCATTCTGATATTCGGTGTACGCGGGGCTCTGCTTGTCGGCAAAGAAGCCTGGAGGGAAAACGTCAGCAACGAGATGACTTCCAACTTTCACTTTCACTTTCAGGGCTGCTCGCGGCGCAAGCGCTAGAATCGGGTTGGAGGAGCAAGCTTTGATTCGAGGGGCATCTTAGTATTTATTGAGGCGGTACTGAATGTAAACAGTTTTGAGACCCTCTGCAAAGCACGGCGTCAAACTCGAGGCCTCAGCTACGGATTTTTTTTTTTGTGTGTGCGCATCTTGGCAAGACAAATTAAATGACGCGTCTCGCTACACGCTCCAGTTGGCCTCATCTGGTTTGACAACAGCAGCTTCAGATTTTGAGCCTGATTAACACGTTTGCTTTTGATAGAGGAGCTGCGCTTTTGCTACGTGCACATGCTGCCCCCTCTTATTTTCTCTTCCCTGCCATGCAACTTTACCGCACACGTGTTTGAATTCCCATTTGAGGTTTCCCCCCCCCCCTCCTCTCAAATTGCTTGCGCCGACTCACCGACTACGCTGGCGTCTTTATCCGCGATGAACTTCTCGAATTCCGCCTCGGTGGTGATCTCCACAGAGGCAGGGCCGGCTTGCTTCTTCAGGAAAGTCACAATTCCATCTACAAGAGACCACCAAAAAATAAATAAATCTGCAAAGTTGTCCGATTGTTTTTGTTTTGTTTGTTTTATTGAACATAAAAAAATTGTGGCTAACAGTAGTTAGTCGACTTTCAACGCCACAGCATTGACCCGCGCAACTCCTACTGTAAAATCAAAGTACAACAGTACCTGCAGATCGGGGGCCATCGTAGGGTCCAGAGACTTCTCCGCCCCTGAAGATCTTCAGGGTGGGGTAGCCGTTGACTCCGTATTTGCTGCAAGTCTTGCTGTGAGCTGTGCAGTCAACCTGGAAGAGGAGGGGGGAAAAAAAGCAGTGTTCAACGGATGAGCGCCAAGGAGAGTTCAAATACAAGTTGAAAGCTGGTAATTGTGCCGTCGAGTACCTTCGCCAGGGGGACGATGCCTTTCAGACGCGTGGCCGCTGCCTCGTACTCGGGGGCGAGGCGCTTACAATGACCGCACCTTCAGGGGACAGAGGAGGCATTAGAAACACAAACAAAATGTGTAATCTGCTCTCCGCTTGGTAAATAAGACTGAGGAAAGTGTTTGCTCGGCTGGGAATATTTATAAATCTTTAACAGGACGTTACAATGCACATGACAGCAATAAAGTCACACTCTGTTTTGCACTGCGCAAAGCCAGATCGCAAACATGCAGAAGTGCGGATCAAGATTTCGAGGTGCTCGGTGAGGTGGGGGTCATGCCTTGCTCAAGGGCACAGTGGCGGTTCTCAGTAACCAGACTAGATAGACTCCAACAAATAGTTGCAGTTTTTACATTTGTCTGACTGAAACCATGACCCTCTCATTCAAAGTTCAAGTGCTTACAGACGAGCAACGGCTGCTCGTTATTTTCATTCCTTTTTGCATACCAACGTTCAATACCTCGCTTTGACAATGTCTTGAACGGTCATATTTGACCATTTGAGTATGAATGTAATTTCTAACATTGCTTTTAAAAAAAAAACTGCATTGTCTTACCACGGAAACATTCGGAGTCAACTGTCCATGTAAAATTTGTCTTGAAATTAGTAGAACCAACGAGTTGGTAGCTGCATGTATTATTCAGCAATACTTTTTATTGTGTTCGGGCACAGGACCAGCAGTATACTTTGTTCAAAATACTGAAAGGAATGTTGTGATTAAAGCCAAACACGTTAAAAAAACAAAAACGTTTTGAGAGTTATTTTTTTCTTCTTTGCCGACGTTTTTTTTGGAAAGGCATATTTTGTTTCACTTTGCACAGCGTCGATGTTTTCGCTATATGACCAAACGTCATAGTTTGTATCAACCAATCAGAGGCAGCCACCCAAACTTCGCCGTCCAATCGGAGCGTTACACTGCGAGAAGGCACGCCTTCAACTTCCTTGTGCATGCTACTAAACGGTTCTTTTAAAGTGCGAAAACGAAATGAAAATTCTTATTGACGGTCGTTTCGCGTGTCAAAACAGTCGCCGCTTTGATTTTTTTTGTAATTTATTAAATGAAATGCTTCTAATGGGATTCATGGTTTCGACGCAGTTATAGTTTCACATCTTGTTAGCTAGCATGCTAACATTTCATCACGAGCCTATTTTTTTTAAGACAACAATAACGTATTTCCCAGGAGCATAACTGTGCGAAAAATTATTTCAACAAATAGGTGCGTTTAAACCCACACATTATTAGTAACCACGCACGCAGACGCTGAGCCAGTTAAGACATTCACGCGAAAAACAAGCTATCGTCCTCGTTACGCTTACAAACAGTTCCACTCTTTCACTGGGGGGGGAATTATCCACGTCGTTACAATGACTCACCATGGCGCATAAAATTCAACGAGAGTGAGCTCGAGGTGCTCAATGCTGCTGTCAAAGTCGTCGTCGGTTAAGTCGAGCACGTCGCTGGCTCTGGAGAGCCCGGCGAGCGCCACCAGGAAGATTAGCGTCAGCATCGCACTCGGTGTCGTTTCAAGAAGTCCTCGAAACAGGCTTGCAAACAACACCGCGAAAGGAGTGCGATGGGGGTGGAGAAAGACGTCGGTGTTCTTGAGCTTGTGGTTTGCTGCGGATCGAAAGAAAAAGACGGAGGAGGCGGGGAAGATACTGGAAGAGGCCTCTGCGCCGCTCCTTATCACACTGTGGCAGCCCGCTATTGGTCGCGTGGATGTCTCGCTCACCGCGTGTGAACCAATCAGAGTGCAGCATGCCGGCGCTTCGTCGAGAGGCGGCCAATCGGAGCACGACTACTTCGTAAGCCAAAGTCATCATGACGAGAGTCCACTGATTTAGTGGAAGACCTTTAACCAAAGATAAAAGCGCGGTTGCAAACGTGCCGGTTTGTCGGCCATGTTAGGAGGGACAAACTTCCCAACAAAGTCAATGCATCTACGATGAATTTAATAATAATAATAATTCATTTGATTTAAAAGCGCCTTTCGTGTCACCCAAGGACACTGTACAGACAAAGAGGAAATGCAGTATAAAAAATAAATAAGAGAAATATTAAATAAAAACATTTAAAAATATTTAGTGGTGACTAGCTCAATTCTCAACCGATTTGTATGCTGTTTACTTTTCTGCCAATGCCAGAACGTGTTATCGAGGCAGAATATTTGAAAAAGCCTAATTTATTGCTAACTGAGAAATGTTATTCCCGATTCTCTTGTCGCAATTTTATGACGCATTTTGCTGAACCATCGGACGCCGTTATCCACTCCCCTAGTTTGAAGGCACGCAGTTTAAATTGTTGAAATAGTCGACATTTCTACCCGCATTCGGATTTTTAACCCTTTATTTGGAAAAGAAAGGGCTTTATATGCCTCATAATCCATGCTGTTGTGTAAAATGTATTTGCAAAATGTAACCGTAGCAGAGGTAAAAGTGATTCCTATATGAAGCTGTTTCGAAATGACGAGTACTTACTTGAAAGTGCAAAACAATCCAGCAGGGGGCGCTCTCTGGATGAGTGGGAAGGATCATAACAGCTTTTTCATTTTTTTTGACGGGGAAACGTGCTGTCCAATTTCAGCGTTCTTTCATGTGATCTTTTTTTGTTTTTTGGGTAGCACTTCGGAAAAGTCATCATATTTCAGAGTGAAATAATGACAATTAGTTTTTTTTTAATTGCTTCCAAATGTCAAAACGGGACAAAGTTTACAACACCTTACAGTATTTAAATCCATACAATGTGACTTTCACTCTCTTCTATGCTACGGATGTGATTTCCTTCTTTGTCACCACAGAGTCCCTTGTTTCTGTCCTGCACCCAAGAGAGCCCCACAGAAGCGGTTGCCATGGCAACCTGCTGTCTCCGCTATCATAATGTGGAACGAGGAGGGGAAAGATGCTGATGTCATGCTCGTCGTTAAGCTCCTCCAACGCTTCACATGGCTTCGGAAAAAAAAAAAGCAAGACAAAACAAAACACCGGGCACTTTGTTGTCCGCGTCCAGACAAAAAACATGTTGTGTTGTGCGCCACGCAAGTGGAACAATAGCCAAGAAAAATGACGCAGTTTGATGGTTTCAAAAAGGCGTTACAAATGGCCGGCCTTGTAAAAGAGGCTCCAGATTGCGGATTGCTTCTTGAACCTTCCCTTGGCGTTTCCTTCAGTCGTTCGCTCCTCAAAGCGAAGGAAAGACAAAAGGCAGCAGACGTCTTTTCTGCTAAATGGACGATTTGTTTAATGAAAGACACGCGTGTGACATTCAGCGATGAGCAGCTCAAGATCTCGCTTTCAAAGACTCACAGTACAGCGACCGGCTTTTGACATTCAAATCCACTTTGAGTGATGAGTAGCATGAGCACCATGTCATGAGTTGGGGTCAGCGCAGGGGGGTGGCATGCAGTGGGCAACGGCGGCAGAACCAAAACAAATCCGCGCCGGATTCAATGATCCGAGAGTGTTTGCAGCTGCCATCTTTCACTTTTCGCATGCTGCCGGTGGACTTTTTTTGGCTTCCACTTATTACATTAAAATGAATACAACTGAAGCCCGGCGCGGTGTTTTCTGCGGCTCCAGAGTGTCGGGAGTAGGGTTGAAAAATTTCCCTGGGAAATAAACCAAGAATTTACACATTTCTAGTCGCCGTTTATATTGGTCAGCTGGAATCCAACCCATTCGATATTTGTAAAATTCAGGTTTTGTAATGTTGTGATGAACCCATCCCGGTAGATGTCTGCATTGTGTGACTTGGAATAAGAGATCTGCACAGGTTTTGAGAAGAAGATAAAGACTCGGAGGTGGACCCCTTTTCTTGTCACGTCGATTATAAGAAAGACAAAAGGCAACACGTCTTCCAATGACAAAGAATACAAACACATTTGCGCATAAATTTCCAATCCTCCAACTTAAATTTTACACCCTTTTGAAACCCTACTCAGGAGTATTAAATATGATGCTTATATCATAACAGAGGCAGTTGGGGTTATATTGACTATGAAGGAGAATGAAATGAAACACTGACATTGTTATTTCTTGTCTATCTGGGGTCCCAGGAGGTCAAGTCGTGAGTCGGGAGGGGCGGGCGCAAGCGTTTCTTCTACTTGAACTGCTTGATGGGCGAGGGCACCTTGATGTCCTGGCCTTTCTCCAGTCTCTTCTCGCATTCCACCAGGTAGTTGACGCCGTCCACCACCGTCTGCACCAACTGGACCTGTCAAGTGGGAACGCGGGGGCGTCTGTGAGCCACGCAGCAAAGTTCCAAACATCGTCTGTGGACGAGCGCCGGAGAAAGCTACAAGATGGCGCCCGTTCATCACCGTCCATCATAAGTTGAGCTCTCTACCTCGGAGTGTCCCAGACGGTCCAGGTTGGAGATGTCAAAGGTCCCCCCCACGGCGGCGGTGTCCACGCCGCCCGTCCCTCTCTTCTGCAGACGCAGATTGTCCAGGATCTTACTGAAGCGAGGATCCTGGAGGGGGTCCCGGCAAAAAATAAATAAATAAATGAGACAAGCCCCCACGGCAAGCGTCCTAACAAGCGCAGCGCTTACCTTGTTCAGCAGGGGCAGTTTGACGTGGACCCCCGCCCGCAGTCCAGTGCCCAGGTTGGAGGGGCAGGTGAGGATGTAACCCAGGCTTCTCGTTCCACATGAACTCCCAGCCTCGCTCCTGGATCAGATGCTCCACCTGCGCGGAAAACCTTTTGAGGTTTTTGTGCCCGTGCGAAGACAGACACACTCATTGCAGGCAAAGCCAGACTGAGTCGAACCTCCTTGAGGCCTCTGCAGAACCTGTCAAAGACTCGCTTCATGTTGCCCCCCTTCTCCATGGAGATAACCCTGGTGTGATCCTCCTCGTTGACCCAAATCAGGAAAGTCTTGTCGTTGTTGTGCCTGCGCGGGAGAAAAAATACTTCCGGGGTCACGCCTGGCACAAGGTGGGTGAGCCGTCATGTTGTCCGTGTTTTTTTTTCTTCTTGTACATTGCGAGTCAGCAGTAACAAGAAAAACCAAATAAATACAAAGGCATCCTGCTTGACGCTGTCCTTTATGTGCCAACATAGACATGAGCTGCCGGTTTGGAAAGGAAAGAGAAAGGTGAATGAGTGCAGGTGAATTACAGTGAAACTCCTCTACAATGAAATCATGTTTGTAGCAAGGAATTTTTCACAACAGGGGGCTTTTCACTGTAGCAAATTTGATCTCAGATATAAACACACACACACACAAAACGTATGTGTGTACTCTTTATTTGTATTCCAATACGTAGTGCATAAATATGAGCATATACGCTTATTTGACACTTCATATAGCCAGCATAGAAAGAAAAAAACGGGAAAGAAATGGCGAAATTTACGAGCAGCTTTTACTTACATCAATTTCTTGCATAATTTCTTGAACTTTCCATCCTCCATCTTTCATTTTTATTCCTTTTATCCAGTCTTCAAGCGTTAAAGTTTTCCTTTCTTAACTCCTTGGTCCGCAAAAGTCCGTTTCGTATCCATTTTAGCAATGTAACGCTCGTGCTGCATCTGAAACTAACAATAACAAATACTTCCTGGACTACTGCGCATGTGTAAACCAGTGTGGTGGTTGCTGTTGCCGTTTCCGAACGAAGCAGCAGAGGTTGCTGTGGCATGCATGTTGGATTAGACTTTTGCGGAAGGCTTGTTTTCCGTTGTAGTGAATCTCGTTGCGAGGCAAGAGCAGAGAAAAATATTTCATATAACGGAACTGGGGGATTTTTTGTCATAGGGGAAGCAGAAAAGTGGAATGGCTTTCATGCATGAAACTTTTTTCACACTAGGGGGTATTTTCGCCCATGTAGGTTTCGTTGTAGAGGAGTTTCACTGTAGTAAGGGGAAAGAGATACGACAGGCCAAGGTAGCCACGAGGTAGACACCTGGTTTTAACTCACCAAATGCCACGGGCGTCAGGCCAGTCGCGTGCCATTCCCGCACACGTCAGCAGCGGGGACACCGGCTTGTCAAACAGGAAGTGGTCCTGACAAAAACAAAGGCCCCAAGCATCCACACTTTGACCCGGTCATCCAGTGAATTGATTTCAGCGCGCATCCAAAGACCGCCTCCGAGATTGCAATGATGCGATTGCGGGTCGTTGCTCACATCGATGAGTTGCTGCTGCTCCTGATCCGTCATCTGGCTCAGGCTGTAGTACCTCCCGGCCAGATCGCCCTTGAGGCCGGCGAGGGCGTCCACCACCACGCGCTCCACCTCCCTGCGCTCGGCTCGGGTGCAGGCAGGGGGCAGGCTCAGCCCCCGGATGCTGCGGCCCGTCCTCACCCGGGACGACAGCACGTAGCGCTCGTCAAAGTGGCCCGACTGGAGCTGAAAGTCGGGTGAAAATAGAAACGCGCTTGCAAAAATCTTCCGATCGGTGAATAGACGACAAACGATGAACCCAAAACACTTTCGTGTCATTTTAAACTCGCCCCCCCCCCAAAAAAAATAAATGCCTTTCACAGACAATTTCATTTTGTGCAGCAAAGACACTCCGTAGCCTCCGCTAACAACCCAGGCTAAACGTATCCGCGCCTCAAAATGCAAAGCTCGGTCTCTCGGTCTCGAGATGGACCACCTGAACCTACTTCCACCAGCTTTGTAGTGCATGAAGTGCTGTCACAATGAGTGAAAATGCTTTCATCATCTTCAGGAGGGTCTTTTTTTTCCCCTCCCCCTCACACTCTGGGCTTCACTCGCACAAACAGAATTGACGGTGGTTGTAACGATCGGCCTCGAAAGCGGGCGTAGAAATAAGAATGTGATGTTGAGCTCATGTTGGAGGGTGAGCGGCACACCTTGCTGGCGTCCAGGTCGGTGGGGTGCTTCATGGTTTGGGGATCGTAGCCATTGTGCCTCTCTTTTATGACGGGGTCCAGCAGCTCGGCAAACACCTGCAAACAACAAACAATTTGAATACGTCATATTTTTTTTCGGTTTTGTTTTATTTTGTTTTTGCCTGCCGTGAACATTTCTGCGGGCTTTAACACTAGATGCCAAACGCTCAGCCCGGCTGTCACCAGTGGATTTTTTTTTTTTTGAAGCGATGATTCAATCGATAATTTTTTCAATTGGTTTATTTTGCTTTTTTTTTTTGTTCATTTGACTTTGCTGTCAAATGTACGGCAAACGTTCTGTTCCCGATGATTGTTTTAATAACTGACTATTGTTGTTTGTGTCTTTATTTGATTTTTTTTTTTTAACGTTTGTTTCAAAATACATATTTAGTTCTTTTGTTTGTAAATGTGCTTTTCATTTTGTGAAGCGCATTGAGTTAGCTGGTGTGTAAAAAAAAAAAAAAGCTCTCTTGACCAAACCAAATCAACAACAATCCAGTTGAGCTACTTTACGAAGGGCTACTACTTTGTTGAACCACATGAATAATTGCACTATGACTGCAAATCACAAATATTTGTTTTTTATACCTGAATAGATTCTTTTTTTCCCCCCATAAACTGATTTTGACAAAGTTATTTATTTGTTCCCTTCACAAGTCAGAAGAAAGGGATCATTGTTTGCATTTTGACGCCTCTCACCGCAACAGGAATTCAGCGCAGCCACCTGAAAAATCGATTGAGCTACGCTATCAAAGCTCACGTTCGGCAAAGAGCGGGCAAGCGTTAGGCAAGCATGGGGCGGACCTGGTAGGACTCCTCGTCTCCGGCCACCATGCCGACCGTCTTGATGAAGGGGTGCCCGGGGTTGTCCACGCCCGTCTGGATGGCCTGGTCCAGCGTGTAGCCGCTGGGCGTGGCCTTATCGCACAGCTTGGCGTAGATGGCGGGCGTCAGGTGGCTGGCCATGCAGTTGTTGTGCTTGCGCAGGTCGGGGTACTCCGTGCTGCGCAAACAAAAGAAACAGGAGCCGCGGATTTATTTTTGAGGGCCGGGGGGGGGGCGAGCCTCGGTTTGTCACTGGGTTCAGGATTGACTTGAATAAAATGAACACCTCACCTCCCGTCGTCGGCTCCGTGAGGGAATACGGGACATTATCATCTACTTTCAGTGAGCACGACTGAAGGCATTTTGGCTTAACCCTGGAGAACCCACGGGGTCAAATTTGGCCCCTATAAATTCTGCTACTCAAATGCTACCCTTAAATCCTAAAGGGTCAAATTTGGCCCTAATCCTAAATTAGGATTAAAGCATTGAACATTTGAAAAAAACATATTTTGGGTTTCAGTGAACATATAGCAGTCATTTAATGTAAAATTCATCATTTTCCAAAGAAGAAAATGGTTCTTAGGTTCTCCAGGGTTTTAAATAGAAACGGAGGGACAATCTGCGCATTAACAACTAAATGCCTAACCCTCCAGCAATTTTTTCCCCCAACTTTTAGAAAATGGGACGGGTGTATGTCTTCAAATTGGGACCCCCGGCATCCCATTTCATCACATGGTGCCACATTCACTTGAAGAAATAAATGCCTCGTCCCAAATGAAATACTGCGACTATATTTGTATTCATATTTTCTCAAATAGCGGGTTTGGTGCCTCAAGCTATGACTCGATCCAAGATTCATAAAATTATCATCACCTAGCTTCAATTACCGTCTTCCCTCAAAACGTTTACGCAAGCCTGCACACCCAATTAATCAGCAGGCGCAAGATCCGATCCGCTTTAACAAATAAATGCCTCACCACCAGTAAAGTGCCCCTTCTTTTCCCTCCACGAAAAGTAGGTCACCATCACCTACTTTCAGTTGCTTTCCTCAAATATATGAGCCTGTGCCTCAATTCATCACGTGGCGTCGCATCCAATTGAACGGATAAACGCCTCGCTTTAAATCAATGGCAGCTTTTTGTCTGTTTCCCGGAAAAACACATTTTTTGACGCTACCTGCTTTCACTGATCATATTTCCTCCTAGAGAAGCCGGCGTTCCACAACCAGTGCTTGGTCAACTTTTTATCTCCTTCAGTAAAGAAAATAAGACCTCCTCTTGATACAGCGGCGGCGGTTTCAAGATTGATTCATTCATTATGACAATTATTGATGCGGGTATTTTATCGGGCAGTGCAAGGATCGTCTGGAGAAATGTGAAAGCAGCTTCGAATGAGCGGCTTACCGCTCTCCGCTACCGCGAGGCGGTAAGCAGAGCTGATGTAGCCGTTCACCTCATATCACGCTTATCCTTCGACAGCACGTGTCAAACTCAAGGTCCGGGGGGGGGGGGGGGAACCGGATGCGGCCCGGCGCGTTATTTTATGGGGCCCACTAAAAAAATCACGCATCGACGCCATGTTTCTTGCTAAATGGATTTTTTATTTGCATTTGAGAAGAGAAAGTCAACTCTATCCGTTCAAAGGGTAATTTCAGACAGATTTTATAGCCTAATTGAGGTTCCGGTCAATTACGTGCGATATTTGGTAGCAGGCGCCCTTGGCCCACGTGGTGGCATATAAACGATCCGAAAGGCACATGTAAAAACTCTGATCGTTCTACCCTTTCGGTTTGTGCATCACGACCACACCATGGAAGGCTCGAATGTGAGTTGCAGCCGCGTTTTATATCTGAGCTGAGAGGTAATGCTTGCCTAATCTCTTCCTACGTGCAGCTTTGTAACGCATGCAGACGTGCCCCGGGACGCGCACACATTTATCAATACGGTGCCAGCCAAAGGTCAGGCCACGGTGATAACGCAGGGGAAGTGATTTCATTTATATTTAGGGAGCTAGACTGCAATAAATAGAAAGATACTGCCTAAGTAGAGTTCAGTGGTCATGAATTTCTTAGCTGAAACGTTTGCATTTCATCGTGGAGAACCGTTTGTTTTGAAACATTGAGTGAGGTACAATTTTTATTTTGACCAGTTGTGATCAGTTCAATGACACGAGAATGAAATGACCCGAATGAATGACATAGTAAACATTCCCAAGCAGATCATTAGTTTTGTGCAATTTCTTTTTTTAAAACATTTTACTCGATTTATGCAAAGTGTCAATGTCTTAAAAACATTTTTTTTTTGAACACTTAAGCCAATTTACGGCCTACTGCAGAAATGGCAAACTCATTTTTGTCAGGCTCCACATCGGTTTTCCTTTAAGGGCTATTAGGACTGTGAACCCCTATAAATGTATTTTATGACTCATATTATCACATATGCAGTCTACAAAAAATTAATGGATAACTATTTTTGCACTCAGAAGCCAGTTAAAAAAATCGAATCTTATTTTAAAAGGGCAAGTAGTATAGAAAAATGCTTGCAATATCTCAGTGCCATGAAAAGTGAAGAAAATTAGCAATTTTGGTATTTTAGCAAGTGACATGAAGTCGATGTGGGACACTTAAAATGAGGCAGCAGGCCGAATCTGGCCCCGAAGACTTGAGTTTGAGTTAAAGAATAATGTTTGGAGATGGATTGATGGACAGAAGCTTAATGAAAGCTAAAAAGCAAAAACATGAGCAAGAGTGGCAACATCATGAAACGTGGTGAAAATGTGGATTAAAATTTCCAATTCATTTCTTCAACAGTAAAAAAAAAAAAAAAGCAACAACAAACGAATTCAACACGTAAAACAAGCAGCAGAAATGTCTTTTACTCTCAGTCGGCTTTCATCTCTGTATGCTATGGTTAGCCCGTGACTAATTAGGATGGCTAAAAATCGCCTTTCCCAGGGATATTAGTCGTTTGAGGTCAATTCAGGATTTAGAGTCTGTTAAATGAAAATGTACATTTCATATTCATTTTTTATGTTGTATTTAAAAACCTTATTAAAAATGAAAATGCTAATTACCGTTGAAATAGGACACGGCACACCCTGCCTTTTAGCGCCCTTTTCACGTACTCCCACATTAGCTGATTTCGAATTGGGAGGAAAAGAATGTTCAAAAAACCCAAACAAGGTTAAACAAAGTTATTATTATTATTATTTTTATTTAATAGAGCGAAAGAGGCCCGTCAATGCAGGTACCTGGCGGGGTAGAGCCTGCGCCCGGGTGCTCCCGCGTTGACGTGCTGCCGGTGCAGTAGAAATCCGGCCGTCAGAGAGCCGCCGACCACCGACAGAATCCCCACATTGCGTTTGGAGGACAGAACCCTTGAGAAGCTGCTGGCCATCTTTCCAATTGACGGAATCGATCAACTTCGAGTTGAGTCGTCAACAAACCGACGGACGAGAAGGAACAAAAAGGGCAGGTGGATGTGAGCGCGCTATGGTGCTGATGGAGCCTGTGAAGGAACGGCGAAAAGTAGGAGTAGAAAAAATAACTACGTCAAGCTCGTGGAGGCACGAGAGCGTGACCGGATGTGGGCTTTCAAAACAAGATGCACCTTTTCAAGGGACAGCTCTACAGCCTTTTCTTTAATCGCGTGGTTAACAAAATGGCTACGACGTGTATCCTTGAATTTCTGCGTCAATCAATCGGCAATTGATCAAAAGCAATCGATTCGTGTCGCTTGTACGGAGGCTTACGGTGACGAATGGTCAAATGTTTTTATTGTGAAGAATCTCGCTACCGGAAACCTTTTTTCTGATCACCGCCAACTTGACAACTGAAGTACGTGGTGCGAATTGTGAAGGGCATCGGCTGCACATGCTGCAGTAAAGCGTGACGCTTCAAATTCAACATATCGGCTGGATATGCATCCGCGTTAGCGCCCTCTACTAATAATAGTAATCCTTTTAAAGATGCTTACCAGATTTGCACTGTTGCAACGTCCTTAGATTCATGACTTGCATAATGATTAATGGACAACCGGGTCCAATGTCATGCCTAATAGCATGATTGTCTTTGAAGGAAAAAATATCCTGTGTCCCATTTCAACTTTTGCAGAATACCACGACCTGGGTGATTGAGAATCTAAAAAGAAGAGAAACCCCCCGCCCCCCTTTTTTTTTTAATGTCGTGCTTGGCTTTTTTAAAATTGACACGGTGACGGCAGTTTCAAAAAGATCTTGCCAATGATGCCATTATGCTTGCAATGATTGGTAAGAAACCAGCGATTTGGAGTTCATGGCAAGCATGTCAGCACAGTCATCAAATGCGTGGATTTATGCTGCCTCCGGTCACAAGGGTGCTAATAAGGCCAGGCCACTCCTTCCCATTTGGGACGTGAGCTCCTTATCAAGCCATCGGGGCTCGGGATCAAGGTTCAACTTTGTACTTCTGCGGGGAGAGAACACGACTACGTGGGCGCGATTAGTTGCAAGCACTACGTGAGACTAAAGCACTGGCAAGAGACGGTTACACAGAGTGTTAAAACAAAACAAAAAAAAATTAGTTGAATGTAAACAAAACGATCCAAGGAATCTGTACCCAGACCAAAGTCCGTGATTAGGGCTCGGATTTTAAATTGCAGTATTGCATAACTTCACTGAAACTGCTCTTCATGGTGGTGGTGGGGAAAGAAGTGATGTATTTTGTTACACCTGTCATTTTACGGTATATACTGAATGTCTGGTGAAAAATAGGACACAAGGTAACGAGATGCGCATTTGACAAGCAAACGGGTTGTGAAAACTCGCATTTATTTACAAGACTGTAGAATATTTACATGAAAAATAAAAGCTTCAATCATTCCCTTTGACTTGAAATCTGCTTTGTCATTTGAAAAAAAAAACATTTAAAAAAAAAACACAGCAGCAATAAATAAACACGTATACGAAACACTGAGACAAAATGAGGTTCGGTAAAATGCTTCCAGATTTTTAACTTGTTCCAGCAACGACACACGTTTGAAAAATGAACCCAATCGGTCCATGAATACATAATTAAATAAAAAGGATCCGACGAAAAGTAAACGGTGGAGAAAAGGGCCATTCGTTCAGAGCACATTTGAAGCTTGAAAAATCCTCGAATGGACAAAGGGAGAAATGTGACAAATTTGACCTGCGGGCCGCATCAGCGAAGGAGCCTCTTCCTGCTGCCCGAGCGTCGGGTGGGCTGGCTGAAGGTCCGCGACGCCCGCGTCCGCTTCCATCCTCCTCTCGACTGTAAATTCGTCTGCAACATCCGACACAGACAAGATTCAAGTCCGGTCATCGAGTGGAGGAGAAAAAGAAAGCAAAATGGCAACAAGCACAACCTTTGTGTTGGCCACTTAAAAAAAAAAAGGCCGCCACGGCGCGGCGCACACGTCGCAGTGTGCCGGGTTCTGTCAGAAAATTTCACGAGAGGCGAGTCTAGGCCACTGGGTATGCCAGTGGTGTCCAAACTATGGCCCCGGGGCCACGTGTGGCCTGCCATCTATTTTTTTCAGCAGCGCGCAACATGACATAAAACAAACAAACAAAAAAACAAACAAACTACAGTTTGTTCTTTTTCTTTTTGGTTCTGAATGTGGAGATATGCCGCTGATGGTGTAGTGGTGGCCAACCAAAAAGCGTTCGAGCTTGCTTTTATTTTGTTAAGTACTGCGCCGAAGCGCATTCAGACAGAGTGTTCTGTCGAAAAAAAAATCGGCCGATGATTGTCGCGCAACGCAGTTCCAATGTGAACTATTTCCCTTTCGGCTGAAGCGCAGGTAGTAGCGTGTTCACGTCAAGACTGCCCCTTGACGCTTTGCGTACAACGTAGCAGCTCTTACCTTTCAAGCGAGGCGTTCTCCTGCTCGCGGAAGCCGGCTTTTCCTTGAAGAGCAAGGGAGACTGAGTGAGGGCCAAAATCCCACCGGCTGTGACCGGCTTCCTCACCACTGAGCCTGGAGGTGTGGCTACTGATGAAACAAAACAACAGCCGCTTAGCATTGCTCTTGTTTGATGATTCCACGACATGGTGGACGCTATACAGTGAAGCCCGGGTATTTGCAAAGGCTAGGGACCGAGCTACACCGCCAACAGGGACAAATCCCCTGAAAATGTTTGTATTTAGCCGTGGCTGCCAGAAGATGGCGCGTGTGTGCACATTTTCTTCAGAAAAATGCAAGAGCCACTGATTCTTCACCATGAACTTGTTTCACAAGTTGGAAATTGTTTCTTTGCAAATCGGGAAAAACTAAATGGAAAACTTGCATAACTACTTCTCTTCTCCTGCCTTGCCAGAATCCCGTATTCTACAGATTATCGTGTGAACAGCAAATTTTCATCACACATGGCTTTAAGTATCCCAAATTGTATTTTTGACACCACTTTGAAAATCTTCATCAAGTTTTTGCAAAATCTGCATTTCCTGTTTCATACTTGTACATTTTCCCTGTATTTTATATGTTTTTGTATCATTTCAAATCATGTACGCCGTGTTAACAACTTTTATACGGGGGGGGAAAAAAAAAATTGTGAACTGATCTCACAAAGACCATTTTGGCTCAAATCCAGATCGTCTCACCTGCTGGTAGCCAACGACAATGCCGTGGTCAATCGCTACTATTGTCACGGCAAACCAGAAAAAGTCCTCCTCAATCGTAATATTTTTTTTTCATCGCTGCGTACGGTCGGATTGATAAAGTATGATGTGCGCATGCGCGGTAAACCGTTGCAAGGGGTTTTGTTGCTTTGTAAGGGGAATCGTAATCATTTATAAGGGCAGCGATTAGCCGAGGTTGACAGGTATGTTGTTTTTAAATTGGACCTATACACAAGGCTTATCCGAGCCGTCTTCGGGCATCAATCAGGGGATGGGCGTGTATGTCTTTGAAAGGCGGGGCCGAGTGAAGTGGGTGCTGGCCAATGAAAGTGTGGAGTTGTTCATGAATATGCGAGGGGTTCATCATCGACTTACTGGACGGGACGTCTCCACCAACGGCAGTCCACATCATTTCGTCTTCATCTCGGTGAGGATCAGGTGCCATCCAGCCGTCCTCGGGATGTGGAGGAGAGGCGTCCCCAACAGGCAAGCGCGCTCGTTTCCACGCCAAAACTCCGCCCGTCACTTTACCGCCGAGGTCGTCGGGGTCCTCGGCGTCCGACAACCTGCTCACTCCCAGTTCCGCCTCGTCTGTCAGATCGCCCTTCCGGGAGTGGTCTTTGCCTCCGACGGCCCCCATGTGGGCTCTTTTCCTCCGGGGCCACCTGTTCAGGTTGTCCGGGGTCAATTTCCCGACACTCTGAGGGGAAGGCGACAGGGAGAATACGTCCGCAATGGCCTTGGGCGAGGTGGTCCCCGCGGGGTGGCGTGTGGGCGTGTAGGACTGGCAGATGTGGGTCTGAAACACTCCGCCTTTTGCGGGCGTGGCGTGGCTACAGATGGACGGCGAGACGCAACCGGGATCTCGATGCTTGGGGGCCGACGCCAACGGGCTGTCCAGCTGAGATGGCCTCGCGGCGACTAAAGGACTCGGGGCTCCCAGGCAAGGGGCGTTCTCGGTGAGAACTTCGTTGACATTCCCGGAGTCCGTACGTTTGAATTTGAGTTTGGGAAGCCCGGACGTTTGCATTTCCATTTCAACTTGATAGGAAGTGGATTTGGGCGTCGGCGTACCTTTTTGCTGCAGATGCCGAGGTGGGCCTCGGGGGGTTGAGAACCTCGGGAAGTCACTGGAGTAGCCCCAACGTGCGGCCGCCTCACGCTGCTGGCGGTCGGGCGTCTGTCGGAAGCCGTAGCTGCAACCGGGCGTACCTTGGGCCTGAACCGGGTCCGTGGGGGATGCGGCCTCTGTCAAAACGTCTTCGGTGGATTTTGAAGGCTTGCGGGAAAAGGAAATATTCATCTTGAGGCCTCCGCTAAACTGCGTCTTGACCACCGACGCGTCCACAATGTCATGACTGTCGTCTGTGGCGGGGTGGAGTTGTGAAGAGTCCAACAGCTGCGAATCCGATTGAGAACTCATCTCCATCGCAGATGATTCAACACTTTGGGCCTTTGTCTCTTCTGTTAATGGCAAGCTGCTTTCCAGAATGAAAGCGGCTTCTTTATTTGGCAGGAGAGCAACGCCGCCCTCTATCCGGGATCTTGACTTCGAATGGGTGACTCGAGCAACTGCGTTTGCCCGCGACGTTTCTGGAGACGCGACCGTATGGTCCACTGAAGCCGTCAAAGCTTGCTTCCAGGGGGAACCAATTTTGGGACTTGAAGCAGATGTTCGTCTGGACCGAGTGGCCATCGGTTGAACCGGGCTGGGCGTCCTGGCGTGAGGTCTCGTGGTGGCTTCGGGTAAGGCATTGTGTACTTGAGGTGGTGAAAACTGGAACGGCGCCACCTCTGATCTCCTTTCCCTTGTTGTATCTGGCGAAATCCTTAGTCGGCTCGCCTGACAGGGAAAGGCATGCGATGTTTGACACGACTTGTCGGGGGTCTTGAAAGTCTCCGCCTTGTCGCTGGGGCGTTTCGGCGGGCTGCTGAACCGGTTCGGAGTCTTCAACAATCTGGGTGAACGACGAGACGCAACGCAAGGCGATTCGGGCATCTTCGCAGCGACGGCATCGTCCGGCGCGCTACATTTCTTCCGTGGCGACGGAGACCAAGAGACCATCTTTTTGGGAGTCCCCGACGCTGAATGAAACGCGAAGGAAAAAGCGTCAGCTTCCAAAGACTTGACGGGAGTCCTGAGAATTCCCTTCAGTGGGCTCGTCAGAGGACTTTGCTTGGCGGGCGTCTCCGCCACCAAAGTCTTTCTGGCGGGAGATCTGAAAGGACTGCCCCGAAGGGCCATACCGAGTTGTCCAACGGGACTCTCCGCGGCAGGGAGAGCCCGCGGCCTGGAAGACAGCGCAGTTTTGGGGGTTGCCGGTGTTCTCGGGGTTGCGCTGCCAAAATTGGCTCCTCTACATCTTCTGGGGGTCTTTTCCGGTGTCTTGCTGGGACTCTAGGCATCGGTGTACAGCGTTAGAATCCAGGGTGTCGCCAAAGCATTTTGCCTGTACCTCGGGTCGAATGAGTTTTTGGGAGGGATGAGCTAATCGGGAGACATTTACCTCAAAGACACTGGAGTCTGCAGACAGCCGAGTCCCGCGGGTCCGCGTCGAGCCCGTCGAAGTGGAAGGACGAGCGGGAGACTGGGCGGCGCTAAAGAGAAGCCTCATGGGAGAGCGAACTTTTTTAACGTTCACATCACCGGTCCTGCCTTCGCTGAGCGGAAGCCGGGAGGCGGAGAGCGCCCTCTCCAGGTTGCGGGACCGCCTTTGGGAACCCGAATAGAAAGTGTTGGAGTGTCTCCTGGCAAACTCTTTTATCCTCGGGCTCCTTCTGACCTCTGGCAAAAACGGGAACAGTCAAAGTGTCTTTTTCGACGCAATAGCGACAAAGTGCAAATGCTTCAATTCGTACCTTCGGCGGGTTTGAGCGGCGACTCTTCCACAATGCAATCCTCATTTAGGACGGAGCGTCTATGGACACGACGAAAAAGAAAATGCCAATGAATGCAGCAGACGAACTAGGCAAGCGGTCAACTGTTGAATGACACGTACCGCCCCAGTTTTTGTTGGTAAAGGAGCCGATTTGACACCTGCTTGTGGTGGGGCGTCTCACAGACTTTGTTTGTGATGAGTCTGTGCCTCTCTGAAGAAGGAGCAACGATAATATTGATTTGGTTATTACGCAAAATCCGTTGGCATTTTGCTCACGGGTTTTACCCTCAGACTTGTGCGATCGCTTGCGTTTCGGGCCTTCCACCACGGAGACAGACTGGCTGCGGGAAAGTTTGCTCTTCTTGGACAGAGACACAGCCTCTGGACTGAACAGGTTTCTTCTTACTTTGGTGACCTCTGAGACAAATCGGAAACAGGCTGCACTTTGAGAATACACATTTTGGCGAAGCATTATAAGACACTCGTCCATCCAAATTGGAAGGCAAATTGTACCATGCGTTTGCTGCTTTTGGGGTTGCAGTACTGTGACTGGTTTCTCCGGAGCTGTACAAACTTTTGATCTGGACTGATAAAAAAATAAAAAAAATAAAAGGGAGGAGAGTTAAAACAGAGTAAAAAGAAACCCCCTCGGAGTAGATTCGACGCATGAACGTTTGATTACAACACAAATGAGCTCATTGATGACTAATCGTCTGGGTTGGTCTTACAGCCCGTGTTGTCTTTTTCGGCATCTCTATCTGGCGAAGACTCTGTGAGGATTCGGTCATACTGCGATGACGAGTCAGCATCCCGCTCCTTAAAGTAAATAAAGACCACAGTGCTTCAAATCTTACGGAATGTAAAACATCTGTGCTGTTGGCAAAAATTACTGTATTGGCCCAAATATAAGACAGTGTTTTTTGCATTGAAATAAGACTGAAAAAATGGGGGTCTTATATTCGGGGTCTAGCCATTATACCCATTCACGACGCTAGATGGCGCCAGATATCACTGAAACGAATGCTGAGCTTGACTCCCCAGGCCAAAGCGAACCCCTGTCACGAAGAATAAAAATAAAAATAGCGGTAAGAAAGAAAAGAGAAGAAAATAATAGAAGAGATCAAAGAAAAATGGAGAAACGTAGCGACAATCTGGAGAAAAGTGGGTCGAAGATCGGCCAGGTTCACCGGCAGCTGAGGAGAAGTTATGGTGTAAACTTCAAGATGCTTTTTCTCTCAAATATATTGTTATAATCATTTGTTTCAGATGTGCTGTAATTATTTTCTATATAAAAATTAATTTGGTGTTCAAAAAGAGGGGGTCGTCTTATAATCAGGGCCGCCTTATATTCGGGCCAATACGGTACTGAAGTTGGAAGGAAAATTATTTGTAGTTTTTCCAGTGTGGCTTTTTTAGCATCGGAAAGAACAAGAAAAAAAGACACTCCATGGGGACCCTCCTCTCACCTCCTCTTGTTAGCAGAGCGATGACGCAGATCCTGCAGGCGATCGCTACAGTTGGAAAGCGAGTCATGTGCAGAGGGGCGTGGCGAGGAGGCCGACGGAGAAACGCTGTCCTTGGCGAGCGAGTCGTCGCTGAAGAAGTCCGCCGGAAGGACGGCCAGCAAGGCCTCGGGGAGCTGTGTGCCCAGACTGTGGTAAATGTCGGCAAGGACCCTCGGGATGGCTGTCAAGAACCTGCAATAACAGACTTCTGTTAAAAAAAAAAAAAATCATTGCATTCATCAAAGCACTTAATGCTCGCCCACAACGCAAAACGGCATCGACGGGTTAAGCCAACGAGCGGACGTCACAATCCTTTGAGCAATGTTTGATATTTGAACACAAAAACATGCAGTCATGCACGTAAAGTAGGGATGTCCCGATCATGCTGAAGTCCCAATCTTTGGTTTTAAGCAACTGCCGATACTGAGACCCGATCCAATATCTCGTCAGCGCATTCAGAATAAAAGAGCATGCCTCCGATTTTTTCTCAAATTAATACAGGAATGTACATACATCTACGTGTATAAGTTGTTCATCGAGATTATATGGACGACAGGCAAATATATTCTTTGTCCTCTGCGAAAATGAAATCAAATCGGTATAATACAGCCCCCTGGTGGTCAAAGTGCGCACACCAGAATGAGCATCATGCCAATGGGCATTAAAGTCCGAACGAATTGTAGACGTTTGGGGCGGAAAAGACAATCACGAGTTTCTTGAAACACTTACGCTGGGAGGACTTCATCCTGAAGGAACCTTGCGAGGCATGCTGGGTCTTTTGTCCGGGATATAATTCGGAGCATTTCAGCCACCTTGGGAACAAACAGGTTCGGTATGAATAATGGATTGAGGGATATTGACGAGAAAAGAATATTTATTGTCTTATTTGAGGGAGGGCGGGGGGGGGGGGCAAGCTGTGAATCTTTGAAGTCACAGCTCCACGTTTATGTGATGGATTCCGTCTACCTCCTCTGCCATCTGTTCAGCATCCAGCCCATCAACCTCCTCCGGGGAGAAAAGTTTGCATAACTCCAACCTGAGCAGCGCCTGGAGCTGACACCTAGTGGGAACAATATGCATTACAACCATTTAAGGACTAACCTTTTCTGGATTTTTCTCAACTTCAGGACTGACTGCTGCAGACGGCCACTTGGGTTCACTTGCTTGAGTGCACAAATCCACACATAAACTCACTCTTGCACTTTGCTCTCCACATCGGCATCGGCGCCATAGGCCTGCCTGATGGATCTGCTGCTCTTCAAAAGGTGCTGCTGGCAAAACGGAACGGCGTTGACCTGCACGAGGGAATTGATTAGGCGAGAGTAATCCAAGAGACGCGTCGCTCACAACCGTTGTCAAGAAATAAAAATACGTCTCACCTGCAGCTGGGATTTTGCCACAAGGAAACTTTTTACAGCAGCCAAGATCTGCTGAGCAGCATCCAGGACAGATGAGGCTCTCTCTGCATTGCTCTTCTCATAGACGGACCGCACGTGGGACAGCAGCTCGGCTTGACTGGTAAAGACTGACGAGGGAATTCAACACATGACATCAGTTGCATCGTCCAAATGTTGTGCCTTTGCCTTGCGCGATCCTAAAGAATGCCTCAACTAGGGCTACGCTATGAGGCCTTGAAAATGATAACCTAAATTTTAAAGGTGTTCACTCTTTCCTTTTGTGCTCAGTTGAAAAGCCCATTTGAACATCTTGGTCCAAGCAACTATGTTGAGTGGATTGATTCTATGCAGTACTTTGCTGCCATTTTGTGGCAGCCACAGACAATTCGAAACATTTTTAGGAGTTGATAACTTGGGGCTTATCGCCACAAAACAAAAACAAATACAGCCAAACTTCGGTTTTCGAACGTCTCTGTTCTCGACCAATTCGGTTTTCGACCAAAAATTTCGAGTTTTTTTATGTCTCGGATTACGACCGAAAATCGATTCTCGAAACAAACTTGAATGCACCATTTGACTCCTCTCGTCTTCCTTAACGAGGAAGTGACGCTTCCTCGGGTAGCATTCCATTGTGAGCGGACGTGTTCAATAAAGATTTATTTTTTTATTTTTTTTAAAGAGCGTGGTTTCGGTTTTCGAACATCCTTCTGGAACGGATTCTGGTCGAAAACTGAGGTATGACTGTATCATGAATTAGGACTGATTTTATTTTCCGACAGTGCAGTGTATTTGAACAGGGTGTTAATGTTCAAATGTTACAGGGGCTTAGAGTAACATGAAATATACTTTTTAGAAATAACGTTTCGGCCCATTTTGCTACTGTATTTTAATGCTGGTCGTAATGGCAGGACTTACAGAGCCCAGTACTTTTATCTTTTTTGTGTGTCACTTGGTGTAAAATGTTTGCGAGGCACCGCTTTAGTCCAAACGAGAGAAAGAACGGGAGACTTGGACGGTGACGGTGTTTTGTCTTGACAGGGATACTTACGGATGACGCCGACTCCTTCGGCTTTTTTCTTGTCGCTCGGGCGTCTCTTGGCCGGTCTCCCTTGCCCTTTTCCCTCCGGCGCGGCCGGCTCTTCGTCAGCCCGCCACTTCTGGGCCTTTGCGTTGAACCGCGCCACGTTGAGCATCTGCAACGAGCGGCTCATGCTCTTCATCTTCTGCTTCATCGGAGTGCGCTGTGAGCCTCCTGTGGAGAGAGAAAAATTAAAAGACAAAGACAAGTCACATTTCGCCGTGCTTACGCGTGAGCCCAATCAATCGCGCGAACGAATCTTACGTTTCTTGCCCCTTTTGTTCTCGGTACCCTTTGATGACTGATACAGATCTGCCAGATCACTGATCAGCTCTGTCTGGAAGAGAAGCTCCTCTTCCTCTCTTTGGTCAGGCGCTGCATGAAGCAACCTGACAGAGAATTGAAGTTATGCAGCAAAAAGTTCAAGCCGCTGTAACGTTACGCCGAGTCGGAACTTTGAATGCAGTGAACTTGTGCTTTTGTTGTCCTTACCTGAAAGACTCCATCAGATGGGAAGTCACGCCCGAGTGATCTGAATGCGGAAACCAAGTCTCACACAAGCCGACTCTGGGTGAGCAATGACCGAGTTCCTGCCGGGCCCACTCGGGAACCACGTAGGGAACATCTGGCTGCTCTGAGGGAGAACGCAAATGGGGAAACGTGAAATCATCAGCGCGTTTTGGATACATTCAATCTCTCTGAAGCATAGCGCCGCACTTCAGCCCGACAGGCTGCTCAAAAATCGGTCAGCAAGAGAATAAAGTGTCCAATCCTTACCATCGGTGCCGTCACTGTCTTGCTCCATCATTTCATATACGATGCCCAGCACATTGTTGACAACTTCCGGAAGGTCAGCCGAGATTTCATCGGTGCCGCTGTTGGAAATGATGTCGCTGTTGCCAATGTGATGGCGCAGAGTGTCGGCGGGTCGGAGGACGGTGAGCAGAGCCGTAAAGTTGGACCAAGGGGAGAGGACGGCCGAGGACGACTGGCCGCTGTGGCACACCTCAGCAAACTGGGGAAGGGGGGGGGGGGGGCAGAAATGATTGGCCGATGAGATAGAAAAAGTCACCCGTGGCCTTGTTTACTTGAGGTTTGGCAGTCAGTCACAAGAAGGAGTCATGCCATAAGGCGGAAGGAAAAACTCTTTTCAACTTTGCATTTCTTTACCTGCGAGTCATTTTAGTAGATTCGAAATGTGGCAATCGGTGCTAACAGAGCAAACGTTTAGATGCGCCGTAGCAACTGTTAAACAGTGTCAGGCAGGATGGGAAGACACATCCAATCCTCACACATTCTGGATCAGAGAGATGCTTTTCTTTTTATTTAATTTGTAATTCACCAAAATGTTGGTTTGCCTCAAACCTGATTTTGCACGGGCAACCTGTTAGCGTGAACGCACAATTTAGTCTCTATTGTTTTCGATCTGTGTAAATCAAGCAATTTGACCGCTCACCATGTGCAGCGAACGGGTCGACAACTCCACGAGCACGCGCTGGAAGGAAGCAGCACCTTGCTCGCCGGTGTTGGAACACCGGAGCAGCCATGACTCTGCGGAGGCGTGCGACAGTGGCGAAGCATCCCAGCCCTGCAGCACACCCTTCAGACACACGTCCACGCCGTCGGCGAGAGGTGCTTGTCTGCGGGACACCGGTTCTAGATGGACAGCACAGCTGTGGGCAACGTCACCTGAAAAAGGGGGAACGGAACCGCTGATCTTGTCAGAGTGCTTTTTTTTTTTTTAGCTTGCGCATTTCAATTCGTCTCCTCTCAAATCTCATTTACCTGTGTCCAGTTTCAGAGTGCCCTCCGTGACAGGAAAAGCAAGGCGGTACTGCCTTTCGGAAGACAGCAAATATCCAAGACTGGACCGGAAAGGGAAACCGTCATTCCCGACGTTGGGGTGTGTCTTCCCAGTCCGGCGGCGGTTCAGGAGTGCAACTGCGGGGAGCACTTTGCCACGTACTTGCGCCAAGGCCTGGGCTAACTTGTCAAAGCCCAAGTGGTCCCCACATTGCACCTCCTGTAAAGAAGAAATGACAATGACATTGTTGACTGGATCACAAGAAGCGGCTTCGGCCCAGAGGCGTCAACTGGCAAGCAGCCAATCACAATCGAATGAGGATACATGCATTTCCGATAGTACTTGTCTTCACAAGGGTCACGGGTGAACTTCAGTCTATCTTGAGGGAAGCTGATGCTTAAACATACTTTATTTTTTCTGGATACAACCGTTGGAAAGAAAAAGTTTGCACACCCTATTCTATATGCACGCTAAGCTGGTTACTTACATGCCTGTGCGATGTACTGTCCACCCAGTGCAGGACAACCTGCCTCTGAACCAGCATGTCCTGGATACTTTTGGATAGAATGTGCTCCGACACCTCCGCACTCGTGTCAAGGTTCGTCAAGCTGATGTAGTCCACCAGTTGTGTCCAGCTTCGTGGACAGTCTGCCACAATAAACACCAAGTTTTTGGCCTGGTTTATAAGAAGGTCCTCCTCTGGTAAAGGTGCAGATCGCCTCGTCTTCCTGGGCCTCAGGGACAGTTTGGTGGGAGAGGTGAGGTCCGGTCGGTCCCATTGGAAGTCAAGAAGGATTTCTTTCAGGGCGTTTTGCACAGAGGCAGATTGGCTGCAATGCTGCTGGGATGCGGATTGTTTCTCTCTCCCGTCAAACTTGGCATCGAATTCCACGCTGAAGTCCTCAAATGTTTTGTGGCGAAGCTCCTTGAAGTCCGAGCCCCTCGTTATCAGGCTGGCACCTGGGCCAGTCGCGGATTGGAAGAATTTGTAACCCCAGCGTACTTTGTCGAAGCCATACTTGTAGCCGAAGTGCAGCAAGAAGTGCAAAATGCCACGTTTCAATTGATGATTCCTGACTTGTAGCCGATCGCTTGGTTGATGATCTCCGGAATCCACGTCGACGACAAAAGCTAGGTTGTGTAAAGCCATTCCGTCAAGCAGCGACTGGCTATTTTCTTCGACGACACGCCATTACATCAAGTGCACCCTGCAAGCCGTCACCGCTCAACTTAATCCATCCATCGTCCGCCATTTCAAGCCAAAGACATGTTTAGATAAACGAATGTTGACGTTTCATGCTAGCCGGCTAGCATCTTCGTGACCGCGACTCACTGTGACACGACTTATTTTCTTCCGTTACGGGTTCACATGTTCCACCTTTATCGTCCTTACGAACAAACAACAAAGTTCTGAGATAAGACTAGCCTTTTGTTTACATTCCTGGTACGAAAAAACACTTGAAGTAAAACTTTTCAGTCAGTCACTCGATGTTCGCCATTTTGTCGTCCTCGGAGATTCTTAACCGTTCGCGCTCCTTGAACGAGAAACCGCCTCCTCAATGGTGATTGGTCAGATCTGTTAACAACAACAGACTCATTGGCCCAAACTTGGGAGGTTACTATGTCGCGATTCGCCAGATGCCAGCTTCCAAAATTTGATTGGTTGCATCTACCCTTCGTCACGTTTCATGACGCTGCGGGACCAAATGACCCAATAGTATCCAGCTGCAGACTCGGAGGAGGTAGCTTCAGGGACAAGCAAATACTGTAGTACCCTCCCCGTTTTTAACTTTTAAATCCTGAACGCTATGACGTAACATTACAGACTACGCTCAAAATGATTAATACTACTGTATTAAGAAAGATCAGTGATAGCCTATATGTTGCAGGTTTCTTTTCTGTCAACACAATTGATGTTGTTGATGTTGTAGTGCACTTTTTCTAGTCGCAAGTCGGAGAAGCCCAACTTCCCACCTTCCTCGAATGCAGCATGACACTCTTTCCTCCAAACAAGGACGCAACAGCGCAAGGTACCCAAAAAAATGGCGCATTGTAATTTTAATGCCTTGTAAACAAAGAGTTGTGTCTCTGGAGTGCTTACCACTCATCAAGTGTGAACTTGAGCAACCAAGTAAATCTTTTAGCAGCCTATTTCTGAAAAAAAAAAAAAAAAAAAAAAAAAAACCTCACGAGAAGAAGTCAGAGCATCCCAAGCACGTGGATCAACCACCGACCGATTTTCATCCTAATCATTTTTTTCCCTTCAGCAGCAGAGGTGGATGAAAAGCTGAGGAAAGAAGATAGATCAGCGAGTGGTCAAAGGACGAGCGCGTCCAAATGTTTGTCTCAGCTTGCTGATTCTCACCAGGCTTTTCCCTGAAAACATGGCAACAGGATGTAGGTCAGCGATGTTTTTCAAGGCAGCAACAACACAACACACCCAGTCACTGTATGTTTGTATCTGGCTGTAAACATGATAAATCATGACCCAGAGTGGCGTTTTCCTGCTGAGTTGATAACAGTGAGCTGAGTCTGCTGAGCCGGTTTTGCTATACTTAGTTTTATTTTATTTTTTAAATGTAAACATGTCTCTTCAGTTAGTTTTTGTATTTTAAAAGCATTTTCGTTGTTATTTTTATGTGTTACGTTGGTCAACAATAAAACACTTCTCCCAGTCACATATAGAGTGACTGCATTCTTTATTTATCCTCTAAGAAGACGACTCTGCTGCATCTAGGCAGGGAAACAAGTGCAAAAGTATAAACTGGCCATTATACTGCCCCCGGGTGGCCAAAGCACGCACACCACAATGAGCAGCACAATGTGCATTAAACTGAATGAAAAAGGTGACAAAAACTTGAATTATTTTTCATCCTAATTAATTATTCATTTGTGTGTTTTTTACATTTACTGCATACCATAGACGAGTTTAGTTATACGAAAGTGTAAATGCAGCTATGTATGTACTGTAGTTATTGTGGGCAAAACTGTGTTTTTTTTTTAATGTAACTTGATACTGTATTGATTGTCATATTCATAACTCAATTGTCAATACTATTATTCTTATTCTTATTTCTTTAAATGTACTTGATTTTGTGGGGAGGGAATTCATGTTGTACGTCTGATTTGTTTTAAATTTGTGAAGCATGGAAATTGGGTTTTTACCAACACCACATGTGATTTGTTTCCTAGGTTTTTGTCGGCATATAAAATCTTGCGTAGGTGGCGACATCGGGTTGATATGGAGCCTTTATGCACATCCTAATGGTCACTCATCAGACAAGCAAACGACTATGAATGAAGCTGTCATTAAAATGCAATTAGGAAGTAAGTGTGTCACCTTTTTGTTCTCCACTCGGCAAGTGGAATCGCTAAGCATCTCCTTTCAAAGCAAACCTTGCACGCAGGGATATTATTCTTTACATGATGCGTCAAACTCAGTAATGGGATGAAAATGAACAGGCAAGTGACGTCTGTTATGATGATGGACCAAAAATAAATTCCTGGCTGGAGCAGAATGTCCTTCGTACAAACATGACATCGGCTAACAAAACAAGGCATGGAACGGAACGCACTTCCTTCCCTTTTTTTATTTATTTTTTGCTCACTTTGTGCTGTAATGAGGCCATGGGAGCAAGTTTCAAAAAGAGGTTCAGAAGTACGTTGATACTTCCATCATAACAAGTCACATTTAAAATATACAGTCAAACCTCGGTGTTCGTACTTAATCCGTTCCAGAAGACTGTTCGAAAACCGAAACCATGTTTCCCATTGGAATCAATGTAAAAAATTTTAATTCGTTCCAAGTCAAGAAAACAACTTTTTAAAACCACTTTTTTTTTTACAATTTCACACCCTAAACTGTACATGTGCAATAGGAGAGCAGTTATTATGTAAAACACTGTACAAACAAACTGTAATATGTTTTATTTTCACCAATTTTAACATTAAAATAGTAACATAAAAATTGAAGGAACATCTCTCTCTCTCTATCTGTCGTGGGGCGTGCGCCTATCCCAGCTGTCATCAGGCAGTAGGCGGGGCATTTCGGCATCCCGAACTCCTTCGCCAACACAGACACACGCACACCTGACTCATATTTCACGATCAAATCTTTCTTAAATTCTATAGTTTTGCGCCCTATTTTCCTCTTTTCTTCACCGGGTTCACCACTTCCACTTGCTTTCTTTGGTGCCATGATTAGGGGCTGATACACGATGCAAAAATAACAGTCCGTTATTACGTAGTTCTCACCAAAAATACAAACTCGTCTGCTCACAATGGACACTACACGAGGAAGCGTTTCACCAAACACGTCTGCTTTTAAAAAAAAAATCTTTATTGAACAATACAAAAACGTCTGCTCACAATGGACGCTACACAGGAAGCGAAGCCGAGAGGAGTGAAGTGACGCATTCAAGTGCGCTCAGTTAGTTCGAGAACCGAAATTTGTTCGTCATCCGAGGCATAAAAAACTTTTTGTTCGAAAACCGAATTGTACGAGAACCGAGACGTTCGAAAACCGAGGTTTGACTGTACTTCTCATGAGTACACTGACAAAATAGGTTCACAGTTTCCATCATTAATCCTAACAAGGAGAGAAGAGGCCATGCGTTCGCTTGCCCTCTGAAGTGTCAGGAGCGTCAGTAATAAAGATGTAACACAACGTAATGTTAAAATACACAATGTGAGGTAACACAACATAAAGTAACACAGTGTACTATAACAAAATAGAGCACAACACAACATATAGCGTAACAGAACCTAGCGTGACCCTAGCCCTAAGCCCTAGCCCCAACCCAAACCCCTAAATCTAACCCTAACCACTAACCCTAACCCCTTAACCCTAACCTCTAACCTTATCGACAAAAATATAGTGTTGTCTGTAAGCGGTCCGCTCCTTGCGCCACTTCCTGAAATGACGGCCGGTGCGTCAGCAGTCTCGGGTGAGGCACCGCCGGTCAACGAGGTGGACATTGACAGACGCATCGCGCGGCAGTCGACGATAACGACAACCTTGCGCCGTGTACTGTCGACACATGAACTTTCACCGCTCCGTTTGACAACTTCCTCCTGGGTGTGCGTCAGGAGTTAGCTGTTATGCTAACAGATGAAAAACAAACATACTGGTACCACAAAAAAAAAAGAAGAAAAAAATAGATTAGTGGATTTACTTTTGGTCTATCCTTGGTCAGAACTGCGTCATGGACCTCACTTTTTTCCCCTTCTATCTGTAGATGGCTAAAATGTTTGTGTTATGTTTTTATGTTCGTTACTACGATTCAAATTGCATCTGCAACAAAACAGCGTTTTAACAATAACAAGGAGATGTCAGCAAAATATCAACAAATAAAGCGGATTCAAAACATTTTACCTGGCAGATAAATTGGTCATAGAGGACAAGAGGAAGAAAAAAAAAAAAGTCATTTTAGAGGGCGCTATTTGCTATTTGAAGTCAAACCGTACTTAGGAATAACTTTGACTCTCGCTACAGTTACATTTTGTCTCGAGACATCCAACCACAATAACAAGTGCACGTTTCCGTGTTTTGTGCACGGATGATTTGGAGTTTCACGGTGAAGCGCTGTGTGAAAACATCCGATTTTGGACATGCGCATTTATCGAAATAGTCGACATCATCGTAGTAGTTGTACACGTTAAACTGGGTCAAACATATTTTTCATTTATTTGCGTCAGGGTCAAGGGAGCCACGTCCAATTTATTGTGGCGGACCCATTGACAGTGAAGAGCATAAGCAGTAGGTCAGTTTGATCATTTTTTTGTTCACTATCTATGTCGGCGACGTATAGTGACAGGCACAACAATGAAATGCTCAGTTTTGTGATGTAAAAAATATGTGATTCACTCAATAAAGGTTGCGACAGGGTTTTTGTCCCCCACACTTGTCACCCCCATCATTCAAGAAACAAGTCCGATACCTGAAAATACTTGAAAATATTTATTAAAATACTTATGACAAACACGGTATTTCATATAAAGTACATTCGATACAAAGCACAGTGGAAAGGTGTGCGGTTTTCTTTGCAAGTCGAGGCGACTTTACAAGTAAAGAAGCGCAGTCAAAAGTCCACATTTGGTTATAAGCAAATGAAGAGAATAAATACTATTTTCTTTTTACGAAGGAATCTTTTTTTTCTTCATATGTTTTGGTGAAGAGCGTGAACTCAACAGAAAGCTTCAGTGGCGAACCAGGCCACAGTGTCGCTTTGTCGTGCTATTTACAAAATTAGTGGCATGGCTACGAGCTGTTGATTTTTGTTCTTCGAGCAGTAGAGAAGAAAAAAAAAAATCAACGGTGAGCCTTAAAAAAAAAAAAAGAGCTCAACGTACCATCTTTCAAGACTACAGTAGAAAAGGAATATATTTGAACGCATAAATCAAAGCTTATACTGTCTTTGTTGGAAGTATGCTATTTCGGTTTCTTTGTACGCGACTCGACGGCACTTGATTAGTACCCAAAAAGTGTTGGTTAAATCCAAATGTATTGTTAGAGACAATGGAACTGTACTTAACAAACAATGCTGGATTAAAAAAATAAAAATAAAAAATAAAAAAATGAAGTCACTGTGACATGCTGCACTTTCATTCAGTGATTCTTTAGGGAACCACAAGAGGGCGCCCACGTCCTGCACTGACGAACCACACGGATGGAAGGTAAACTAAATTCTCGCCACATTGCTAGGAACTTAAACGGCATACATTTGAACATGTTGGAAAAAAAAACAACAAAAAAAACAGCGCCACCTGCTGCGTGATGCATCGACACGCTACGCGCCTCGCATCGATATGTTAGTGGATCTTAAAAGCAGACGTCGCCGCAGTTTGGTTCACTTCAACCGCACTCCATCAAGACGGACCTCGCCGGGGGTTGTTTGACTCCACCGAAACCTTCACTGGGTGGAGTCAGAGTCGCTGGAGTCCATGCTGGCCTGCGTGGGCGACGGGGCGCACTGACGGCGGGCGCCCGGCGAGCAGTGCAGGGTCTGCGTGCTCCTCCTCAGGTTCTCCAGGGACTGCAGGAAGGAGCGTCGCGCCCTCTCCTCTTCCAGAGGCGACGAGCCCTCTTCCTCCACCACCTCGGCGATTTCGGCGAAGGTGACCGGCTGGGTTTTGAAGCGGGCCTCGCGGGGTCGCCGGGAGCGGCTCTTGCCCCGGGACGGGCCCTTGGGGACGGGCAGCTGTTGAGGGAACTCCTCCATGGCCGAGGCCATCAGGTGGGCCGGGAGGACGTGGAAGCCGGACGCCTCCGCCGACATGGGACGTGCGGCAGCCATCGGTGACGAGAGCAAACTTTGGAGATTTTCTTCGGGGGGGAGGGGGGGGGGGTTCTTTTTCCTCAGAAACAGAAAAAGCAAGCAGGCAATCCGCTTTGAAAAAGTCTTGAAAGTGCAGCACACAGAAGAGCAGCACAAGTCAGTCTTGAGTGGCTCTGATGCTCCGGCTCGTTTTTCCTTCTGTGCTGAAATCTTGGCAGCCCTCGGCTCCAGCTCTCGCTTTTATCACATGTCAGCCCGCCCCCCTCGCTCTCTCGCTCTCCATATTTGCCACCGGACCGGTCCGGCCTACTTATGCCCCGCCCCACCCCGGCTTCCTGATTGCTCATGATTCCGCCTCTGTCAGGTTCAGTCACCCATCTCAAAATAACAGTGGCGGGATGTAATGAAGTATACACACTTGCTTACTGAACTTGAGCAGATTTTTATATTTTATAGAATATTTTATATTAATATAGCTGTACTTCACTTGATTTTTTTTTTTTTTTCCCTGAAGGCCGCAGCCCATTGTTGGTGCGAGGAGTCAGAGAAGCCAACCACTTGCCAAAAAGTCGAATCTTTTGATCATTTTTAGCAAAGGTCCCACGGCTTTTAAATGCGGCTCATCAAAGAGGAAATATTTGATACAAAATATGATCTTACAGATACGAGTGTATCATCCGTTACTCTTTTGACAAATTCAAGGTAATGTTAATATATTACTGTAATATATTACTGTAAAAAAAAGAAAAAGTCTTGAAATGAAGCTAGTTAGCCTTCAGTTGGCGAATAAAAAGATGTAGCTAACTAGCATGGCTAGCGTCAGTTCATTATATATTTTTTTCCACAGAGCGGAGAAGAGCTGCTGAATTTATGTAAAATGGGCACTTGCAAAGATATTTTGATTTTATTGCAAAAAAAAAATCAAAAAAATCTATTGATGTTTACTAATGGCAAGGCAACTCAATGTGCTTCACACAAGCAAAGGTTTCAAAAACGACAAAAAAGACCAACCGTGAAATTGATTTCAAAATGTATTAGAAGACCATCAAATGTATAAGGGAAAACTTTTTTTTGAACCCGGATTTAAAAGCATTTACACTCGTAGCTGACTTCACCTCTGTCGGCAGCTTATTCCATTTGCGTGCAGCCTAACAGCGAAATGCTGCTTCATCATGTTTGCTTTGAACTCTGGACTCAAGTCAATCAGCATTTCAAGTTCAAGGCACTTCAAACATTTCAAAAGAATACATTTTACATGCGGAATTGCAATTCCCAGTCGAACGGCAACATATTTGCTCATACAAGCCCCCGCCATGTCAAATAAGGTCACAAGCAAAAATTCATCTGCACCACATCATCCCATGATGAAAATCGCTGGACAGTGGACAGTCACTTAGGGGACATTCGACGGATGACCTCATGCTCCGTCACGGTCTTTGGGAATGACACGATGGCTTTAACATCGCTAGTAACACAAGCGTGGCATGACAGCATCTTGTCTCTCTTTCACACACACACACACACACACACACATACAAACACACACACACACACACACACACACACACACACGCACTTGCACTTCTTCGGTTGCAAGTCATACTGATGTACACTTTAATACGGCCTCCATCTATTTTAAGTCCATCCAAGGTTGCAGCAGCTGCCAAGTCATGTGACATCACATGACATTTTTTGGAGCGCGTTTATCATTTGCAATCTTGGATGTGACAAGATCAGTTGCGAAAAGCAATAAATCAATTTTGGTTATCGGGGAGGTGGGGGGTGGAATTTATTTTTTATTTTTTTTAACTTGAATAAGCCAAGTGTGAACACATTCAACAACAACAATAACAAAAAAAAAATCATCTGGACACAATGACGCGAGCCTCGACACCATGCATGCCAATTCAGAGTTTATCATGTTTTAATCATGTTGATTTGTTTCTTGACCATGCGGAAATCGTCTTGCCCCATTGTGATATGTCCTGGGCAGTACAACACAAACACACATCCAACAGGAAAAGTTGATTTGACAATGAAAACCGTCTCCACTAGGCTGCAATAATAGTCCTCTGTCGCAGAGGATAAAGAATATATGCCTGTGACTGTGAGTATCGTACGCTCTGTTTTCACGCTACTCCTGTTTGCGTTCAAATATAACTTGTTTAAAGGTTTAGAATGACTGCAATCTACATGCCTGGTTTCGTTAGCTCGTCCAATAGCATTTTGCACTCGTGCACTTAGCCAAAGGACTTTCACGAGACAAAGTTAATGGACTCTGGTGAAATGCGCGTTTGATTCTCTTTGTATTGTGTTTAATTTGGCAGGAAACGTCAACTGAGAGTGGCAACAAACAGATTTCTTCACTGGCTGCAAAACGTCTGCTGAGTTAGCTTGCACCGGAGCTAGCTGCTGACGTTTTGCTCTCAATGCATGACATTAACCCTCATGCAGTATTTTTAAGCGGCTGCATGAAGGGTATTACGTCCCAAAAATGTCCCTCTTCCAATGTGCAACAACTTTTTTCACTTTTCATTTTTTTTCACTTTCAACCCCTCAAAATGTTCAGTGGGAATTGGCCAAGACATCGATAGACATCCTATGCAAAATTTCAGCTTCCTGGAGTTATTTTTCACTGTTTTGTCTGTGGTGTCCATTTGTCCAACAGTCCAAAATCGTCCAAAATGTCCAATTTTGGGATAATTACTGCATGGGGGTTAAATAACAAAAAAACAAAAAAATGAACCATGAAAACAGCTGAGTGCCAGCTGCTATCTCGACAAACTGTGAAGTTGTGTCGCTTGTAAACCGAAACCCCAATTCTCTGTTTGTTTTTGATGTTGCAGCCGTGGAAGCGTTTCATCAAGTGACCACAGGAGTGGCGGTTATGAAACAAGGGCACCCAAAGGTTTAAGAGTGTAAGTGAGAGATGTTCTCCCCTTGATGCTATGTGCATGCATGTGTGTGTGTGTGTGTGTGTGTGTGTGTGTGTGTGTGTGTGTGTGTGTGTGTGTGTTACTATAGGCCACGGTGTTGAATTACAGCGCAAGGACACATTTACACAGGACACATTAACGGCATGGACTGGACGCTGCGGCAAGCTAAATACAGTCAGCAAATCCACCCCCCCCCACCCCCCTAAAAAAAAAGGGAAGGCGAGTACGTCGTACGTTCACCGCAAACATGTTTCGGGATTTTGGTGGTAATTCCGCTTCCTTCGGCCTTGAAAAAAGCTTGGATGCCGGCTTGCTAGGTGAGAAATGGCACCGCAGGCCACATTCCCCACAGCGGAGCACAATGTACCCAGCATGCAGGGGCGCCGGGGGGGGGGGGGGGAAATACCGCCGTCGCCACGGTAACCAAAATGTCAAGAGGAAGGCGGGGAGACGCGAGGGGAGGGAGGGGACCCGAGACAGGAAGTCGCAACTCTTCGGAACCTCGCTGCACGCTTGTTAGCGAATCCATATTTCATCAAAGCGCGGCGGGTTAGTGGATAGCATGTTTGGCTCACACGTTCAGAGTTCGAATCTTGGCCTCTTGGAGCTTTTTTGGTTTTAAAAAGTCAAAGAACGGAGCGGGCCTTGCGTGGCCCGGGGGCCCTACTTTTGCCACCCCCACCCATGAGGTTGGATGATGTGGCAAATTTGAGCGGCGTCACTTCTGCTTGGAAATGCTGCTAAGGCAGTTTTGGTGGAAACAAATAGACGGTCGTCTCCCGAGGTTCATCGGCTTTCCCCCTCCCATCCTTCCCAAAAGCCCCTCCCCCCCCCTCTCATCAGTAAGAAGACACCACAGAGGGACGCGAGTTGTTTATAAACTTGTAGAGCGGGAAGTATGCAAAACAACTTTTACTATCGCTTGTCAATCAATGAGCAAAGTCCAGTCAGAAGGTCGTTTGCATTGAAGTCTGAATTGACAAAAGATGACGAGGCTCCGTTTCGATTGAGTGACGATGTCAGATGAGATTTTCTCCCAAATGTGAGTCGGTTAGCACGTTGGCAATGCACCTTTTTCCTCAAGGTGGCCTGATGACGTGTCACGTTAGTGAGCGGCAGGTGTTGAGACTTGAGGCCCGGCGGGAGGGGGGGGGGGTGAAGTCCATCCGTCCAACACACCGCCTGAGGTCACGCTGTTCGTTATTCCACAATTAGCAAAAAGGGGGGCACCCCAAATAGACTCCAGGGTTACGACGAGACTAGTTTTGAACCCAAATTGCTCTCTTGCACACTGCACTGAAAATGAAATTGCAAATCCATGCCCCCCCCCCACCCCCAAAACAGTCCAAGTAGGTTTGACCAAAACCAAACGGTTTGTTCTAAGAAGAAGACATGCAGCAATGCAAGATAGACGGTGGGGAGATTGGGAGTGGGGGGCGGGGGGGGGGGGGGGTCTGTTGTAGCGGTCCCAATCGGTCAGCTCGTTCTCAGAGAAACTTCCCAGCACAACACAGCGTGACTTCACACGCCGGCTAAGACTCACTTGTGATCCACACCAAAAACAACCGACAACTGTTCTTTGTTTGCAAGGTGATGCTGAGCATATGAAGGCTGTTTTAAAAAAAATATTTTTTATTTTTTTTATGTCAAACTTATACAAGCACTTTCGGAGGCATTTGAATTGAGAGTGAAGCAACCATTACAAAGTATCTTGTAAAGCCGACATGTATTTGGATGACGAAGGGGCCCACAGAGTGTGTGGGGGGGGGGGGGGGCGAGGGGGGGCTCGTGGGCCACCATGCACCTTTCACCCTGACACAGTATTCGATTCAAATTGGACTCGCTTTGACATTTGACAGCAGCAACAACAACAAAAATCAATCAATAAATTCAATTGACGCTGGCGCGTTTGGCTGCCGCTGCTCAACCCGCATTGTGTTTTATTGTTCTTGTTCCTGATTGTAAAGTGTCCTCGGGTGTCTTGAAAGGCAGCTTCTAAATCAAATGTATTATTATTATTATTCATTTTCTCACCGTGATGATTTTGACCAAACATGGTGAAGCGGCACAAAGCTGTTATGCTGCACGCAAATGGAGTCGACTGGAAGTGAAGTCAACCCTGAATGTAAAAAACGAAGCTTTGACCGTATCTTTTGAAACATTTTGAACGACGATCTTGGGGAAATTTCAGAAACCTTGTATTTCGTTATTTGGCTTTTCAAATATTTTCAATGCTTTTAATGTCTTCTCTTAGCGTGTCGGAATGTCAAATGATTTGAATGGACGCGGCGCACGGCAACGTTCCCGGATTCTAAAGCTAATTGGGATCCCGCCGGCGTGCAGAGAGGAGCTCCCGTAAATTTGCAGCTCGCCCGCTTCGGCGCGGCAGCTGTTGGCTACGGCGATCGCGTTTTTTGGCTGCCGGTAAGCTCGCTTGATCCCTTTTTTTCCAAAACACATCACCAGTTGTTGACATATCAACCTGGTTCGTAGCTGTTGCCGGAAGGACTTTGTGACTATGTTTTGCTCACAATCATCCATCCATCCATCCATCCATCCATCCGTTTCCCGGAAGGGAGCTGAAGTGTATCCCAGCTGACTTTACGACTGTTCACTCGTCAATCGCAGGGTAAGTCAATCAATCAATCAATCGATCGAAAGTCCATTTTTCTGAAAACAAACAACTTTCAAAAACATTCCTTCCATTAATGTCAATGATGTGCTCTACAACTCAATTGTTCGGCAAAAAAAAAATCCCAGCACGGAAGGTAAAAATAAACCGATATAATGTCATTGCGGAAGTGTGCACACCCTCTTTTTCTATAACTTAGACGTGGCTGTGTTGAAATTCAAAATGACCCGATCACATGCGCGCTCGTGTTAAATGGGAGTCAGCGCACAATTGCCACCATTTTAGGTTGATCCCAAATGAAGCTCAGCTGTTCTAGTAGGCTCTTTCTCACATATTTGTGCTTTCTGGCAGAAGCCTGAAGCAAGTGCTTACGATATTATGTCACGTAATGTGGCATTTGAACAGCGGTGCGTTGACTTTTGGGATCATCCGTGTCCATATAAAGACACCCATTGACACATTTACACCTGTAGGGGGCAGTATTATGAAAACTAGCCTAACAAACAACAAACCATTGACTTGGTTGTGTAATTCAATTTGAAATGGAACGAGTACCACAAAATGTCCCTTCAGCAGTCATATTTGATGTTACCCCCAATAAAGCAACATAAATATAAACAGTGTCAGACAACCCACATCAGAGCTTTCGGGTAGACTTGGAGCAACGGTGACATAAGATCACATCTGGCGCCCAGGTCAAAACAAACGCAAGTCTATTGTGCAAACAGGACGCGCAGATTGCAGCATCCACTGTTTGGACCACAAACCAGCTATTACATTCCATTTCTTTTGAGTAAATGAGAAGAAACTCCTGTAGCAAATTTGCCGAGTTAATCCCCCCCCACCCCACCCCCCGCGGATGAAGGAGGTGCATCCCGATATTTTTGCCCACGGCGCAAAGCGGATGAAATGCAGGGTGGCGACTTGTCAACTCTGGCAGGTGAATCCGGGTGTCTTTTGTGAGTCCCGATTGATGGGAGCGCGTGGCCCCGCCCACTCTTGGCCAAACGTCAGGCAAAAGCTTTTGTGGCGGCGCCGGGGGAGGCGCACCATAAAACACCTGTGACCTTCTCCTTTTTTTTTTCCCTCTTTTGGACGCTGGCAAAGTGCAACGCTTTTCATTCCCACCCGCAACTTTGCTTTAATATTAAGCACAATATATTGTGGCAGCGCTGGGTGTAAATCTGAGCTGTGTGTGTGTGTGTGTGTGTGTGTGGTCCCACACTGGGAAGGGAAAGAAAATGCCACCCCCATTTCTCCCACACCCGGCACGGTGGCGGCTACCTGGATTTATGTGTGTTTGTAAAATACATTTCCCTCACCCCATTTTTTTCCCTTTCTAATTAATCAATGCCCATGACCAGATTGTGGTCATCATGGGCGCATGCAACCCGTGGGCCGCCAGTTGGTCATCCCTGATTTCGAGGCTAACCTAGCATGGGTGGAAATGTGTGAGGAATGGAACTGCGAGGCGGATTTGCTAACCACTTGTTAGCTTAGCTTAGCTTAGCTTAGTTTAGGTGTTCTCAGTCATTTTATATGGCAATTATTTGATTAAAAAACCTCTCTTTGCTAATCCAAGGTCCTGGTTTTTATTCTTTAGGGGAAGGGGGGGGGGACATCTTTGCTTGTGAGTCTCAAAATGTTCCGGCTTTTCATTTTGATTGTCAGCTCTAAGAACAACAAGCCTGATTCAGAGTCCATTTTAGGAGAAAGCCATCAGTCAAAGGCTTGTCTTTCTCCCACCAGGCAGTCTTTTAAAAGCCGGTCTGGTCAACCGGGGGGGAAAAAAAAAATGGTAACAAGCTCTTCGGGAAGTCTTCCAAGAAGCCGTTCTCCATCTCGAGTGTACTTTGGCCGGGCCGGGCCGGCCTGCGCGTATATTAAGAACACGAAGAAACCCAAACTAAGTCTTCCAGGCAGCACTCACGTTTTCACTGGACTCAATCCAGGCCATCTTAAAATAATACTAATAAACATTTGTGGCGGTTTATCAGCGTGCCAGTCTCGCCATATAAACACGCTCTCATTTACCACTCGGAGCGATATTGGAAATACCGAGTCAGCGTTGTGGGGAAGGCCGCACAAAAGCAGAGCGGGGTCATTGACAGCCAGCGAAGATTTAACTGTTGTTTTCCACTCGGGTTCCTCTTTTAGTGAAAAGTCGCGGCGTTATGCAACCTGCCTGTGTGCAATCGGGGCTGACAAATCGTCTTCATCGCCGCAATGTCTTCCCATCAAAGACCAAGACAGCAAGAAAAACGATCACAAAGATCATAACCCTCACTTTTGATTGACACGATCACCTCAGCATTCTTTTCACAAGACGTCGACATGAAGGAACGCTGATCAACGGCGCATTTTAATCACAGATGGCCTCATGTGTCCCTCAACATATTTTTAAAAATGTCTTACTTTTTTTCCTCGCACTTCAGGTTTTTGAGATGTTTTCTTTTTTTTTTGTTGTTTAGAGGTTTGACGGATAAAAGCTTGCGCAATACGGATTTGACCGTGCACTGTCACTAATGACTTTGACATTTCTGAAAAAAAGTCCACCTGTTAATGAACCTAACTAACCGGGGTAAAATGCTCATTATTATGTATTTATATTACACTGATCAACACATTTTTACTCTTTTATTGATTTAAAAATTTTAAACTTTTCTAGATGATTCCAAATCTGTACTCGGTTTTTTTCTCAAGCACATCAGGTTTTCATTTTTAATAATATTGAGGAAGTAAGGCCAATAATTCTCAAGGTGTAGTGGTACACGGCCTCCCTCTAGTGGTCTGCGAAACAACTACTGCCCAAGTACAAGTTGTTTACGGCCGGCATTTTTCAATGCAGCGGCACATAATGAACACTCTGGTGTCCGGTGTCTCATTATTATGCAATAATCGTACAGAAACAGCTTGTGAGCAGACGAGTTTGAATTGTTTTTTTTAAAAAGCAGAAGTGTTTGGTGAGAACTACGTAATATTGCACTGTTATTTTTGCATCGTGTATCAGCCCCTAATCATGGCACCAAAGAAAGCAAGTGCAAGTGGAAGTGGTGAACCCGGTGAAGAAAAGAGGAAAATAGGGCGCAAAACTATAGAATTTAAGAAAGATTTAATCGCAAAATATGAGTCAGGTGTGCGTGTGTCTGTGTTGGCGAAGGAGTTCGGGATGCCGAAATGCCCCGCCTACTGCCTGATGACAGCTGGGAGAGGCGCACGCCCCACGACAGATAGATGTTCCTTCAATTTTTATGTTACTATGTTAATGTTAAAATTGGTCATCTCCCATTACATTTGTAGTTTATGGTGTGAAATTGTAAAAAAAAAAAGTGGTTTAAAAAAGTTGTTTTCTTGACTTGGAACGGATTAAAACATTTTACATTGATTTCAATGGGAAACATGGTTTCGGTTTCCGAACAATTCGGTTTCCGAACAGTCTTCTGGAACGGATTAAGTACGAAAACCGAGGTTTGACTGTATTTGCATTTAATCCTGAAAGGTACAGTGTGTGAATTCAGTGACATCTAGTGGTGAGCTAACCTGAGCTCGAAGCCTGAGCATTTTGAAACACGCACACTCCGGTGCCTCAGAAAGACCACACTTTGCAAATTAAAATAAATGTTTTCCCCCACGGTGCCCCCCACTGCCATACACACACGCACACACACTTTTATTATTTCAAGAAAAATAAATTGTGAGACTCAGTTACGTACAGTATGTATGTATTTTTTTTACATGAGCGATATTGTCATACAACATTTTGCACTTGGAAAAAAAAACCCCGTCTAACTCTACAGAAGTCTCGAATAGCGCGACAAAAAGTCACGAGATTTTCCACGCGTCACTTGTAAATTAAACAAGGCGGGGGAGCCTACCCTGAAAACGTCAATGTAATATCTATTTTTCACCAAGAGGTGGCGGCATAAGCAAATGGACGTGTTTTCAAAAAGCTGCAGTCCAGAGCGGGGATTTCGTTTTTTTAAAATGAAATGAGTGAAGTCAGTCGTTTTAGATCAACGTGTCCATGCCATGCTAGTCCCTATAAGTGAAAGCACACCAAAGCGTCACCGAAAAATAAGAGGGTATTTTCATTGTTTGCATTGCTTCAGTTTTGCGAGCCGTTCCGAGGACATCGAATCCAAGTGCATTGCATCAGACGGACAGCTGTTTCCACACCACTGCAAACCACAAAAAGAAACCAAAAATCTAAGTGCGAGTTGTTATATCAGCTGTGAAGTGAACATTGTAGACTGTGAGCACATCATCTCCATTTAGATTGGCCCGATTGCTACTGTGCTACTTTGCCTTTTTTTTTCTTTCTTTCTGTTTTATGACTTCTGAATCCCCCATTTCACCCCCTTCCTCCCCAAATTTTCATCATGGATTCGCTCCAGGTCGCAGCAGAGCTCTGGCATCACATCGCAACTCGGGCTTTGGGTCTAACCAATATATCCCGGTGTTGATACAGACACGTACGTCGTATGGACAAAAGGAAAAATTCACACTTACGTTCACGTCAACGAACCGAAAGAGTGGACTCAAACCCCCAACCTCGGGACGGTGAGCTGGACGTGCTCCCAGGAGCATCTGCAATGACGCAGACACGTATACTGTATTTATCCAGACAGTCAACCCCGCCATCACAGGGGTTACATTCCAGACCACCCACGCAATCAGTGAAATCCACAATTAAAAAAACAAAACATTCACCAAAAAAAAAAACTGGTGAAACACTCCCGAGGCATGTTTTCTTTAAAACAATTCAAAAACATTGACGATATTCAAGGAAGGGGCAGCGGGAAGATGAACACATACCTGTCAACTCATACGGTTTAGCTATAGTTCATACGGATTTTGTGGTGAATCTTACGTATATGGCCGTATCGCACAAATCATACGGATTCTGAAAATTTCCGGGTTTTTTGGGGGGGGGTTTTGCCGATGGGTCAGCATTTGGAGTTGGTGAAAAAAGTAACACAGGAATACAACTCTGAACACAGTAATGCCACTAAGTAGAATGATGATTAGACATTAACCAGACATTGTATTATGGAGATCTACAATAAATATCATTGAAAATTTCGTGGGGTTTTTTTCTGCCGTTATTTTGACATATAAAATGCTTTGGTATGTTATAAGGATTTTTTGCTCTTTATAAGGATTTTTTCTGGTAGTTTATACAGGTTGGCGCTCCGAAAAGTTGACAGGTATGTGAACACGACCAGAGGTCGCAAAATTAAACAATCAACAAATCATGAATACTAAAAGTAATGAACAACTATTTTAACAATTAAGAAATCGTTTGGAGCCGTTGTTTAACTTCAAATCCTCCAAATCCTGATTTCAGAGTTTTCAAAAAAATATTTTTTTTGTGTGTGTGTGTGTGTGTGGACGATACGCAGATCAGAAAGGGCAGCACAATGCCCATCCAATTGCAGTAAAACAAAGAAAAAAGATGAATTGTTGACATTTTGTTGAATAATGTCATGCCCCCCCCCCCCCCATGCTTATTACATATTTATATATATATTTTCTGAATGCGAGGGTGGGCAGGGAGTGGGGTTGGCGCTTCCAAAAGGGCCTCCAGCCTCAGCGCTGGCTGGGCTAAGGAGCGAAAAGATTCACGACGACGGGCCTGAAGCCGCGCGACTTGCAGACGTTTTCCCCATCGAGCAGCTGGCAACCGTCCGCCTGCCCAACGTAAACTTGCACTAATCCTTTCTTTTTTTTTTTCCAAGCAGCTTTCAACACTCACCTCGGCGGCACATCTAGCTTAGCGCTACGCGATAGCTTATGCTAGCTAGGCTTTGCGCCGCGTGCCGCTAGCCACGCCCCCTGCCTGCTTTTTTTTGGGAGTCGCCAGCAGGAGGCGGTGTGCCGCCTCGGAGCCGGCGGGTGAAGCCGTGATCTTTCTTCACTGCTCAACTATGTGCTTTTGCCTTTGATTCCCCCCCCCCTGAAGCGAAGCAGGTCTCGGTTTTCTCGCTTTCTTTGCAGGAATGCACGCTCGGTGTCACGTTGACCCGGAGCCTCCGTTCGACGTAAGATGAGAAAACTGCTCTTTCAAGACTTCTATTTGCACTTTCTGGATTGCGCCAGGAAAAAGGTTCTGATTCATATCAGCGTTGGGGTTTCAAATATTTTCTTTTCGTGAGTTGCTCTGTTTTGCAAGATGCTTCATTTTTCCAGCAATTTTACTCGAGTAGTGATTTTTCACACACTACTAATGAAACGTTTTTGAAAAGAGATTTCTGGACTTTGTACTCCTTACTTGGGACTATAACAAACTCTCCCAAGCACAAAAAAAGTGTTTGTGCTGTTTTTCATCAAATGAGACTGGGGCCTGTGTCAGTGCACTTATGTACAGTTCCAAATAGCTGTCAGTGCGAGCACAAGACCTTCAGGCTTAGGCTAGAAAGCATTAAAAACCCTATGAGAACAGCTGAACTTTATATGTGTTTGATCAGACACTTGGAATAGTGGAAGGTGTGTGCAATCGGTTGATTCGGCTATAAGTAGGGATGGGCAAGTACCCGATCTTATCGGGCCAATACCCACCTTATTTTAAGGTATCGAGCGGGAGTTGCCGATACCAGCCATCGATACCAAAAAATAAAAAAAAATCTGTCTTCATTTGCAAATGTTTTGTCACTGCGTTAAATGAAATTTTAGTCCTCGAGGTATCTGTATGCCGTACTGATGAGTTCTCAAAGAGTGAATCCTCATACTGGCTGACAAAAAGTGTGATGGAAACAAAGTTAGCAAGTATATTTTTTCCTGTTTATTTTTATCGCCCCTTTCAAAAAGATTGAAACAAAATTGTATGAACATATTCTTCAAAACTGGTAAAACGTCATATTAATGGAGTTTTGGGAATTTGAACACTGCTGTGTGAATTTTCTATATCCGCTGTATATAATTTACAGTTAAAAAAAAATCAAGTACATTTTGATGTGTCCTCTTGTACTTTCAGTCAAGTACGGCAGTTGAATTTGTTGTTTACTTTGACTTCAGTACGCAGCGCGGGTGCTTTTTTTGCCACCCCTGCTGTTGCTTTCAAAGCCCAGGCAACACAATATGCTTGATTCCGACGCGTTGCTGTTAGCATGAGAGCCAAATGAAGACATTTTCTGCCCCCGGGGGCTGTTGGGGCGGAGGCAGTTGCAGGGAGATCCAGGGTTTTGATTTCCTCGGCTCCCTTGGGGGGGTTTGGCAGACACAGGGTAATTTGTAGTGAAATTTCCAGCTCACTTTTGTTTTGCAGGTGGCTGAGATTGGAGGCAGGGCGTGGTGGGGAATGAGAGAAGTCATTTGCTACACACGCAGGTGTGTGTGTGTGTGTATGTGTGCGCGTGTGTGTGCACATGAGATGGTGTTGCAGCGTTATGTGCCGCTTGTGCGTTCATGTTTTTTTTTTTTAAGTCTAAATTTGTAGTCTTTTCACCAAAGTCGCCACTAAAGCCCGACACACACATACTGTCAGAATTTTTTACATTTTTTACTCCTTTCCACTCAAAGTCATCTTGGAAATCTCTAAAAGATGAAATCGGAGTGATTATTCTGTGATGTCGGATGACACAAACGGCTCAGAAAACAGTCAGGGCCAATAATCGTAAAAGTCAAGCAGGTTCAATATTTACGATCGCGACTGTCGGGCAGCTGAACTCCCTCCGGCGCTCGTCTTTCGAAGGGTCGCGGGCGAGCCGGAGCTCATCGCCAGCCAATCGCATGGCGCACGCAGACAAGCAACCATTCCCGCTCACATACGGACGGACGAGATGGATTTTCATTTTGGTTCTGAAAGTGCGTGTGGGAAGTCGGTGAACTCAATGTTTCAACTTTGCATAACGTTACATTTCTTTCAACCTTGCATACATTTTTTAAAATTCAGTTCACGTAAAATAGGCCGATATATATATATTATATACCTATATAATATATATATATATAATATACCTATATAATATATATATATATTTATACAGGTATATATATATATACAATATATACCTGTGTATATGAAAATATATATACCTGTGTATATATATATATATAATATATATACCTGTGTATATGAAAATATATATACCTGTGTGTGTATATATATATATACTGTATGTATATATACTGTATATATATATATATATATATATATATATATATATATATATACTGTATGGGCGGCCCGGTAGTCCAGTGGTTAGCACGTCGGCTTCACAGTGCTGAGGTACCGGGTTCGATCCCAGCTCCGGCCTCCCTGTGTGGAGTTTGCATGTTCTCCCCGGGCTTGCGTGGGTTTTCTCCGGGTGCTCCGATTTCCTCCCACATTCCAAAAACATGCATGGCAGGCTCGTTGGGCACTCTAAATTGTCCCTAGGTATGAGTGTGAGCGTGGATGGTTGTTCGTCTCTGTGTGCCCTGCGATTGGCTGGCAACCAATTCATGGTGTCCCCCGCCTACTGCCCGAAGACTGCTGGGATAGGCTCCAGCACCCCCCGCGACCCTAGTGAGGATGAAGCGGTTCGGAAAATGGATGGATGGATGGATATACTGTATGTATATATATATATACTTACACATCCACATATACATTCCTACATCCGTACATACATATAAATTCACATTTATACATACATTCATACATACGTGTGTGTATACGTATACTGTATATTTATATTTGATATATATGTATATATGTACACACACACATACATATATATATACTGTATGTATATATATACAATGTATATATATATGTATATATATATATATATACTGTATATATATACAGTAAACATTCCCATATATATATATATACACACACACACACACACACACACACACACACACACACATGGTGAAAACTACAACCTGGCATACCACGTGGCAGTTCAGTGGGGCTTTGGTGCCTTGCTCAATGGCATCTGTGGAAGGTCAGGGAGGAAAAAGAAAAGAAGGAAACAAACCCACAAACCTCACAACTGAGAGCCACATGTGCAAACCGCTCTTTTGAGTTTTGAAAGACGACCAAGTCGGTGGCCGTGATTAACGCGGATATTAAAAAAAAAAAAAAAAAAAAAATAAAAAGCATTACAATCTGTGTCAGAGGTCACGTAAGCAACATGAGGATTCTGGCCTGAGCACGTTTCAGTCTCGCAGACTTTGGAGTGGTTTTGATTAAAAAAAAAAAAAACCTCCAAAAGGCTTTGAATCCCAAGCCAGAGTTGGGCCGCTCAAATGCATGCCAGATGTTGCAGCAGCGCTCGCTGAACCAACTCACAAGGTGTCAGCAGAAGAAGCCAAGAGTCTGTTCTTTGTTTGTCTTAAGTATCAGCGCTCTGTAAAAAAAAAAAAAAAAAAGAAGAAACTGTCGACCATGAGGGAGAAGAGAAATTGCGTTCGACAGAGAGGCAAGGGGAAGCGCCCCAATGACTTTCCAGCCCTTGCGACGCATCTGGCTGTGGGAACGCGACGCCGGCCGGGGCTGCCGTCACGTTCCGGCACAGGCGTCTGTTGATCTTCTCATTCCACCCGAGGAACGAGATTGCGCCGCACCTGTTGGACATTCCGGCAAGAGGTCGACGGGGCGGGGCTTCAACCCCAAACAATCGGCTTCGGGCCGGTTGGGCTCCCCTTCAACAGTTCAAATTCGCCGGTCGAAAATAAAACTCGACCTTCAAATGGATTTTCGAGAAACTGGAGCATCTGCGTCGATGTTCTCAAACGTTTATTTCAAATGTTTTGAACCACCGGTGTCAAAGTCAAGGCTCGGGGGCCTGAAGTGGTCCGACACGTCATTTTATGTGGCCAGTGAAAGCAAAACATCGGTGTCAACTTCCACGATCCTTGCTTCAATCTGTACCGAAATCTCAAATTGTCATATGTAATACATAATGGTGACATTTCGCAATAATTGAGTTACCCGGTTTATACTCACTAGTGAGCCATCATTCAATTTTTATGTATTTTTTGTGTACAAGTAATAATACGACGAGGGAAGATGTAACTCCAAAGTGGCTCGCGACAAAAATCAGAATCAGAATCGCCTTTATTGTCATTGTATAAGCTTACAATGAAATTTGGGTGCCACTCCTTTGTGCATTTCGTAAAAAAAATAATAAAATAATAAATGAGTAAATAGATTAAAAAAAAGAATAAATGAGTTTGACACCCCCTTTTTTTAAACAGTTCCCTCCATTTTTTTTTAACGTTCTGTGCATTTGCACACAAAAAAAACCCAACACGTTTTCAAAAACATCTTTAAAAGTCTTGTCTTAGGTTTTCAAAAGTTTTCTCAAATTATCTCTCAAATTTTAAACTGTTCAGACGTTATTTTTTAAACCGGGTTACTTGCAACTGATAAACGATTTCCTGAAGAGTGACTTTCCCCAAAAAAATGTTTTCCCCAAATTTCCCGATTATAGGTGCAACGATCAATCAACAACTCATCCATAATCAAATTAATCAGTAAATCAGTTCATTATTGATATACCTATTTAACTTTAAAATGGCACAAATGCTTGAAATTTCCGCTTGGCTTGCAAATATCTCAATTTTCTTTTCTTTTTGCACATTTTTTCCATGACATTTTTGTACTTTTTTTTTCACAAATAGTTGCTAGAAAAATTCCTGGAAAAAAATCTTAGAACTGCTTCAAGAACTCATAAAAAGGTTGCAGGCTAGTGCAGACACAACTTTGTCCAATTTTTCAGAAAAATATCCACACAAAAAAAAAATTTCCGACCCTTTCTCAAAAATCTCTACCCAGAAAATGGTCCATATTTTCTTTAAAATTTATATTTTCTAAGATTTTTTTTTTGTTTTAATCCCCAAGCTAATGATTTACTTTGTTTTGTTGAAGCTGAAGATCACGTCACCTTTTTCCTCCCCAAATAAATCGAAATATTCTCAAGAATCTTTCTTCTGAACTCTGTCGCCGTTTCCCGACATTTCCCGAGGGGACGGCGGGGGGTGGGGGGGTGGGGGGGTGGGGGGGGGTAGCCTGCTTGCCGTTCTGCCCAAATGGACAATGGAAAGCGTTGGCAGGAGGAAAGAATGCGGGACGACGGGCGTGGCGAAAGGGAAGAGAATGGCTTGGACGTGCGTCTCCAAATGTCAGCCTCGCCACCTGCTCGCCACAAACAAGATGGCCCCCGCTCACGATCTTCCGCTTCTATATTTGATTGGCTCCATTTTCTCCTTCTCCGCATCCTCTCAATGGCTGTCCAAAGTATTTCCCCGCCTATCGTCGCTTTCCACTCGATTCTGGAATGATTGCCGTAAGACAGCTTTTTTTTTTTGGGTGGGGGTGGGGGGGGGGGGCATTTCTGCATCTGAACAGGAAGGTCATTTGATTGCAGACGCAGAGCCCCATTGGGATGCAGCGCCCGGTTTAATTGATTAATGTATTTTTTTGCGGTCTCAGATGGGATTTTTTTTTTTTTTTTAACAAACATTTCCATGCGGATAATCTTCACCTTCACCAGGTGAGCCCGACTACAGACGACATCAACGATAAGCGACGTACAGCCCGAAAATAGACAATCAGCAAAAACCAAAATCAAATGGGCCAATTTTAAAAAGACCTAAAATCGGCCGACTCAATCAAATCGGTCGTGCCGTTGAGTTAAGAAGTCGGATGAGGTCATGCGAAGCACCTGCTGCCAGGACTCGTTCTGGAGGCGGCCGTGCTCAGTTTTGGGGCTCATCCTTCGGAGCTCAAGCACATGACATTGAAAGATGCAAAATTTCACACCAGATGTTGCCGTGCAGCCGTTCTCGGAGCGGGACGAACCTTCGAAAGGACCGGGAAGGAGCTTTGTTCACATCAAATGCTATTGAACGAGCCCCCCCACCACCCCCCAAAAAAATACGGGTTAGACACGACGTCAACGGATAAACCACTGAAGATAAATTGACTGGTCACAGGATTAGGTTCTTCTGTACAACCATCGTCACATTTTTGTCAAGAATTGGATTGAACAGGACAAATAGCAATATTGAACAGTTTTTGCCCTTTTTTGGGGGGGTGGGGGGCCTCCATTCAATACACATTGTGCTGCTCCTTTTGACATGCATGTCTGGGCCATCTGGGGTCAGTCTAATGCAGATATTGTACACACACGCAGGATATGGTCTCAGCAGCTCAGTAAGCCACAGTTATGCGAGTCGTTCCTCGCGGAGGATAAAGAAGATACGCCGGCGAGTATCATGACAGGTATAGTATCTGTGTACATGCCACTCTATTATTTGCGTTTAAATACCCGTAGCTTCAAGGCTAATAACGCCTCGATGCTAGTGCTACTCGTTAGCCTGTCTGTGATGTTTTGCATCGTTTGTTAGTATTAGGCGAAAGGGACTTTGACGAGGCATAACGATGTGATTCAGGAATCCCTTTTTCAACTACTAGAGATACATTTAGTCTGTTAAAAAAAAAATTAAAATTCACTTGCCTGTGAATATTCGGATTCATCCAGGTCCTTTTCATTCTTCGGGCATCGAATCCATCGCAAATGCACTTGACGGATCATTCAGCTCGTCACACCTTCGGGTGCATTTCACTGACTGACATCATCAAGTGGCACATAAATGCAGGCGGCAGCGTGGCTGTCAAACAAAGAGAACGCCTCAGCGTACGGCGCACAAAGCTGCCATGCGTTTTTTGTTTTGTTTTGTTTTTTTTCTCGCCGGGTTCCTGGTAACAAGCCGTCATCACGATGGCAGGTCGGATAAAGAGGAGCCAGCACACTGGAGAGTTGCCTCCCTGAAATCAGCATGACACTCAAGCGTCACACGAAATCGCGGCAACTCGTACTCGACGGTTGCGCAATCGCAACCGCGGCTCGGAGAGGAAGACCTTCAGATGATGACAGTACCAAAGGCCCGGTCTCGTTCCCCGCATTTGTTTTCCGTCCTGAATGCGAAATGAAAACGAGGACGTGAACGCAAAAGTAGGTGCTCATTTTTGTCCTTTGGTCTGCGCTTGCGGTTCGTTTTGAAAAGAATTTTCTTTTCGGTCTTGCTGTACAGAAGGAGGAAGGTGTGGTTTACTTTAAGACACAATAGTTTGTGACTCTCCATTTTAAATCTTGAACTCGACAAATAATCCATATACTGTATTACACAAAAAAACTCAAACTAAATCAAATAAAAACTCAACTAAAATGAAGCGTTTATCCCCAAATTACAAACTGATAAAAACGATCAACTGGCTGTAAAAAATGAATTCAAAATTAACAGACTTTTATTTTATTTCATTATTTATGTGGGAGTGCAGGTTTTGTAACCCGTTTCACCGCGATGTTTATGTGACGTATGTTCTATTTCGATGCCCGGAACTTTATGTATTTAAACATGTGACCATGTTTTTCTTTTTTTCTAACTGTTGAAAAAATTCAATCAAAAGTTTGATCACAAAATTAACAGAATTTAAAAACAAAAGTCAAAACAAAATACAAATTTAAAAATGATTAAAACCCTGATGATCTAATTTCACTCTATCTAAACATTCTTATGTACTTGCTAAAACGATGCACAGTGGACTCCCGCTGCTTGCGGAGGAAATGGACCTGCTTGGTCCACAAATAGCTAAAATCCACGTATGAAAAATGATTAAAACCGAAGACATTGTTAAAAAAAAATGCTGATAAACATTCAATGTGTTTTTACACGAAACCCGGCACCCTCCCCACACACACACACCCAAAAAAACAACAACTACCCGACAAAAAATAAATAAATACCAAAATATTTGCAAATATTTGAATCGGGACGGGGGCGGCACGGTGGTTCAGTGGCTTGCGCGGTGGTTCAATTCCAGCTCCGGCCTCCCTGTGTGTGAGTTTGCATGTTCTCACTGCGTCGGTTTTCTCCGGGTACCTCCTACATTCCAAAAACATGCATGTATGACTGAATATATTCCATTTGAGTGCAAATACCATGTTGGTCCACACGGAATATACAATTGGCTGGCAACCGGTCCAGGGTGTACGCCGCCTTTCACTCAGAGTCAACCGACGTCGGCTTCATCTCTCCCCCTGACGTGCTTTTGAAAAAAAAAAAAAAAAAAAAAAAATGGCTGTCTCCAAAATGAAACTCAATTGCAATCGACCGCAGTGAACGTAGGTGAGAAGTGATGATGATGATGATGATGATGATGATGATGATGATGTGGCTGGTCTCATGCTGTGACCTGATTTGTGCTTCCATGGATACAGCTGCAGCGCACACGCAGTGGGGTGGGGGAATGTCCGACAGGATTGCGTTGTATGCGCCCAGTGCAATGCACCACATTCTCAGTGTGTGTGTGTGTGTGTGTGTGTGTGTGTGTCCAAGTGATGACATTGCCATAAGGCATTTTTTTTTTTTAAAGCAGTCGGCGGTGGCCGTCTACTTTTGGCTCGGAGCTCCAGCTGGCGCTCTCGTGTCAGTCAGTGAGGCCGAGATCTTTTTTTTTTTTTTTTTTTTTTCCAGAGCTATTTTTAAAATTCAGACGGATTCAAAAGGCGACAGCTGGAACAAGAACGCCGTTTGAAAAAGTAAAGGTGACATGAAAGAAAGGTCTGCAAACAACCCCTGGCGAGCAATATGAAATCTTTGTGTTGGGCTTCAACCTTTGCTACAACAGAAGTCTACGACGCAAATGTAGCGGAAGGTTGTAAGAAGAAAAAAAAAAAGGTATCGGCCACTTGAACGCGATGTTCGGAAAACCGAATTGGTCGAGAACCGAGACGTCCGAAAACCGAAGTTTGACTGTATTTTCATATCGGCAAAAGAGTTAAAGTCCAAAGATCCGTTTAGGCAGCTGTGGATTTCTTATCTTTTAGTCAGTTGATCAATCCTATTGCGTCGCCCGTATCTTTTCCAAGGACAGGCCCAAGCTTTGCGACAGGCAAGCAAACCTCCTTCCGAGCCGCCGCGGCGGACAACCCGAAACACCCGTCAACGCGATTATCGATCATTCCGCCGCCCGCGCCGTTGTCACCGCTCGTTTCTCCCGAGAGACTCGCCAGCCTCATCGGGTCAAAACTATTGCCGCGCGTCAAGCGGTGAGTGACAACAGCCGTCTCCGAGATAAGATCCAAAGACCCCCCCCCCCCCCACCCACCCGTCCCCCGGATGGCAGAGGACCTTCGGGGGGGGGGGGGTTTCGGCACCTGTGTCTGCGCGCGTGTGTATGCGTGTGTGCTGCGTCTCTCTGTGTGGAGCTGACGAGTGAAAATCAGGCCCGGGAGATTGTTTTGGATCACGTTGGCGGGAGGGAGGGGTGGGGGGGGGGGGGGGGGGGGAGCCGCCATTGCTTAGCAACCTCAGTCCTTTGGGCCTGCTGAAAAGCGATCCTCAAGAAGGCGCAACAAGCCCTGAAATGAAATTTTTTCTTTGTCAGACATTTTTCGCGGAGGAAGCCGTTTTTGTTACGACGTTGTTGTTGTTCTTCAGGCATCATTCACAGAAATGTCATTTTTGCAAGGAAGCAATGTGTGCCTGTTGACGGCGCCATCTTGGACAAGCGGGCTTAATTTTGGGGGGAAAAAAAACAAAACAACAAAAAAACGAAAAAACACTGAAGCCGCAAAACTTGTTGCACCAAGACGATCATGAGCTCCGATGACGAGGGCGGTGGCAAAATTAAAAATGTCAAATAGGCCAAAAGGAGCCGAGCATCCGTCCGCTGTCGCCGTGACCACGCTGACCCAAATTCCTTTTTGTAAACACGTTTTTTTTTTTTTTTTTTGGTGTGTGTGTGTGTGACGTCAAATATGGTAAGCGAAGAAGTCTTTGTCTGAAGTCTGCCCCCGCGTGACCTCAGCGGCATAAGGAGACAAATGATCGGTTTCCGCCGAGGCGTCCCCATCACGCGGCAAAGCGCCGCTTGCAGGTGCAGCGGCTCGGGCCTGACACAATGATTGGTTTCAACTTGTCAGCCCACAACGGACGGAGAGCACCTTCACCTCTTTTACTTTTTGGGTGCGTGTATGTGCAGGGTGACGACCTTCAATTTTTATGTTACTATGTTCATGTTAAAGGTGAAAATAAAACATATTACAGTTTGTTTGCACAGTATTTTACATATTACCGGCTCTCCTATTACATGTGTACAGTTTATGGTGTGAAATTGTAAAAAAAAAAAAAAAAAAGTTGTTTTCTTGACTTGGAACGGATTAAATTTTTTTACATTGATTCCATTGGGAAACATGGTTTCGGTTTTCAAACAATTCGGTTTTCGAACAGACTTCTGGAACGGATTAAGTACGATAACCGAGGTTTGCTGTATATTAATGCCTTGACCAAATGAATTTCCGCCATGACAGCGCACAGCGCTGAGTCAGCAAATTGTGGCGACTCCTGTCTCGTCCGCACAGTCGTTTGCTTTTGTGGAGGCTTTCTCTTATTTGTTTTTCTTTCGGTCGGGGTGCTGGTGTGAGCAGAATTTTTTTTTAAATTGATGACAAAGTGGTAACTCAAGCAAGAAGGCGTTTTAATTTTATTTTAAATTCCCCGAGGAGTCGCGATGCCGGAGATAAGCTATGATAAGCTCATTAACATGAAGCAACTCTTTAGTGGCTCCCTCCCGAGGAGTCTTCCTTCCCCAATTTGTTCAGAGGACAAAGGGCGGCCGGCGACGCACATTCCGGAGAGCATCCGCGGAGAAATTCCTTTCACTCCTTGAAATTGGTCACAGCTGCGAGCAACGTCTGCTTCTTATTTGTCACCTTCCCCTGTCGGGAATTTGCACTGAAATTTTTTTGTTTGTTTGTTTGTTTTCCAAAGGCCTTTGTTCCTTCGCTGTGCCTTGTCGTGGGCTTGCCAGCATTTATCTGTTGGAGCTGAAGACGGTAAATATATATATATTTTTTTTTAATGTACAATATCTCTGGTGTCTCGCAGTTTGTGGTTAATGCTGCTCAAACAGACGCGTTGCCAGTTCTCAAGGGAAGGGGGGGGGGGGGGCGAACGAATTCGGCAAACGTGATTCACGGCGAGAGGGGAGGCACCGCAAAAGGAAAATACTGTGAGAGCGCCTTGGAACATCAAAACTTGATCAAATTAAACGTCAAACTCGAATGTGCGGCCTTTGGTCTGAAAAAAACTAAAACTAAAACTAAAGCTAACAAAAAGACAACTAAAATGAAGCATCTAAAAAAAATAAAAATAATAATAATAATACAAACTGATAAAACGCAAACAACTTGCTCCAAAAATGAATCAAAACGAACTGAACGTACAAAAGCCGAAATAAAATAAAAATGTACCGTAATGAAACATTAAAAATGATTACAACCCTGATTCCCAAGGTGTACTTTTTTTGTATCCACATCACTGCTCCTGACTGACACTTTTGCGGCGGGAAATGATCCAATTTCGCACCCAACACGACGTCCGTCCGTGCAATGTCTCGGCTCCTCGTGATTGTTTCCGTTTTGTCGAGATGGTGTCAAAGTCACAATCAAAATAACGAGCTTCGGCCCGCAAACGAGACAAACGCTTCAAAAAAGAAACACCAAACTACAGTGAAAGCAGCGAAGGAGTTGCAGGAATTTCTGGCAAGGGACTGGCTGTTCAATTTTAAATCTTAAAAAAAAACAAAACGGAATAATAATCTCTGCATGAGGCCAATTGTGGCTAACGAGCGCATTGAGCCTTCAAGCGGAAGGTCGAATGTCCAACAAGTCACTCAAGTCTCTCATGCCGGCTTCACCTTCAGCCTGACAGCGCCCCCCTTTTGTCCGGAGCGCCCGTGTTTGCACAGGTGGCCAGAAGAAAAAGACATCCGCGCCGCGGCCAAGCTAGTTGCTTCACTTGAGCGCCAGCGCAGTCGTTTATCGCCACGCGCTCGGACAAAAAAAAAAAAAAAGGGGGGGGGGGGTTGGGATCTTCGAATCAAAGCTCACAAAGTTGTCATCGTCAGAAGCCACAATTGAGCAAACACACAAACGCTTTGCGCCGCGAGTCAAGTACTAAATAACATTCTTGCGTTGCGGAGAAAAAAGCCGACAAAGACGACAGAAGGTTGCGGAGGAGCCGACAACCGGCCGAGCGGGGCGACCGAGGCAAGCTGCACACTTGGGCCAAGCCACAAAATTACAGTTGGTGGGCTTGCGGGCGAGGTAATGGGAGGACAGGGGTTTTTTTTGGGGGGGGGATTTTGAGGAACCACAGACCCAAGTAAAGCTTGCTGCCAGTAGAGGGCGCTACACTGGGGTAGATTTCAGTGCGCTCATCCTTCAGATTTCATTATTGTTGTTTTTTTGTTTTTTTGTTTTTTTTCAGCATTTTCATTTTTATTCCACATCGTGGACGAAAGCGTAGTTTTCTTTGATTGTCGTTAACTTGAATAACCTCGTGACGTTTTTTTTCCGCTTCGCACGAGGGATGCATGAGCACGTACGCTCACCCAGAAGCCTTTTAAGCTCATTTTGGGCCGCGGCGTTCGGGCTCGGGACTAAAACAGCTGCCTCTGCCGCTCGGCCTCCAGCTGCTCCCAAATTGTCCGGCCGTTAAGCTATTACGTGTTTACGAGCAGAGCGGCCAGCAAAGCCAAAAGGTGCTTCGCCGAGCGCCGATCTCCACCCGTTCTCTAATGGCTCATTACGGCGCTTTGCTATTACGGCACCTCGGCCCCGCTGATACAATTAGATGGGCCATCGAGCCGCACGGGGGGGGCGCGGGGGCGCTCTTCTGCTCTTCTCGTCTTGCGATCCAGATGCTTTGCCTCTCGACACAAAAAGGGGCTAACGTAGCAGCGGTTGCATTCCGGTCGACGAGAACACGGCGACTCTCGAATTGAAACGGCTCCAATGTGTGAGTTCACGCCAACGTCCTTCTGTTTTTCCACGCCGCTTGTCCTCGTTTGAATTGGGGTGAGACGGTTGACTTTGGGCTTCCCGTGAAAATTCGCCACCATATGTGAGAAATAAGCTTGGAATTTTTCTACAGTGAAACTCCTCTACAACGAAATCGTGTTTGCAGCAAGACATTTTTCACAACGGGGGGTTTTTCACTGTAGCAAATTTGAAAGAGGAAAGTGGGAATGGTGGTAATGCATGAAGATTTTTTTCACGCTAGGGGGGTATTTTCACCGATGTAGATTTCGTTGTAGAGGAGTTTCACTGTACTTAATGGTTTGTGAAAGGTACACACGCCAAATGCATTTTCTATTAAAAAGGTGCGCAGGATCTTTATTCCAGGAACGAAATGTATTCTTTTAGATCACAGGTGTCAAACTCAAGGCCCCGGGGCCAGATCTGGCCCGCCACGTCATTTTATGTGGCCGGCGAAAGCAGATCATGTGTGTCAACTTCCGTGATCATTTCTTAAATTTGTCAAATTGTCAGGTGTAATAAATGACATTGAGATTCTGCGATAATTTTCTGACCCTGTTTACACTCCCTTGAACAATAAGTGAACAAACAACAAACATGTAATTGACGGATTTCAAAACTATAATATAATTGGTTGTGTACAAATAACAATACTACGTGATGATTAACCCTCATGCAGTATTTTTACGCGGCTGCATGAAGGGTATTACGTCCCCAAAAATGTCCCTCTTCCAATGTGCAACATCTTTTTTCACTTTTAATTTTTTTTTCACTTTCAACCCCTCAAAATGTTCAGTGGGAATTGGCCAAGACATAGATATACATCCTATGCAAAATTTCAGCTTCGTGGAGTTATTTTTCACTGTTTTGTCTGTGGTGTCCATTTGCCCAACAGTCCAAAATCGTCCAAAGTGTCCGAAATGTCCAATTTTGGGATAATTACTGCATGGGGGTTAAACATGAATTCGGCCCTCTAAGGGAAGACGTAACTTCAAAGTTACAAAAATGAGTTTGACACCCCTGTTTTAGATTCTAAAAGAATATAATGCGCATGCTCCCTCTAGTGGTACACAAAAGGATCACCTCATTCAACATTCAAACGGCGCATCATGTTGCAAAGGGGGTCAGTTGTCAGGCGGTCTCTTGAGATACCGCAGAACCGATTTAAGTTTTTTTTTTTTCCCTAGTTCTGCCATTTTGTTTTTCTTTGACTCATGGGGGGAAAAAAAAATAAAAATTGAGATCGTCTGTGGCAGGGATCTCAAGTCAACTCATGTCACAACAAGCAGCCGTTTGGCAGAGAGAGAGAGAGAGAACAATTTTTCCAAGACGACACTTCAAGCTACGTATGGCGTCGCTCCGTTGAGGATTACCGTCAAATTCAAGGTTTTCTTTGCAACAACATGTTCGGTGCGCGAAGCCAAACGCGGGACTTGTGTTTCAAGTGGAAAAATCCTTGGGGTTTTATCTTTCTCGGTGGGCGGCCGCCATTTTGTCCTCTACGGACGCCAGCTGCGGACGGAAATTAACGTCGCGGTGCCGGCCGGCAGCGGCGCAGATTGCAAACGTCACGTGAGCAGGATAGAGCAGTTCTCAACATCGACATTTATCGAGGTACCAGTGGAGCACTGTTGAAGCACAAACACATTGATCTGATTTGGGGAAACCCGCTGCCCCCCCCCACTCCCAAAAAAAACCTCTTCCTTGGTTTCGCATCCAAATCTGAGGAGTCAGAGCAAGCGCACACTTTCATTTAGCAAGTAATGATTTATTGGACTGGTACACTCAACCGTTTGAAAGAGTGGGTGTGCTGTTATTCTACTCCAACGCCCCCCCCCCCCAACCCCCCCCCCCCCAAAAAAAGGGAAACGCGCTGAAGAGGTGTTGCAGTGTTCCAAATGTAGGCCGAGAAGACATCTGGCTTTTGTTATGATGACACTGACGTCGTCGTAAACAGCTCGAGCAGTTTAGCGGCGCCCCAGAATTGCAAACGTTCACTCGATGCATGTTTGGAATAAAGTCAGATTGTAGCACACTGGCGATCACGTACGACAACAACAATAACAATCACGGAACAACCAACTAGTGATTTCGTTAACAGTTTTACGCCTGCAGAAAAGGAAGCCCGTAAAAAGGGACATCATGTGAATGGCAAACGGGAGGGAAAATGCGCCTTAAAAAGTCGCGTTCACTGAATTTAAACTGCGGTCGAGGAAGGAGACTTGGGTCCGCTACACAAGTCTGGTCCCATCCGGCGTCAAAGAATCAACTCTGCTTGCTTCGACAAAATCTTGCAGACTACTTATGAAATGAATATGTTCTGGAAGAAATTTCTTAACTAGGAAATTTTGTAAGTAGAGACACGTTTTCCATATAAATGCCCTAATTCGTTCTAAGCCCCCCCAAAATTGAGACATGAATGCTTCCTAAAGCATAAAAATGAATCAAAATATTTAACAAATACATTTCAATGTCAATCGTAAGGTACTTGACAACAAAGCGCCCAACTTCCACCTGACTTTTTCCATATAAATGCCCTAATTCGTTCTAAGCCCCCCCAAAATTCAGACCTTAATGTTTCCCAAAGCATAAAAATGAACCAAAATATGTAACAAATACATTTCAATGTCAATCGTAAGGTACTTGACAACAAAGCGCCCAACTTCCACCTGACTTTTTCCATATAAATGCCCTAATTCGTTCTAAGCCCCCCCAGAATTCAGACATGAATCTTTCCTAAAGCATAAAAATGAACCAAAATATGTAACAAATACATTTCAATGTCAATCGTAAGGTACTTGACAACAAAGCGCCCAACTGCCACCTGACTTGCATATTTGTGAGTGCGAAACGTATGAAAAGCTCGGAGAATGGGCGAATTTAGGGTTCACCGCGAATGGTGGCAGGTGTGTGTTGGTTCCATTTGCCACGTGATTTGCAAGTGACTGTGTCACTCCAAACAAAGCCAGTTTTACGTGTAATTGGAAAGGGGCAAAAGAGGAAACGTTCAGAAGCCTTCTTGTCTTCTTCAAAACAAACGCTGAGATCGATCGCAACAGGAAATGAGGAAACATACTGGGATTTTTTTTTTCTTCTTAATAGACTCCAGTTTACTGTGCACCGCAACAGGAGCGGTAATGCAGCTTGGGAAGAGATTCAAAGATGACCAAAAACAAAACCAACAAAAAAAAAAAAGGGGGGGGGGCTGGTTTCCAAGGAAACAAGCCGTGCTGAGGGTTTGTTGACTTTGTCGATACTCATTGCTGTCCAGCGCCGTGTGGCATATCAAGACGCTCGTTAGTAAGCCAGCACGTTTATTCCAAAGGTGCGCCGGAGGCTGCCCTCGATAAAAGGCCGTTCTAAAATCTGCACTTTTATTCTTCTGGGTTAGCCCGCTTGGGGGGGGTCGGAAACCCCGTCCGGCCACGGCTGCAAATACAAAGTGATGTACATGGAGAAACTAACATATACAACAGTAACGCAATAAATCAGCAACAACGATGGTATTGTAATATCTATGTCTTGTATTTGTGTGACGTCATAGAGGGGGGAGGAGCCAGGTTGGGGAAGTATTGGCTTCGGGAGTTAGTCTGAGTGTGGAGCGTATGAGCGTGAGTTGTGGCTAACAGCAACTCCTATGGATGTGTGTGTTTATCGCGTGTTTTGTGTATTAAAAGGACAGTTTGCATCCGCGACTGCGTGCATCCTTCTTGCCGCTACTGAAGGGCATTACATTGGTGTCAGAAGTTTTGGATTCACCCGTTGCACGTCCATTTTTTTTGCGTAAGGATGCTCGGCGACTCCGGTACTCGGCGGAAGGTAAAGGAGGAAGCCGTTCCGTGCGGCGATGCCGTAACCCGGTGGACGGTAAAGCAAGAAGCCGTGCCCTGCGTGATTGATATGCCTGAGTCGAGTTGCACCGAGCGCGGTCGTCATGAAGCTGGTGGTTCGCGCCAAAATGAGCGCGGGCCCGCCAAAACGGAGTTGCGCCATGACGTAGCGGCAGGTGCCGCCACCATCGGAATGGATGTAAACATGCATGGCGGCGCCCTTGGGCTCGCGTGGCCCTCCATGAAAGCTCTTAAATTCTCCGGAAAAGGAAGTTGGGAAGCTTATAGAGCACAGTTCGAGTTGGTGGCTGACGTAGCGCATTGGTCGGACAAGGTGAAAGCCGTGCAGTTAGCCCTTTCGCTGACGGAGGAGGCTACATCCTGTCTGCTTCTTCTGAGCCCCGGAGAGAGACTCGATTACAGCGCCCTGGTGGGTGCTTTGCAGAGGCGCTTTGGAGAGTTTAATTTGAGAGACTCTTTGCGCTGTGAGTTCAAGCAACGTGATCGACATCCCGGTGAGCCGCTCCGTTGTCTTGCTCATGAGATCGAAAGCCTGGGTCGGCGCGCATATGCAGCAATGCCGAATGAGATCCAAAATGAACTGATACGCGACCAGTTCATCCAAGCTCTCAGGCCGGATGAGCTGCGCCTGCACGTCCAGCTTGCCCACCCGGCAGCCCTGGGAGAGGCACTTGCTCTTGCTACAGAGAGGGAGATTGCAGCCAAGGGGGCGCTACAGACAGCAGCCTGCCCCGTTTTGGCCACCTCGTTGTCGGAAGGGGAGGAGCGAAGGCCAGCGTGGGTGGAGGAGCTGGTGTGCGCAATAAAGACCCGGCCAGCACAGAAGGAGGAAGGAAGCGGTCGACGTGCACGCCCTGCTGTCTGCTGGGGTTGTGGACAGCCAGGTCATCTGCTGCGGCGCTGTCCAAAGATGTTAGACCAGCAGGGAAACGGAAAAGGGTCCGTGTAGCCCCGACAACACGGACCCTTGCAGTTGTTGACCGGGAACTGCAACCTGCATTCGGAGAGAAAGCAATAATGGTGGGCTGGACGGACGTGGGGGACCCCAGTCATGTTCGCGTGCAGATTGGGGACGTTTCCTGTACAGCCCTGGTGGACACAGGGTCTTCAGCCACAATTGTGAGGCCTGACGTTGTTCCAGTGGGAACCGTCTTAACATCGACCTTTACAAAACTGAGGACCGTGACCGGTGAAACGGCCGAGATGAGAGGCAAAGGGACATTTTTGTTTGTCCTGGGGGGTTTGTCCACAACCCACTCAGCTTGGGTAGCTGACGTGAGTGACCCCTGTATTCTCGGACGGGACTTTTTAAAAGCTGCAAAATGTGTGGTGGACTTGGGAGCTGGGGTGATCACCCTGGCGAGTGGTCAGCATGTAGGGCTGATCACGGCGTCTCCGGTGGTGGCCGTTAACAATGCAGACCCTGCGGCGGAGAACACAGATGTGCGGATGACCCTACCCAGCCTGACCAAGGCAGCAGCAGCGCTGACTCTTCGACAGTCGACGGTAGATCGGGTAGAGTCCGCTCGCCCTGTGATGGACTGCCCACTGGCGGGGCCAATGACATCCAGCCCAGCCACGTCAGTGGAGTTAACCCCGGGTCGGCCAGCAGAGAACCGGACTGGGGCTATCCGGTCCATTTGGGAGAAGAACTGCGACGGCTTGGATGTCGAGCAGCGGGAGCAGCTGTGGCAGGTACTGTGGGACTTCGAGAACATCTTTGCCCTCAGTGAGAATGAGGTGGGCCTCACTCACTTGGTTGAGCACCACATCGACACCGGTGACGCGCGACCAGTAAAGGTTCGGCCCCGACGCCTGCCTCTGGCCCGGCAGGAGGCCGCGGATCAGGAGATCCGTGCCATGCTCGAGGCAGGGATCATAGAGCCCTCCGACAGTCCGTGGGCGTCTGGCGTGGTCATGGTCCCCCGAAAAAAGAGCACCAGACCACGGTTCTGTGTGGACTACAGGCCGCTCAATAAGGTGACAAGAAAGGACTGCTACCCGCTCCCACGTATAGACGACACATGGATCTGGTCTCAGGCTCCGCGTGGTTCTCATCACTCGACCTGCGCAGTGGCTACTGGCAAGTCCCCCTCACCACGGAGTCCAGACCCAAGACGGCATTCTGCACCACCCGAGGACACTGGCAGTTTAAGGTCATGAGTTTTGGACTATGCAATGCACCAGGAACATTTGAGCGTTTGATGGACACAGTGCTCTCAAACATTCCGAGGCAAAGGTGCGTGGTGTATTTGGATGATGTCCTCGTCCATGGTGGGTCTTTTCAGGCTGCAATTGAGTCTCTGAGACTGGTGCTGGGGAGAATTGCAGCAGCTGGGCTGAAACTGCACCCAGAAAAGTGCCACTTTATGCAGCGTGAGGTGGAGTTCCTCGGCCACCGAGTGAACAGTGAGGGCATCAGCACGTTGGAGGAGAAGGTCCGCACCATCAAAGACTGGCCGGTACCAAGGGACCAGAAGCAGTTGAAAAGCTTCTTGGGGCTGGCCTCGTACTACAGACGGTTCGTGAAGGGATTCTCGTGCATTGGGGCACCCTTGTTCCGCCTCCTTAAAGACAACCAACCCTTCCTCTGGATGCCGGATTGTCAGGAGGCGTTCTCCAGCCTAAAAAGAGCCCTCATGAACGCTCCTGTTCTCACCCCACCAGATCCAGCCTTGCCTTTTGTGCTGGACACGGACGCGAGTAATGTCGGCATGGGGGCGGTGTTGTCACAGGTGGGGCCGGAAGGTGAGCAAGTGGTGGCCTATTTCAGCCGCACTTTCAACAAGAGTGAACGACGCTACTGTGTTACCAGACGTGAACTGCTAGCAGTTGTTTTGGCTACACGCCATTTCAAGTATTACCTGTGTGGCGTGCCTTTCACCATCAGGACAGATCACGCTGCACTACAGTGGCTGATGTCGTTCAAGGAACCAGAAGGCCAAGTAGCACGGTGGCTGGAGGAGCTGCAGGCGTTTCACTTCACTGTGGTACATCGAGCTGGGGCTCAGCACGCCAATGCGGACGCCCTTTCCCGGCGGCCGTGTTCTGTTAGTGACTGCAGCTACTGCGACCGGCGGGATGCTAGGGAGTTGGGAGCTGCGTGGTGAAGCGACTGCTGCTGGACCGTCATGCTGCACCTTGGAGGCTGTGGACATTGCAGAGTGGGCTGCCAAGCAGGATGAGGACCGTGATCTCAATCCTGTGCGACAGTGGGTCCAGAGTGGCACGAGGCCACCCTGGGAGGGTGTGATGGGACTCTCCGTTACCACCAAAGGCCTTTGGAGCAAGTTTGCTGTGTTACGCATGAAAGACGGCGTGTTGCAGCGTGCCTGGAAGGAACCAGCCACCGGGGAAGAGAGATGGCAGGTGGTAGTGCCCGGAACTCTTAGAGAGATGGTGCTAAGAGCATGCCACGGGAGCACCGGCTCAGGACACTTTGGCAGCACCAAGACCCTCCGACGGCTGCGCCAAGGGTTCTATTGGGGTCAGCATCGACGGGACGTAGAGGATTTCTGCCGGCGCTGTGACGAGTGTGCAGCCTACAAGGGACCTCAAGACCAATCACATGCACCACTTCAGCAACAGAGGGTTGGGGCGCCCATGGAGAGGGTTGCTGTGGACATTATGGGCCCTTTTCCCGTGACGGACAGAGGGAACCGTTACGTGCTTTGTGCGATGGACTATTTTACAAAGTGGCCCGAGGCATACGCACTGCCAGACCAAGAGGCGGAGACAGTGGCCAATGCGCTACTGGAGGGCATGTTCTGCCGGTTTGGGACTGCAGACATCCTCCACAGTGACCAAGGCAGAAATTTTGAGTCCAAAGTTTTTGCTGCTCTTTGTAAACGCCTTGACATGCAGAAAACACGCACCACCCCTTTGCATCCACAGAGCGATGGTCTTGTGGAACGATTCAACCGAACCATGCAGCAGCAGCTCGCCATCCTCACCTCCAAACACCAACGTGATTGGGACCAGCACATCCCGCTGGTACTGATGGCTTATCGTTCAGCGGTTCAAAGTTCCACAAGTTGTACTCCTGCTCTGCTGATGCTGGGCCGGGAAATTCGGACACCGGCAGAGATGGCGTTTGGAAGACCTCCCGGCGGCTCAGAGGACCAGCCGGGGCCGGAGTATGCCCGGAGACTGCAGGATCGGCTGGAGGCAGCGCACGCGTTCGCACGGGACCAGCTGGAGAAGGCCGGTGCACGTCAAAAGCGGAACTATGACGTGCGGAGCAAGGGGCGGAATTTCCAGATTGGGGAACTGGTTTGGGTGTATACACCTAAAAGAAAGAAAGGGCGCTGCCCCAAGCTAGACAGCCATTGGGATGGGCCATGTAGGGTACTTGAGCGGGTGGGGGAGGTAGTCTATCGGGTGGCAGTCCCCCCCAGGGGCAGAAAAGTTGCCCTACATCGGGACAGGTTGGCCCCCTACCGGGGAAATGGTGTTCCTGTATTTGAGGCGGGGTCCGCTTCATCTGCCAGTTCAGAACAATTGGTGGATCCATGTTCCCCAGATCCGACCAATGTTGTCCCGAGTCAGCCAGCTGCAGACGGTATCGACTCAGAGCCGGGCCGACCACAGAGGCGGAGACGAAGACCACGACGGCTGGAGGACTTTTTTTATTGACCCCTCGGGGCGAGGGTTTCATAAAGGGGAGGGCAGTGTAATATCTATGTCTTGTATTTGTGTGACGTCATAGAGGGGGGAGGAGCCAGGTTGGGGAAGTATTGGCTTCGGGAGTTAGTCTGAGTGTGGAGCGTATGAGCGTGAGTTGTGGCTAACAGCAACTCCTATGGATGTGTGTGTTTATCGCGTGTTTTGTGTATTAAAAGGACAGTTTGCATCCGCGACTGCGTGCATCCTTCTTGCCGCTACTGAAGGGCATTACAGTATTTTCAAAATAAAACATCTTTCAGATTCCGAAAGGAATAAAACCGAAGTAATGCAAGTTATTTATTCTTTCTGTGCGGCCCCGGTACCAAAATCCCCCCGCGGACCGCGGGTCGGGGACCCCTGGCGTAGAGTAAAATTGCTGTTGGATTATCGCAACAAATCAGCGCACAGTCATGTGCCGCCACGTTGGTGAAGACAACTGCAATGTGGCACACTTCACATGTGTGCGGTAGATTTGTGACTCCTCGCACGGGCTAGACGCTCGGCGATGACAGAGCAGCACGCGTTATTTCAAAAAAAAAGAAAAAGAAAAAGTGTGACAGTGGCTGTTTTCAACTTTTTTTTTCCACCCCACCGCCCCTGCCCCCACCCGACTGGTTTTCAACTGGTGTGCCAAACTGCGGCAGAGCTGGAATAGTTGGGTGGGGGAAATCAGAGGAGCTCTCCGTGTGTGGCGGCGACTCACATTTGGATCCGTTTGCGCAATCTGAAAAAAAAAAAAAGGCGCCCCCGTCAACCGTTCAACGCGCGATCACCCAGCGAGCTGAAAGGAAAAAGCCTCGACACGTCTTTCTGATGCAATCTTTTACTGTGCGATTCGTTGCTAGCAACTTGTGCTCCTGGCGTCAACACACATCGGCGCGATTGTCGCCAAAGCAGAGAGATTTCAGGGAGTTACGCCGAGCTTTTTTTTTTTTCAGCTGCTTGTACGGATTTCATTTTCGGATCTCATCCGAATTGAAGACCCGAAGGCGCACTTGAAATCCAACATGCCATGAATACGGCTCCGGCTTTCAGACCCGCGGAGGCGAGAAGGAAAAACCTTTTCACTCAAGTCGTGAACATGATCTCGAGCGTGAGGAGAGCCTCCCTTCGAGAATCAATCGCACGTTTCATTCCGCACGCGGCTCGGTTTGAACGACTTGAGGAGCGAGCCCGACTGAACATTAAACGGCATTCTGCGCCGTGACGCTACCATGCTTGGTATTGATTTCCTCCACGACCGTTCTTGTATTTCCCTTCCGAAGCCAGTGTTGTCGCTTTTCTGTGGCCTAGAGGCGCGACAAATGAAATGAAATGAAAATCACCCAGTACCGGTCCGCGGGTCCTTTGGTACACAGAAATAATAAATAACTTCCGTTTCATTCATTTCGGAAATCGGAAAGATGTTTTATTTTGAAAATTTACCGGAGTGGCGCGCTTGTTGTCGGTCACGTGATAGGTTTCCGCTAAAATGAAACCCAGGAGCTAGCAAACAGACAAAAAAAACTAAACGTCTTTGGGAACGGGAAAAGCCAGGAGACGTTCAAGAAAAACCAGGCGACATTTAACCCCCATGCAGTAATTATCCCAAAATTGGACATTTCGGACACTTTGGACGATTTTGGACTGTTGGACAAATGGACACCACAGACAAACCAGTGAAAAATAACTCCACCAAGCTGAAATTTGGCATAAGATGTAGGTATATCTATGTCTTGGCCAATTCCCACTGAACATTTTGAGGAGTTGAAAGTGAAAAAAAATTAAAAGTGAAAAAAGTGAAAAAAGTGGTAAGCATAAAAAAAATAAAAAAATAAATTAAAAAAAAGGTTAAAGAATCACGATTCAAAGCAACTCTTTGTCACCGTTAGATCAAAGTCCCAAACATTCAGGCGCTTTGTAGTGACAATCGATGAACGTGTAGCGTAGCGAATATAACGAACGGCACGTCACAAACTTCAAAAACAGAACCAAACCAAATAAAAACATATTCGCGCACAAACATGACACGAACATCATCGAATGAACTTGGACTCTGGTTTGGACTCTGGTTTGCACTCTGGTTTGCCTGACGAGCAATGAAAAGGCATTTTAGAAAAATCTCAGTCAAACAAGAGCGTTTTCGAGGAAAATCAATAAAAACGCGGAGTGGAAAGCACATTTGGACAAAAACATCCAAAGAGGAAGGCGACGAGGAAAATGCTATGTGCCCGTAGCTCTTTGAAAACGTTATTTTCTTTGACTAAGTCAAGGACTTGTAGCTACTCAGATATTCATATTTCGAATGAGTGCCCCAACGTTTTTTTTAATTTTTTAAAATGTTACGAGCTGTCGCTTGATTGATCGATGGTCGATCCTATTGCCGGCATCGTATTGCGCTCATGTGGTTCTCGTTCATTGTCTGCTAGCTAACGCGACATTGTCCTTCACGCTACACAGCAGGCGGTCATTAGCCTTCTTCAAATTAGCAACACAGTCAGCTGCTAGCTAATGAGCGCGCCACATGCAGAAGATCTTGAAAGTTTCTTTGGTTGAACTTTCAGGTGCCACCGGTGGACCATTTTTCCCAAATTGCAGTGGAAATCAGCGACGATGTTCTTTGCGCGGAGTATCCTGGCTAATGGAGGAGCGCCCGAAGCGGGGAAGGACGTAAAAGCAAATGGCCTTGATCCCCATTTTCAAAAGGGCTGTCATTTTCAGGGAGGTCGCTGAAAAAAGACCGAACGTGGCTGTCAGGGCCCTGACTTGCCTCCGTAATGGCGCTTCCAGCCTGCTAATTCGTTGGATCATTTACCAGCCACAGCACAGGAGCGGGAAGAGAGCCGGCGAAAGGACCAAACATCGCCCGGGCCATCCGGAATAACGTTGACGCGAACATGATTCCGGATGACAAATATTGTCAAGAATTGCTCACAAACAGGAAATAGCATGTCAGACATCCGTCTAGCCATCCATTTTTCTGATCCGCCTCTGCTCACGCGAGGGTCGCGGGGCGTGCTCCCAGAGCCTATTCCAGCTGACCTTGAAACAAGTGCCGTATCGCCAGCTCTGGAATATTTTGTTTCTCCAATATCTCTTGTTTATTGCAGTCCATCACTGTCAGAGGCTCGTTATTGATCGGCGAGAGCAACGCGTCTCATGTTCGCAGGTCCTTGCCTGCCCATCAGTCTTACATGGAATGCAGCATCCGCTTGAAGGTCGTTTGAGGTGAAATCAAGTCCACCTGTTATTTTCGCTATTTGATCGGCTGTAGAATATTTGCTATTTACATTTGGCGAATCCCACCCGCGACGGTAGCCCCATTCACTTGCTGCGATTGTGCATGACGGCAACGGAGACTCTCCACGCTTTGCTTTTTAGCCGCAGGTGGGTATGGCATTCTAAATGTAGTCAAGCGATAGATACTGAGCTGTTGACCTTTGATTCCAATTTCCAATCGAGTTGTCGGACAATGCACACTTTGCCACATTTCAGTCACGTTGCTCAACGTGCGCCAGGCCCTACAAGTGTTCGAAGGCCTTGTGCAAAAACACCCGCAGGAAATTACTCCCAATGATACTCAGAAATGAGAATCTGTGCGCAAATTGTCCCACGGAGGAGGGGGGGGGGGGGTGTCCTCTACTCATCTGGAAAATGTCTGAGAACTGCTTGTATCCCCCTCCCGACAAGTTTTTTATCGCTATTATTTAAATATTAGACACAATTTTAACCCCCATGCAGTAATTATCCCAAAATTGGACATTTCGGACACTTTGGACGATTTTGGACTGTTGGACAAATGGACACCACAGACAAAACAGTGAAAAATAACTCCACCAAGCTGAAATTTTGCATAGGATGTCTATCTATGCCTTGGCCAATTCCCACTGAACATTTTGAGGGGTTGAAAGTGAAAAAAAATTAAAAGTGGAAAAAGTTGTTGCACATTGGAAGAGGGACATTTTTGGGACGTAATACCCTTCATGCAGCCGCTTAAAAATACTGCATGAGGGTTAAATATTAGTGGGAAGATGACTTATAGTGAAGAGTCGCACATTTTTTGGTTCCCACTCACACCCGTCGTCCCACAGCAGTGATTTACCCCCCTCTGGCCTCAGTGCCTAACAAGATAGAACAGCGCCGGTGGTTGAATTTTGTTTGCCCCGAGGCTTCCGCAGGGTGACACAGCAGAACTCCCAACGTCTCCGTGCCACGAGGAAGAGACTCGACTGGAACGGTTGGAAGTGAAAAAAGGGCAAGAGAGTAGTTTCTTCAAGTCTTAGGTTGGCATTTGCAAACATTTGGCCCGAGTGCTCTTTCTTATCCTTGACTGCTCCGGCCGCATCATTTTGCTCGCGGGGAACTGTAGAATCCCAGTCAAAAACTAAACCAGAAGAAGAATGCCAACCTCCCTCCTCCTCCGACGAGGTGGAAAGCATAGACAGAAACGGTTCCGGCCAAAGGCTTGCGACTGAGGCGGGTGAGCGAGTCTGGACTGCTGGCGAGCCAATCGCAGGGCACACACGGATAAAAACGAAATGACTCAAAATCAGATCGTCGTCGTCGTCGTTTTTGATACTCGTCTTGGAGTGGACCTCATTCAAATGTTTTGTCTCCGAATTAAAAGCCGATGAAAAGTTGCTGTGCAAAGTCTCACGGGGCATTAGGATAGAAGCAAACGCCGTTGACACCAAAAACTACAACCGGCAGAAAATAGCTGGGCTCGATCGGCGCACTCTCCAGAGTAAGACTTTGCTCCAGTGGCTGCTATGAAAGTCGAGTTGTCTTCTTGAGTGGCAATTTTGAATTTTTTTTTCCTATTCATCCAAAGTGACAGTCGCGGCCAGATCAAAGCGCCTCCTCCAGCTTGTCCCTTTGGCACTTTCTCACCGAGGAGGCGAGCTCGTAAAGGACTTGTGACAAGGGCGGCGCCTTTGAAGCCGACGGCCGCTGTCGCGCGCTCATGTTTCACAAGGATGGTCAAAACGCACCGTCCACACAACCGAGGGCTTTAGACTGCGTCAAAGCATCCAATGCTTTCGCTTCCAAAGGCCACGTCCGGAATGCAAAGTCGAGTTACGACCAACGGGACTCTGTGGCCAGAAAAAGTTCCCCGCTGACAAACATTGAGCTCGGGGTCTTGATCGATTGCATCGAGAAGCTTGGAAATATGTCGATTATCCCTCAAAAAAGGTATGAAATCTCATGGGAGAGGAAGCGGCAATGGAAAAAGGCTCCCGAGCCTCCGCTTGGTTCTCGGTACCTCTAATAGTGTCTGGTCCAGAGAAATAGAAAGCCAGTGAAGGGATGCCAGAGTAGAAGTTCTGTGCTCCCTCTTACGAGTACCAGTCAAGAGGCGAGCGGCAGCATTCTGGACCAACTGGAGACGCTTCATGGAGGATTGGCTGAGGCTTGACTTTAGCCAGCACAACTCTCTCCGCTATATCAATAAATGCGATCTATCTGTAGCAACATTTAAAACCGGCAGAAATATCATCCATCCATTTTCCGAACCGCTTGATCCTCACTAGGGTCGCAGGGGGTGCCGGAGCCTATCCCAGCTGTCTTCGGGCAGTAGGCGGGGGACACCCTGAATCAGTTGCCAGCCAATCGCAGGGCACACAGAGACGAACAACCATCCACGCCCACACTCACACCTAGGGACAATTTGGAGTGTCCAATCAGCCTGCCATGCATGTTTTTGGAACGTGGGAGGAAACCGGAGCACCCGGAGAAAACCCACGCAGGCCCGGGGAGAACATGCAAACTCCACACAGGGAGGCCGGAGCTGGAATCGAACCTGGTACCTCTGCACTGTGAAGCCGCCGCGCTAACCGCTGGACTACCGGGCCGCCGCAGAAATATCAGCCAAGTGATTTTTTTCTTCCTTTCCATTCACCTCAATGATTATCGTGGTTGCTTGGGTCATAATTCTCCACAAGGGAACCCGAGGGGAGGCAACTGTGGCGGTCGATTGGGGGGGGGGGGGGGGACTTTTATAAAAGCGCAAAAGAGGCAACTAAGGCCGAGCTGTTTTGGGTTGCGGCAGACAAACAGCAGCCAAGGTCAACGGCAGTATCAGGATCAAGACTGTCAATCAAAGGAGGGAGCACGGCGACGCCGGCAATATGTCTCCCAAGACAAGCCGCGAGGTGAAAGATAGGCTGCAAAAGTGACGGGCAACTAAAACCGATAACCTTCACGAGTTCTGCAAAGACCTTCGGGATAGGTTTCGATCATGACAAAGCTACTCTGAAACGGTAACCTTATGAATTCAAGTTTTTGTGGCAGCCGAGAGCAATTTGTCATAAAAATGTGACCAGGTCCAGCTGACTGAGAGGGTAGGCCACCATTTCCATACTTTGCTCCAAATGTTCTTGTCGTCTTTATGCAACAAGCTCAAAAGTATGCCCCCAATCCTTTTTCAAATCGAGTGAACGAAGGGAGGTCTCGGCTTAGCGAGGAGCGGTCGAATTACATCTGGAGTTTGGGGGGGGTCACTTCAGTAGGAAGTGAATCAATCCGAGGATTAATTGTTGCGCCACATCCTGAACAGAAGACACTCGATACAGCCGCAGGGGGACAGATAGCAATGACGTGAAATACACGCAGCATACAAGCCTGAATGAAGCATACGCAATATAATACTAACCCCCCCCCCAAAAAAAAATCCTTAATATGAAGTGGAAAAGTATTGCTCTAAAACAGTGTATTCATTTGTTGTGGATTTGATATTCCAAATCAGTGGTTCTGAACCTGGGGTTCGATGGAACCCCAGGGGTTCGGTGAGTCGGTCTCAGGGGGTTCGACGGAACCTCTGCCATGGAGGGTAAGACACACCCGACTCAACATGTCAATTAGTTATGACACGCCCACTTGGCCATCACTGGCTGCAGATGATCACATGACCTTGCCAATCAGTGCTGTGGGAAATGTAGTTCGCTCAGTAGGCAACGTGTGACTGTCGTGATAGTACGTCGTACAATTAAAAAAAAAAAAAAAAAAATAAGTATACTTATCTCTTGAAATTTTATTGACTTTTTTTCTGTTTTTAATACAGTAATCCCTCGTTTATCGCGGTTCATGGGGACCAAAATCACCGGCGATAAACGAAAATCCGCAAAGTAGCGACCCCGCCCCTCCTCCATGTAGGTACATGTACATAATATTTATAAAGCCAAATTTAATGGTATACATGCATGTAAAAGTAAATTTTGAAGTAATTAACATGACCTAATGCTGTACTGTATACTAATAGATTTAACCCCCATGCAGTAATAATCCCAAAATTGGACATTTCGGACACTTTGGACGATTTTGGACTGTTGGACAAATGGACACCACAGACAAAACACTGAAAAATAACTCCACAAAGCTGAAATTTGCATAGGATGTATATCTATGTCTTGGCCAAGTGAAAAAAAATTAAAAGTGAAAAAAGTTGTTGCATATTGGAAGAGGGACATTTTTGGGACGTAATACCCTTCATGCAGCCGCTTAAAAATACTGCATGAGGGTTAAACATGTATAAGTTAGTTTAGTTTATGAAAAACAAAATACAGTAAACATGTCGTTGAGTACTGTATATGTTGCTCTATGTGACTCGCTGTTGTTTTGCTGACTTTCGCTGCTTCTTACAGACCTTTTGCGGACTTTGTGCGGACTTTAAAAAAAAAAAAAAATGTTATGAATATGTTTGAAAAAATCCGCGATGCACTGAAACCGCAATAAACGAACCGCGAAATAGCGAGGGATCACTGTAAATGTGTTTTTTTTTAAAATATCTTGAATTTGTAAAAAAAAAAACACCAAAAAAACGTTTTTTTCACTCATGAAGGGTTCGGTCAAAGTGCATATTAACTGGTGGGGTTCCTCTAAAAAAGGTTCAGAACCACTGTTCTAAATGCTCGACAGCCTAAAAAAAAAAAACAAGGACGTTTACTGCAAGGCCAAAATTCTCCATCTGATATTCTAGTCATGAATATTGATTCAGCAGACAAACTGGAGATCGAAAGATTCCTTGGAGGGAAAAAAAAAAATGTATGAAAACAGCTTTGGCTCCACTTTTTTGCCACCCCCTGGTTTGAAGTGTGCCGCGGCAATCCTGCCGACAGGCTCATTAAACGCCGCCGCCGCCGCCTCTCGCGTGACAGCAAGCATTTGTTCAGCAGCCTATCTCCTCCTCGGCGGCTTCACGAAGCGTCCGGCCGCCGTAGACGCCTGACAAATGAGAGCGACGCCCCGCCTCAGACTCTGCGCGAGAATAATGTCCAAAAGGAATCAATTTCCTGCCGTGAATCTTAGCTTAGGTGAAAAAGCCGCAGGATGTTTTGCGGGGGGATCATCCATGATGGAAAAGGAACGTAAAACGTGGAAAAACAGATGTGGGGGACGGGCGGGCTGGGGGGGATTGTAACGTATCTGATGAATCATCTGTGAATGTTATTAAAAAATAAAAAAAAATAAAAATAAAAAAAGCTGCATTTGTTTAACTCATTCAAACACAGCGTAACCTCGAAGGTGGAACATAATCAGTCCCGGCATGCTGCCTGATCCTCAAATCTGTTTGGATTATGAAGGGATTTTAAATCACGGACGATCAATGTTTACAATTTAGGGAACAAGCCAACATTTTTTTTTTTTTAAACTGAAAACAAAAAAGAGACACGAAATGAACTCTTGCTAATCGGTTGATGCTTGCTAAATTTATGGCTTGTGAGGGTCATGTACCAAATGCTGACACCGCTTATGATGTCATCAACTATGGCAGTCCAAATTCTAGAGTTTCCAGTAAGGGAGAAAAAAAACACCAAAAAAAACCGTAGCTGACCTCCAAAATGGCAGCAGGACAGGATTAGGAATCGTTTTCAGCAGGACGGGACGGGATTTTTTTTTTTTTTTCTGTGGTAGTGAAAATCCACTTGCATGTCACCCTCTGTGCATCACCCAATTTTCTTTCTGACTCGGAAGTCATTCAAATTGACAGGCTGAATAATTTTGCCAATTCACAAAACAGAGCACGAGTGGGAAATTTTCCCCCAAACTTTGTTAGGATCTTTTCAAAGAGATTTGTAGCATTGAAGTTTTCCCCGGTGGCTTGAACATTTTAATCGCTTGAACAAAAGCAAAATGGGGATTAAAAAAAGGGGGGGCGGGGATTGGAAAAGCGCAATTGAAAATGCTGGAAAGGCTGAGCTGCGAGACACGGCTCCGTTTTTTTTTTACATTTCTTATCAGTCGGAGAGCGCTCAGGCGTATTTCTCTCCAAAGCTTCCTTTTGATACTCCTTGTGCAATAAATCCGCCCGCTACGACTCCGTCGAACACCTTCTGTCAGTGTGTCACTTGCAAAAAAACGTCCGTTGGCGCTTTCAGGGTCGCTCGCTCGCGCCCGATTGGTTTCCAATGACTCGCTCTCATTGTCCACGCCAGCTATTCATGCTAATGATCGATTGTGTAAAAAGGAGAACCCCCGATTGCAGGTTTGCCCGCCACCGCCGCCCGTGGAGGCTTCGATATTCGAGATAGAAACACAGACTCCGGCTTGGCTAATTACTTTTTGAAACGGAGCCATTTATCTTCATCGGAAAGGCTTGCAGATAAGAGCGCCGCGCGTCAGCCGGCGAGGCTATCGATCCAAAGTTACGGGAGGACAGTGAATGGATCCCGCCCGGTCTACCGAAGCGTAAGCACTAGCGTGAGAGACTAATTCACGGACTCGCCGTTGGAAGATTTGCAAAGTAAATTCGGTTCCGGAGCTTTCTCGGCAGTCCTTTATCGAAGCCAAGGGCAGACTTGCTATTTGCTTATGAAAATTGCAGACGAGTCGGGATTGATTGGGAGCATTTGGAAGGCGTGAAAAGTGTTCGCAAGTAGGCGGTCCATCAGGGTCCAATCTGGATTTACATTTGGGATGATGGATGAACCTTCCGCCTAAGGTGCGGAACAGCTGCAGAGACTCGCCCCTGCTTTCCCGTGTTTACTTTCGCAGCGTTCGACAATCGCAGAGGGGGGGGGGGGGGGGGGGGGACCGTACTTTCGTGTGACATATGAAGGGGAAAAACGAAGAATGCAACGCCGCGCGTGTACGTCAGAAGACAAATGAATCCTAATTTGCGTTTTCGAGAACTGTGACGCGCTTTCGACCTCCAAACTGAAAATTCACGGTGAGCTTGTGGAGGGGCGCCGCCCGTCCATATTTACATGAGAGATACAATCGAGTCTCGATGAGACACAGCGTGTAATAATAAAGGCAGCGCACGCCTGGCCTTCCTCGACGCCAACCGGCGTCTGGCTTTGCGTTTCCATGACGACGACTGAGACTGAATGTTGGGGGGGAAACAGGGCGAAATGGAGAACGGACAGCAGGTGAGCCAGATCGTTGACATGATCTTACAAATATAAGCCTATATTTATATGACCCTATATAAGCCTCAGTCCACACTACCACTGCTGCTGCTGTTGTTGAGTTTTGTATTATGAAACTGTTAATTTATTCTATTTTTTTTTTTTTTTTTATGAAATGCAGTAAGGAGTGGCACCCAAATTTCGTTGAAAATGGTTAGTGGCTGTATGAACTTGGTCATTTTGTGGGTATTTTGGAAGGTTGGGATCATAGGCACAGTGCTACCATGTCACTTCAACACAGTGGGTCAATGTGCCGATTATCACAGGTTCACGTCGCTAAAGCCGCTAGCTCATGCTAATCGGCGCATCCAACCACAGTGCAGCTCTGCTCGGCTTTTGGTTTGGCATAAAATAGTGCCAGGGTGTCGTCCGGCCTTTGTCCAGACAGCTATGTAAACAACCAAAGATTATCAATCAGGTTCAATTCTGGATTCACTGGGGCTACTTCCAAAAGCCCCTCTATTTATATGGTTCAGGTTCATCTGATTACATGTAGAATTGGTACACACTATACTTGTTTACGTGTTCTTTGCATGAAAACAGTCTCTCTATCAATCTCCACACTCTCTGATATTGCGTGTGAGCCCAGGGGCTCCGTCGTCGATGTCTCTTATCAGCTTTACGCACTCTGCAGTCGAGTCTTCCGCTTGCTGCCACTCCCATGCTGAAAACACTCATTTATATAATAAACAGCCTGTCCCCAAAGCAAAATGTGTAACAAGTATATTATCACAGCAAATGTATAATAACTTCCCAAAATTATTCCTACATTTCCCTCCTGTTTATTCTACATTTGCCCCAAAATCCATCATCAAAAGAACCGCCCTTCCATCACCGCCCTACCCACAATTGAGCACTTCAAGAATCAAAACAAGGGCATGGAAAATCCTACTGGATCCACCGCACCCTGCCCACCACCTTTTCCAGCTACTCCCCTCAGGCAGGCGCTACCGATCCATGCGCACCAAATCCAGCAGACACTTACCACTGGGTGGTACTACCGCACTACGGTTCACTACATTACGAAATGTCCTTCCATACTTATTTGTCATGTCCTTGTTTATGATGATACAGCAGCGTCATGACATAAAGATGATTCTGATTCTGATCATGCCTGTAACTAAGCAAAGGGTACATTTCTTGTCATTTAGAATTTGTAGGAGCGACCGCAGCTGAGATAAGTCGGACGAGCAATGCGCGAATGCAGGGTATAATAACTTCCCAAAATTATTCCTAGAGGCCATCAGATCGGAACCCAACCAAACATTTGAGAGTGTTGCTCTTCTCATACGTGTCATTTGATTTCTGTGTGATAAACATTCAACATCTTTCTGGCAAGGAAGTGTCGATCGATGCGGAAGAAAGGATGCCACTTTCAGTCGTAAATGTGCCTTCCGAAGCAAACGTCAGAGTGACCAAAGTAATCTTCTCCATCGGCAGGATTTCCACATAAGACTCATGTTCCGTGTGAACAAGGCTCCGTCCGACGTAGCTTACAGGCTAATACTCTCTGTGCATATGAAAGTGGAAGGCTGCGGTTGTGGGAGGCGCATTCAATTAAGCGTGAAATGATCTACTTGGCGGCATAGTTCAGTGACAGGGCCTCAAATTCACCGCGACAACCGGTTCAGAAAGAACGGGTTGCGTTGCGCTCGCACGCGTTCCGGTCGCCTTACGACATTGTTTTATTCAAAAGTCCGAGTGCTGCGGCTCCTATCTGCCTTCCTCAATTGAAAAATGAAATCAAGCGGCGACGCCCTTGCGGATGAGGAGGTTGAACTCATGAAAACAATTCGCCGCCCGCAGCTCCAAAGCATGACTCTCCCGCGATGAATTAAAATGGCAGCCGAGCGGACGAGCGCCACGGACGGCGTCACTTCATTTGTGCGCACGATTGCGGCAGTTCAGGCGTTGACGTGGTGCGTTACTCCTCAGCTCTTTGCTTGCAATTTCAGGAGGATTCCGTTTCCGATGTGATTGATTGAGTGATTCTGATGTGATTTTATTTTTTTTTTGGCCTGTTTTAGTGCCGCTTCTCCTCGCGCCTCCAACTTCCTTCCCTGTTTGAAGAATGGGCTCGATGGCAATAGTGGAGTGAGGCTGTTCCTGCAAGGATCTGCTTCAACCAACCGGGACAGGCTCCGGGGAGGACCACATTCCCCAACGAGCGCCCAGGACAAGTCCTGAAAAAGGGGGGGGGGGGGGGGGGGGGGTGTCAACCACATCCATCAACGACAGGGACAAGGGCCGTGTGAAAAGACTCGACGCGACAGAAAAAGCGAGAGTCCAGCCAAAAATCGACAAGCTCGCAATCGCGTACGGTTCTGTTGAAAACACATCTCATCAGAGACGGAGCGAGAAGTGGAAGGATTGCACAACGGGAGACTCCGAATTCAAGCGGCAAAGGCTTTGCAAGGCAACGACACACCCGAGGCGTTATTCCGTTGAGTGTGCGTGGATGTCGAGTTACTCGTGCCTTGGGGTGATTGAGGCTAAATGGAATGTTTAACTTGCCCCAATCAGCCGAGACACCGTTGATTCACTCTCAAGTCGCTCAGAACAAGAACAACACGATGTTAGCGTTGGCAAAGGGAAGCTTCATCCATGCAGGCCGCCACTAAGTCACCGCTCCACCAGGAAGCGGTGTGTTGTGCTCAATATTGGGAGAAAAAAAACAAAACAAGTAATTGCTTGATGAAAGCAGGAATGTTAGATCTTAGCTCATGAAAGTTTCGAGAAGATTTATGTTTAAGGTGTTTGTTTTGAATGCTAATGTGCAATGACAATTGAAGGGGACAAAATTGTAATACAGTGGCACCTCTACTTACAAAATTAATTGGTTCAGGAAGTTTCTTAACTCGAAAATGTTATAAGTTTTCCATGTAAATGCCCTAATCCGTTCCAAGTCCCCCCAAAATTCAGACACAGATGTTTTATGAAGCATAAAAATGCCTCAAAATATGTAACAAATACATGTTAGAAATTAGATTATTGCACAATAAATGAGAGTTCTGCATCATGTAAAAAAAAAAAAAAAAAAGAAGAAAAATGTTGGTCATTTTACTTTTAACTGCGTCCTCATCGTCTGTGACCCTCTCAGAAGCGGTTTTTGCCTGGCGTTTTGTCAAGAACTGATCCAAGGACGTTTGCTTTTGTGGGCTTTTAACAATCCTTCGAAAATGTCTAAAGCAAACATCAGCATATCGATCGCCCGACCGATGAACACCTTTTAAGGGTGATTCACATTGACGTCAAACTATCAGAACGCCTCATGGACGAATGACGAGGATGCATAGACACATATGGCCGAGGTCCCTCTTAGCCAATGGGATGCTAAAAAGATGCTTGGTAACAGCCAATGGCAGAGCAGCTATAATTATGTTGCCTTCAGGAAACTCGGAGCTGCGAGAAGCAGTGCATACCGTATTTTTACCTTTCGTATCTTGAAATTTCTTTCGGAAGAAGAGGCAATATTTTAAAAATTGCCATGTTATTGTCAGGCCAGGGAGGCAGCTAGGACACCAAAAGGGGACGAGGCCAAAACGGGACGGGTGCCTCGTCGTATTTCCTTTCGCGGGTTCACCCTTTTGAGTTGAAATTTCAAATGCAGCCACTTTTGCGCTGCAGGGGATCATTCACTGTCACCCCGGGAGATCAGAGGGAGAATGCCGAGGGGGTCTTGATGCAGACTCGCGCTTCGGTCGGAGCTGCCGTCTTAGGTTGCTTCTTTGCGCCATTCTACCATCGCGTTCAAGGAAACGGAGCCCGGTGTCGCCCATAAGCCCCCCCCCCCCCCCCCGCGTCATTGAATATTTATCAAGTGTCTGATTTGAGGCAGGAGACGTTTGCCAGGTCCCCTCAAGGCCTGCAACTCAACACCCTGTAATAGAAGCTCCAAAATGCGGCTGTCATTTTTTTTTTTTTTTTTTTTTTTACCCCGAGGACATGGTTAATTAATTGCGTGCTGGCTGCTACACTGCAGTCCCCGAGCAAACTTTTCCACATTTGCGCCGTGTTCAACTGGATTCATCTGAAAGAATTATGAAACTCAGAACAAACGGAAAGACGGCGCTCTGCGCGTTTCAAACTGTCAGACGCCTTCTTCCAAGGGGCTCTCCCTCTGGCATTATGAAAGTCAACATATTAGTCCGATGATTCGAGCGCTCCCACTAGTCTCTTTAAAGCCTGCTCGGGTCCGTTTTTAATCAAACTCGACCCGTTTCCTCTTCCGACGGGGGCGCAGACCAAATCAAATATTAGCCTTTTGGTGTGGTCTGGAGATCGCTGACCCATCGAGAAAACATTTACGGTTCAGCCTGCAAGCGATCGGAATGTTTAGCCCAGGGGTCGGCAACCCAAAATGTTGACCAAAAAAAAAACCCCACAAAAACCCACAAAAAACAAAAAAATAAAATCCTGATTGAGCCTTACAGTGAAAGCAACACATGCTGAATGTGTCTTCATTAGCTATATTAGCCTACTAGCAAAATGACGACATTAGCTACAAATACACAATGAGCCTTCCTCATCCTTTTTTAGATGTCGCCCTCCTCCAACACAACGATCAGCTCATCAATCGGCGAACTCTGAGAAGCGATCCGGACCAGTCGGCCGACATTGAGCTAAAAAATCTTGAGGCGTACTTTGGTTTACCAATTGGATGAGAGATATTCATCCATCCATTTTCCGATCCGTTTTAAGGTCGCGGGGGGGGGGGGGGGTGCTGGAGCCTATCCTGGCCATCTTTGGGCAGTAGGTGGGGGGACACCCTGAACGGGTTGCCAGCCAATCGCAGGGCACACAGAGACCAACAACCATTTGCGCTCACACTCACACCGAGGGACAATTTCGAGTGTCTGATCAGCCTGCCATGCATGTTTTTGGAATGTGGGAAGAAACCGGAGTACCCGGAGAAAAGCCACGCATGCAATCTCCACACAGGGAGGCCAGAGCTGGAATCGAATCAACACCGGGCTAAGATAGTAAAACCAAATCCAGTGTGGTTTAGCGGCCTGTTTAGATTGATTCTCCTTCAAATCACAACCGCCTGGATCAGGGATAAATCAAACACTTATGACGTCACATCAGCAGGTTGACAGGCTGCGCGGTTTGATTAAATGCAGCCGTCACAGAGCGCCAAGCGGCGCTTGATGCGCTTTCGTTCCTGGTGACTCCGACCGCTGTCTTTCAGTTCAAGACGCTCGCTCGGGTCTTGCTATCGATCGTCTGCAACGAGAACATGAGCAATTCTCGGGTCGAGGGCATTCAACTCAAATCAGTGTGTTCTATCGTTTGGCGTGTTGTATTGATTTCATCCTGGGTTTCGGCGGCGAGAGAGAAAGACGGTCGCCCGGACGGTGTCACGCGCAGAGATCTGGATCCAATGGACAATCATTTGTGAAAAGGGATCCAAAGTACAGCTCCAATCTTTTCATTTTGGCTCTGTGGATGGATTGCAAACATGCTCCAAGTGGCGCAGCCTGAAACAGAATCTAAGATTGAAAATGGGAGCAATTCCATATGTTGCCCACACGCTCTTTGCTAGCTCTTTGCTAGCTCTTTGCTAGCTCTCGAATTTGAAATGCAAAGGCTGCGGAGGTCTGACATTATTTTGTGAGCAAAGACACGCTTTGGCGCTTCACAACGCTGACAAAAATCCATCAGTCAACACCAGAGTTAAAACAACCTTCGCGTGAACAATGTGGGGGGGGGGGGGGGGGGCTTCTTTTTTCCTGTCTCTCTTCATTTGCATTGGCTTTGTTTTATGACCAGATGTTGTGACCTTTTTCGTTATTAAATCTTCCCAGCCTTTGTTTCCGCAGCCAATGAATTTCATGCCAAAACATGGCTGAATTTATTACCTCGTGCGTTTATATTCAGCCCTAACAATGTGTACCTGCATAAACAGGGGGGGGGGGGGGGGGGGGGTTCTTATCTCGTCGTATTTGTGCCCAGTAAATTTTGTCTCGTAAGCTTCAGCTCGCCATTCCTCTTTGTTCCCCCGCCCAGTTTGTACGTCTGGCGTATTCTGCATGCATCTCCTCTCCGACCGCTCTCTTTCTACAAGCACCGTGGGGTCTCTCCCAAAAAGCGAAACCATCACTCCGCGGTCTGCCAGTCTTCTGCAAAGCGCAAGTTTTTTTTTAGAAACTCTCCTGCTGGCTACCTTCCGACAAATGTCAACAAATATCGAGGGAGCGCTTCCTCACTTGAGGTCGCCGCCTTGGTGCGGCCACAACGAAAGAAGGGCTTGACCTTCATACAGGTCGCAGTGCCACTTGAAATATTTCATCGGAATGTAAATTGCGCTTGCTTTTTCCACAAAGCAAGTAGCAAAAAAAAAAACAAAACAACAACTTTAACCCCCATGCAGTAATGATCCCAAAATTGGACATTTCGGACACTTTGGACAATTTTGGACTGTTGGACAAATGGACACCACAGACAAAACAGTGAAAAATAACTCCAGGAAGCTGAAATTTTGCATAGGATGTATATCTATGCCTTGGCCAATTCCCACTGAACATTTTGAGGGGGTTGAAAGTGAAAAAAAATGAAAAGTGAAAAAAGTTGTTACACATTGGAAGAGGGACATTTTTGGGACGTAATACCCTTCATGCAGCCGCTTAAAAATACTGCATGAGGGTTAAAAATATCAATACATCAGTGTGTGACTTTTGACCGAAGAGGTTAAAAATGAGGTGCTGAAAACGATACGGTGAATCCGAGCGGCACGCTTTGCAACTTTCTTGCTTGGCTGCTCTTTCTCATTAGGAGCCAGTTGACTGGAAATCCTCACAGGGCCGCCGCCGCCTCCGCCGCCGTCATCTGATAACCTCAACGCTTGCATTCAGTTCATTGGAAATCCTTTTCGAGCGCGAGAAAAGTACAAGTACATCAATAAATAAAGGGATTTTTCCCCAAGGTAATGGCTGCTCCCGATTTTATTGTTGGAATTCTACACGTAAATTCATGAAAAGATTCCAACAACACCGTTTTTGGAACGTGCTCAAGAGGGGAAAACGCAAAAACGTCAAGGATACTGCGCAGTGGGGCGGGTTGCCATTGCCGGAACAGCTCCGGAGTCAAGGAAAGCGAGAATCTACGGCTTCCTCCAAAAACAGATGTCTTGGGAAATCACCAATATGTCGTAATTGTGCCTTAAAATAACAGCTCCAAAATCTCATGAATGGTGGTGCGACGCAGAACAACTTCTGGCTGAATGCCCGACGACTTTTTTGGGCCATTTTTGGCCACTTAAAAGATTTGAAAACCAACCATCACCTAAAATGAGCCAGTGAAGGGATGCCAGAGTAGAAGTTCTGGGCTCCCTCTTACGAGTACCAGTCAAGAGGCGAGCGGCAGCATTGTGGACCAACTGGAGACGCTTCATGGAGGATCGGCCGACTCCAACGTCAAGTGCGTTACAGTAACCCAACAGTCCAAACCTAGATTGGCGACATTTAACCGACTAGTTAACTCTTTCATTCCACATGACGTACTTGTACGTCTTTTTAAAATTAGGCCCCGCCTACCAAGGACGTACTTGTACGTCTAAGTCTTTTTTGTGTCATAGAGAGGAGGAGGGTCTGATGCAATCTGTGAATGAGAATACGCCGTTTGCATTGTAAATCATGTTTTTAAAAAAGCGACCAGTAGGTGGCAGTGGTGCCTCACATGCTTGAAATGCATGCTTTTACGAAAAGCTCTTTTTCTCCGTTTTTTTTTTTTTTGCCCAGGAATCGCCATTTTCATGAAACTTAGCCATTTTGTAATGCCGATTGCCGAAGAATGGAAAAAGATAGAAACACCATTTTTTTTTCTGCATACTTTATTTTGGTAGGCTGCATGTTTATATAGCATTAGAACCAAATATTCTGTGGGCTTTGCAAGATCAGTCAAAATCCAGTAAAACGCTGGGATTGAGGGGGTTGCTCCAGTGAAAAAGGCTGGGATTCAATGAGTTAAATGTGTGAAATGAACAACAAAAAAAATAGCATGATGCTCCGTCACCATTTAACGTGGATGGCAATGAAAGGGAAATGCTTTTTGTCAGCACGCCCGATATTTTGGAAATAAATGTTCCTGCTTGGAATAGCGCACGGAACCTTCGATGGCCGTGCCGCTTCGCTAACAAAAGATGGCGTTCATGGATTCGATTGGCCTGTTCCAATCACGGTACAGGGTCACTGCTACGTTATGCTAATACTTGAAGCATCCCGATTGGACGTCAGGGGTTTATGAACACGTGGTTCTACGTTTCTGGCCGTATGAGATACACGGGGCGCGTCCGAGCAAAAGCCGGGCGCTAATGGCAGTTTGCTGCCGCTCTTGGCAATGATGCTCGAGTTCCGCGAGCAGCAGAGCGCATTGCAGTGTGACATTTGGCTCGCTCGCTCGCTCGCAGCAGCGGGATTAGTATCCGAGGGTCCCCCTTTAATTGGACCTGATTATCAGTTGCCAGCACTGCGGAGAGAAAGGTCACTTTGTCTGCCATTCAAGACCTTTTGGGCCAATTAAACCCTCAATAGCCGGCGTCTGTGCAGTCACCCCCCCCCCACCCCCTGCCCCCATCCTCCCCCCCCCTTTGACTGCCGTTGAATGTTATTGTCCATCCATCCATCCATCTTCTACCGCTTATCCGGGGCCGGGTCGCGGGGGCAGCAGCTTTAGCAGGGAAGCCCAGACTTCCCTCTCCCTAGCCACTTCTTCCAGCTCTCCCCGGGGGATACCGAGGCGTTCCCAGGCCAGCTGGGTGACATAGTCTCTCCAGCGTGTCCTGGGTCGTCCTCGGGGTCTCCTCCCGGTGGGACATGCCCGGAACACCTCACCAGGGAGGCGTTCAGGAGGCATCCGAATCAGATGCCCAAGCCACCTCATCTGGCTCCTCTCGATGTGGAGGAGAAGCGGGTCGACTCTGAGCCCCTCCCGGATGACCGAGCTTCTCACCTTATCTCTAAGGGAGAGCCCGGACACCCTGCGGAGAAAACTCATTTCGGCCGCTTGTATCCGGGATCTCGTTCTTTCGGTCACGACCCATAGCTCGTGACCATAGATGAGGGTTGGAACGTAGATCGACCGGTAAATTGAGAGCTTCGCCCTTTGGCTCAGCTCCTTCTTTACCACGACAGACCGATGCAACGTCCGCATCACAGCAGACGCTGCACCGATCCGCCTGTCGATCTCTCGCTCCCTCCTGCCCTCATTCGTGAACAAGACCCCAAGATACTTAAACTCCTCCACTTGGGGCAAGATCTCCTCCCCGACCCGGAGTGGGCACTCCACCCTTTTCCGACTGAGGACCATGGTTTCAGATTTGGAGGTGCTAATTTTCATCCCAACCGCTTCACACTCGGCTGCGAAACGCTCCAGTGAGAGTTGGAGAGCCCCGTTTGAAGGAGCCAACAGTACCACATCATCTGCAAAAAGCAGAGATGCAATACTGAGGCTACCAAAACAGACCCCCTCAACGCTTCGGCTGCGCCTAGAAATTCTGTCCATAAAGGTAATGAACAGAATCGGCGACAAAGGGCAGCCTTGGCGGAGTCCAACCCTCACTGGAAACGATTCCGACTTATTGCCGGCAATGCGAACCAAACTCTGACCTCGGCAGTATAGGGACCGAACAGCCCGTATCAATGGGCTCGGTACCCCATACTCCCGAAGCACCCCCCACAGAACTCCCCGAGGGACACGGTCAAACGCCTTCTCCAAGTCCACAAAACACATGTAGACCGGTTGGGCGAATTCCCACATACCCTCGAGGACCCTGCTAAGGGTGTAGAGCTGGTCCACTGTTCCACGGCCGGGACGAAAACCACACTGCTCCTCCTCAATCTGAGGCTCGACTTCCTGACGGACCCTCCTCTCCAGCACCCCTGAATAGACCTTACCAGGGAGGCTGAGGAGTGTGATTCCTCTGTAGTTGGAACACACCCTCCGGTCCCCCTTTTTAAAAAGAGGGACCACCACCCCGGTCTGCCAATCCAGAGGCACTCTCCCCGCTGACCACGCGATGTTGCAGAGGCGTGTCAACCAGGACAGCCCCACAACATCCAGAGCCTGAGGAACTCCGGGCGGATCTCATCCACCCCTGGGGCCTTGCCACCGAGGAGCTTTTTAACCACATCGGTGACTTCAACCACAGAGATAGGAGAGCCCACCTCAGAGTCCCCAGACTCTGCTTCCTCCAAGGAAGGCGTGCTGGTGGAGTTGAGGAGGTCTTCGAAGTACTCCGCCCACCGGCTCACAACGTCCCGAGTCGAGGTCAACAGTGCCCCATCCCCACTGTACACAGTGTTAGTGGTGCACTGCTTCCCCCTCCTGAGACGTCGGATGGTGGACCAGAATTTCCTCGAAGCCGTCCGGAAGTCGGCTTCCATGGCCTCACCGAACTCTTCCCATGCCCGAGTTTTTGCTTCGACGACCACCGAAGCTGCATTCCGCTTGGCCAGTCGATACCTGTCAGCTGCCTCTGGTGTCCCACAGGCCATAAAGGCCCGATAGGACTCCTTCTTCAGCTTGACGGCATCCCTTACTGCTGGTGTCCACCAGCGAGTACGGGGGTTGCCGCCACGACAGGCACCAACCACCTTACGGCCACAACTCAGATTGGCCGCCTCAACAATAGAGGCACGGAACATGGTCCATTCGGACTCAATGTCCCCCGCCTCCCCCAGGACATGGGAAAAGCTCTGTCGGAGGTGGGAGTTGAAACTCCTTCTGACAGGGGATTCCGCCAGACGCTCCCAACAACCCTCACAATACGTTTGGGTCTGCCAGGTCGGACCGGCATCTTCCCCCACCATCGGAGTCGACTCACCACCAGGTGGTGATCAGTTGACAGCTCCGCCCCTCTCTTCGCCCGAGTGTCCAAGACATGCGGCCGCAAATCCGATGATACAACCACAAAGTCAATCATCGAACTGCGGCCAAGGGTGTCCTGGTGCCAAGTGCACATATGGACACCCTTATGTTTGAACAAGGTGTTCGTTATGGACAATCCGTGACGAGCACAGAAGTCCAATAACGAAACACCACTCGAGTTCAGATCAGGGGGGCCGTTCCTCCCAATCACGCCCCTCCAGGTCTCACTGTCGTTGCCCACGTGTGCATTGAAGTCCCCCAGCAGAACAAGGGAGTCCCCAGCAGGAGTACTCTCCAGCACACCCTCCAAGGACTCCAAAAAGGGTGGGTACGCTGAACTGCTGTTGGGTGCGTACGCACAAACAACAGTCAGGACCCGTCCCCCCACTTGAAGGCGGAGGGAGGCAACCCTCTCGTCTACCGGTGTGAACCCCAATGCACAGGCACTGAGCCGGGGGGCAATGAGTATGCCCACACCTGCTCTGCGCCTCTCCCCGTGGGCAACTCCAGAGTGGAAGAGAGTCCAACCCCTCTCGAGAGAGCTGGTACCAGAACCCAGGCTGTGTGTGGAGGTAAGTCCGACTATATCCAGTCGGAACTTTTCTACCTCGCACACCAGCTCGGGTTCCTTCCCTGTAAGAGAGGTGACATTCCATGTCCCTAGAGCTAGCTTCTGCAGCCGAGGATCGGACCGCCAGGGTCCCCGCCTTTGGCTGCTGCCCAGCTCACATTGCACCCGACCCCTTTGGCCCCTCCCATGGGTGGTGAGCTCATGAGAAGGGGGACCCACGTTGCCTCTTCGGGCTGAGCCCGGCCGTGCCCCATGGGAGCAGGCCCGGCCACCAGGCGCTCGCCAACCGGCCCCACCCCCAGGCCTGGCTCCAGAGGGGGGCCCCGGTGACCCACGTCCGGGCAAGGGAAACTGGGTTCCAATTAATTTTGTCATCATAAGGGGTTTGGTGAGCCGTGCTTTGTCTGGTCCCTCACCTAGGACCTGTTTGCCATGGGTGACCCTGCCAGGGGCATAAAGCCCCAGGCAACTTAGCTCCTAGGATCATTGGGACACACAAACCCCTCCACCACGGTAAGGTGACGACTCACGGAGGGGTGAATGTTATTGTCTCAATCTTAATTGTGAGTCTTTTCCCGAGAACGATCAGTGGCAAAGAAACACGGCCGCATTGTCACAACACAACCTTCCGTGTCTTCGACAGAATGAAAGTGACTTTGCGTGAAACCGGTCCAAAAAAAAAATAAAGGAAGAAGAAAAAAAAATCATGAATAGTTTCCCGCTTGAAAGCAACTGCTGCTTTCCGCCTTTCTTATTCTCGGTAAGCTTTTGAAAAATTCCCTCAAGCTTCAGTGTTTTGTTTTCTCTTAATTCAAGCTTTTGTTTGGAAGCCGATAAAGGAGAGTAATTAAATGTATGACATGTGAGGATTTCCTTAGGGAAATACAAAACAAAAAAAAATAGAGCTCAATTATCCACCTTAATTGGATGTTGACCGTATCAGGAGAATCCATCCGTCCATTTTCCGATCCGCTTATCCTCACAAGGGTCGCGGGAGGGTGCTGGAGCCTATCCCAGCCGTCTCCGTCCAGTAGGCGGGGGACACCCTGAACTGGTTGCCAGCCAATCGCAGGGCACACACACACACAGACGAACAACCATCTGTGCTCACAATCACAACTCAGGATAATTTGGAGTATTCCATTAACCTGCCATGCAAGTTTTTGGAATGCGAGAGGAAACCGGAATACCCGGAGAAAACCCGCGCAGGAGAACATGCAAACTCCACACGGGAAAGCCGCAGCCAGGATCGAACCCACGACCTCTACACCGTGAGGTCGTCATGCTAACCACTTGGCCACCAGGCCGCTCCCACATCAGGAGAACGCTTCCCCTTAAAGTAAAACGTAATTCAACGTATCAACACCCAGTCACTGTTTCTCAATTCGAGTACAAGTTAAGAATGGGTTTGAACGCGCAAGTCTCATTTTGCCCTGGAATCTTTCTCAGGCTCATTTCAAGAAAAGAATCATCCTCATTTTTTAAATTATTTTTGTTGTTGTCACGTGCACGCGCCTCGACACAAAATGTGACCTTTACGCTTCAGCCATCACAGTAGCGGCGACCGCAAACCCACACCGGAGCAGGGCGCTGCTGCTTCGGCGCCGGGGGAGCAGTTTTGGGTATCGGTGTCTTGCTCAAGGACACGCATTCTGTGGGATGTCTGGGAAGGTTGGTTTTTGAACCAGGGTCCGCCCCCCCCGGTGGCAGGCATGAGCTTGGTACTGCCATTTAACTGGAGGTTATTAAAAACAAAACAACAAAAAAAAACAATTGGACAAATGTCAGCAGGGCAACTTCTGTTAATGCGCACCGCCGGGTTGAGGCAGAACCACCTCCAAGGTCCGAGAGTTCTGCCGTAGGATCATGGGAATGGCCCAAGGGAGCCTGTTTGTTCTCCAATTTGTTCCGCAGCTTCACGGGATCCCGGAAGGTGCCTTTGGCTGAAAATGTTGCCTCTGAAGCCGAGTCAACCGTTGGACGGGGTGAGAAATGAAGATTTATCTCCACATCTGTGAGGCGTTGCGCGTTCGCAGTCACACTGCGTCTTAAGTTCCCGCGGCAAACCGGATCAGCTTATGCTAACTAAGGCGGATTTGGAAACGTTATAAGGATGGTGTCATCGCTGCATTCGGTTTCAGAAGGGTCCTTGAAGTATTGAAAAAAAGAAAAACGTACTCAAGATCTTCACATATCTTCATTGTCGAGGCTTAAATCTGACAGACGATTGCCCGCGCCGCAACTCAAACTTCATTTCCTGTCAGCCCCCCCCCAGCGCAGCCTCTCCCCAAATTTGACCTCTCACACAGTGAGCCCCCATGAATGGACAATAGTGGCCTTCAGTGGGGCCCCGGGGCCATCGCAAAGCCTGCAGCTGGAGCGCACGGCCCGGCTGCCCTGGCCCGAGGGCGTGCCGACAGCTGAGGAAGATCACTTTGGGGAAATGTTGCGGGGGGGGGGGCACAGATGTGCAGGATGAAAAGTGACCTCAAAGTTTGGGCTGCTTATTGGATGCAGAGGTGGCGTTGGCCTTCGACAGGTGCTCAAGGCCTTTACGGGGGGTGCGCTGCACCTCTGGAAAGCCTCCTTTGCTCTTTTTCACACGAAGGAGACGGCGGACTGGATCAAGTACGGCGGTACCTCAACTTACGAGCGTCTCTTCGTTTTGAAATTTGCAAGTTACGAAACGCCTCGACAGGAAAATATTGCCTCTTGTTTGCGAAAGAAATGTCAAAATACGAAAGGTAAAAATATTTTGGATGGGGAGGAATGTCGACCGCTGTTTGACTGTCGCCGCTCGGCAGCCCCTCGGGGCGCTTGCGTTTTTTTTTTTGCGCCTGTAATAGGTAGCATTTTTCACAGCCCCCGTTTTGTTGGGCGGAGATGTCGAGTGTGCGTTGGTGAGGCCGGATGGATGGTTGCTGGAGCCGAGAGAGGAGCGTCGGCATAGAGCGCGGATGCGTATGTGGAACTGGGAGTCGCCGCTTGGAAATGAAGCGGATTTACACGGGACTTATATTAGCATCTTGGGTTATTTTATGTACCCTAATTTCTACACTAAAAGGCGCACCATCAATGAATGGCCTAGTTTGTCATTTTTTTCATACATTGGGCGCACCGCATTATAAGACGAAATCTACACTGCATCCACCAGATGGAGCTACGCTCAAGGAAACGCCAACAGAACGATCAGATATCAGTAAAACATATTTAATAAATCAGCGACACGGCGAGTAATAACATCGACTCGTTAGCGGTGAACTCTCTTGCCGCCGCTCTATTTCCACGTTCAACCGCGTAGCCGATCGCCTTAAGTATGAACTCTGCGTTGTCATGGTTTTTTTTTCTTATGAACGCAGTATTGTAAGTTGGTTCAAACATTGTGGCAAAGTAGGTTGATCAGGTGGCGAGTAGCCCTTTTCTAAACCGCCAACGCGTCTTATCTCGCCTGAGCAGAGAGTCATTTGATGCGCCTTGGGGCGAGGCGAGACCCCAAAAAAAAAAAAATATGCTAATGAGCAAGAGGAAATAAAGTCTAGGAAGAAACCCATCAGTGTGTAAACAAGATAAACACGATTGGAATCTCGCCGCCGCCGCCATCAACGCGAGTCTTCCGTAACGACATGCCGCCCGATGAGGCCGTTTAGTTCAGCGCGCTCCCGACTGCCGCGCGACGTCCTCCCCGAATACCTGCCGCTGCCCTCGCGCCGCCTCCGCAGATGAGTCGCTATTAGCATAATGAGGTGCGCTGGCGCTCGGTGCTGGCATTTAATCGACCTTGGAGTCACTTGGTAGCCGGCAACTGATGTATTGCGATGCTGCCATCTTTTGGCTTGGATTTAACCCGATTTGGTCCGGAAAGGAACGAGACCGCGCACGACCGACGGACGCATAGTGAGGACTGCAAATTGGCATTTGTGACATCTACAATGACGATTCACGAAATTAGTTTGCCCCCAGCATACCGCGACGGAGATTTGACATTGGTCTAATCCCCCCCCCCACCCCTGCGGGGTCCACTGGCGGAAATTGACATTCCCTGTGCCTAACTACAGCGCCTCAGAGCTTTGTTTCTCAACAGGACATGTGGCGATTGTGGCTCTGAGGAAATAGAGTGTGGGGGGACGGGGGGGGGGGGGGAGGAATATTCAAATGAGCAAGAACACACCTTGAAACGCTGCCCTTGCACGGTGTTAGAATTAATCGGGATGGAAATAAAAAGAAAACCGCGAATCAACTGCAGAATACATGACGCGGCGTCAACTCTCGCGAGGACACGAAAAAGGTCAGACGGCTCGTCGGGCATCATGTCGTGCAGCCAATTGGCCCGCTGGGACCACAGCGCGTAGCGACTGTGAGCGACTACGACAGAATGTAAAATCCATGTGTCCAATTTGTGATGGCGTCCTTGCATCAATGCCCCCCCCCCCCGACCCCCCTGAGCGCGAGCGACACCGATCCATTTCGCAGTCCGCTCAGACTTCCAGATTGTCTACCTGCAGACTTGCTCTCAAGCAAACTGACCCGCAGCGAGTTCGAGGGGAGCTTCCGACAAGAGCGGTTCTAGGGATGGCGACCTTTTTCACCTTTGAACCGCTGAAGTACCGATTTCTGGTACTGTGAAACTCCTCTACAACGAAATCATGTTTGCAGCAAGAATTTTTTCACAACAGGGAGTTTTTCACTGTCGCAAATTTGATCTCAGATGTAAACACGCACACACACACACGTATGTGTACTCTTTATTTTTATTCCAATAGTGCATAAGTATGAGCACACACTTATTTGACACTTCATATAGTCCGTGTAGAAAGAAAAAAAATGGCGAAATTTACGATCAGCATTCACTTTGACTTACATCAATTTCTTGGATAATGTCTTTTATTTTGCTTCCTCCCCGTCTTTCATTTGGATCACTTTTCCCCTCTCTTCCAGCGTCAGAGCGCTTTTTTTCTTAGCAGTTTGACATCCAAAGGTCCGTTTTGTAGCCATTTTAGCAATGCAACGTTCATGCTACGTCTGAATCGAATAATAACAATGACTTCCTGGTATCCCGGTGGCTTTTCTTTCCACTATCTCACTGTCTCTAACTCGACCTACCCCTCGATCGCCACCCAAGACAGCTGATGAACTTTTAAAGCCAGCCACGGGACATTTCGTAGTCCTCGGTAGTGTTGGGGGAAGACTTCAGTGGCCATAATTAGCGCAATGGGACTCGCCTTCTCTCTAATTAGCGCTCCAGTTAGCGTAAGGGGGCAGGAGAATGGGAACGGTGTTAATGCATGAAGATTTTTTTCACATTCGGGGGTATTTTCGCCCATGTAGGTTTCGTTCTAGAGGAGTTTCACTGTACTGAAAATTCTGTATTGATACAGCAATACATTTCGGTGTTTTAATGTGCGTGTTTGTGTTTCGACGAACGACCATTTGCGCACACACTCACACCTCGGGACAATTTGGAGTCTTCCCATTAACCTGCCGTGCATGTTTTGGGAATGTGGGAGGAAACCGGAGTACCCGGAGAAAACCCACGCGGGCACGGGGAGAATATGCAAAACTCCACACATGAAGGCCGGGCCCCGTAATCGAGCCCTGCGCCACAGCGAGGCCGACGTGCTAACCACTCGATTGACTTTCTAATGTCGGCACTGCAAATAGATTCCATGTCATCCATGTTTGAAATCAGCGCTGACCAACTTTGTGACCATACAAGCTTTTTTTGGGGGGAATGCGGGTGAATAGGATTCACCGCTCCAAGAAAGCTGAATATTTCTCGGGGGAAGCTCCCGAAAAGTGCAGCGGGTTCCCCACCCTCGTTTTAAACGCTGACAACGCAAGACGATACTTCGCCCGTCTCAGTTACAGCGTTTCAACAACGAGGCCGCGAGTGCTCGGAGCGCATGTGCCAGAGCCGCACCCCGCAGCTGTGCACCTGGAACGGGTCCCGTTCCGACACGGCAGTGAACCCAAACACCTGTTGGCACCTGAGGCCAGCGCCTCTGAACGGCCGCCGCCTCCGCCGCCTCCTGCGCCAATCGGCTTCGTCAAGCCGACTGACCGCACGTCAGGCGAAGTGAGCTGCTGTCAGGAAAGCCCCAGCAACAGAATTGTCTGGCCACGTGTAAAATAGGATTCCTATCTCAGCAGGGGGCCAGTTCAACCGGCGTCGCGCACATTTTGGCTTGGTCGACACGTGATTTGATTTTATTCTTTTTTTACACGAGAGACATTTCTGACAGCGTGCGATTTTTGCTGCTGGTGCACATTGAACAGCTTTTGTTCGTTAGGAAATTCTTTGCATTGCGCGTCAGCCTCCTGTATGATCGGCGAGGTCACCTGACAAAAACAACACAAACGTGCTGTTGACGAACGAGCGCGAGAGTTTCATTTGGGAGGTCCGAGCCCAGCACAGGGTGCTTCGGGGTGCGACGTTAACGGTGGCGCGATGGCCCGGCCGGCGTCTGTCAATGGCCCGACGCCGGCCGGGCCGAGACAGCACAACTTTCATGAATAAATTAGATGACATCATCGCATTCTCGCGGAATGTCGAGTAATTTCAGGGCACGACCGTCACGGCTCACCCAGAAGGGTTTGGTCATTGTTCGCAAGCTGAGCTCTACGATGTCATTTTCAGTGGACAGGAAATCTCAAAATGGCCTCCCCTCCGATGATTTAAAAACAGACGGCTATTGCCGCCGAATTCATATTCCGCCAACGAAATATTTCGTGTTTCCACTTCTGTCGAGGCCATTTTTGTGTGACTTGCTGTTGAATTTTGCGGGAATTTTGACATTCGGCCATGAGAAATGCAAAATGTCTTTTACCTTGAAAAATGGCACTCTCTTGTCACAATATTTGATTTCTCGTCACATTACAACTCTCTTTTTTTTTTAAATCTAATTTTGTAATATTTCCTGTTTCATTTTCTTTCACTCCCCCCCAAAAACTTTAATGGGAACGCAACTCGATGATCTTCGCGGCGCAGCACCTTTTCTGGTTTTCTTTTTTATGCACCCTTGATCGAATGTTATTTAATCTGGCTCAACCCATTTAACCCTCATGCAGTATTTTTAAGCGGCTGCATGAAGGGTATTACGTCCCAAAAATGTCCCTCTTCCAATGTGCAACAACTTTTTTCACTTTTCATTTTTTTTCACTTTCAACCCCTCAAAATGTTCAGTGGGAATTGGCCAAGACATCGATATACAAAATGTCAGCTTGGTGGAGTTATTTTTCACTGTTTTGTCTGTGGTGTCCATTTGTCCAACAGTCCAAAATCGTCCAAAGTGTCCGAAATGTCCAATTTTGGGATCATTACTGCATGGGGGGTTAAATACACCTTGCGATCCGATTTAAAAGACAATCTGCAAGCGCAACCAAAATGCTCAAATACATCGAGTCTTTGAAATGATGTGGAGCCAAGTGGACCACAAGGACCCTGCGAGATGAGTGGGGGGCGGGGGCGGAAGAGAAAGCCTCACCTTTGTCTGTCGACAAAGCCCTCCCCCCCCCCCGGCCTGCCGACTCATTGAACTTTCTTTAAAGAGCATGGCTAATGTGAACGCCCCACGCAAAGCGGCACCGATGGCCCACGCCGTCACCCAGGAAACCCCCTTTCGCTGCGAGCATCGCCCAGTGAGCCGTCACTGGCGGCCCTCTCCGGCGAGCCTCGACGATGAGTCCGCCGGACGTAAAAACGCGCATTGCGCATTTTCCCCATTGCAGCTCGCGTAGACTAAACCCGAATGTCACGCGCCCGTAAGGCCACCTGCTTTCTTTCAACCCGCTTGCTATTTTTGGCGCGTCCTTCTCTGTGAATACGCAATGTCTTCAATTCAACATGTGTTGCACAGTCTTGACTCTTTCAGAACTTGCACGAGTCAGTTGAAGGGGGGGGGGGGGGGGGGAAGACGAGGCTTGTTGTAGCAACCAATCTGGGAGATGAAAAGTAAAGATTGTGACTGGAAGGGGGAAAGAAAAAAAAAAAAGGCTTTTTGGCTGCTTTCGGAGACCCGAAACAAAGACATTGGAGCTACGTTACAAGCTTTTGTACCTTGACTTAAGCTGGCCCCAATTGACGAGTTTCTTCTGCAGTCATAATTCCAAACGGAAAAATGCCTGGCATCAAATTACGAAAAACCTTTGCTTATAAAACTATCGAACATATTGGGGGGGTTTTTCCGTTCTGCATCGTTTCCCATAATGCCGTGATGAAACCATACAATTGCGTATCATGTATGTGTGTGTGTGTATGTAATATATATATATATATATATATATATATAGTCAAACCTCGGTTTTCGTCCATAATCCGTTCCAGAAGGCTGTTCGACAGCCGAAATTGTTCGAAAACCGAAACCACACTCTTTTTAAAATAAAAATGTGAGAGAGATGTTCCTTCAATTTTTATGTTACTATGTTAATGTTAAAATTGGTCATCTCCCATTACATTTGTACAGTTTATGGTGTGAAATTGTAAAAAAAAAGTGGTTTAAAAAAGTTGTTTTCTTAACTTGGAACGGATTAAAACATTTGACATTGATTTCAATGGGAAACATGGTTTCAGTTTCCAAACAATTCGGTTTCCGAACAGTCTTCTGGAACGGATTAAGTACGTTTGACTGTATATGTGTGTTTACACTGTTGTTTTGATTAATGTGCACGGTCCCAATTAAATAAATAAATAAATATGTCGGATGAACTCAGCCAACCCCAAATAAGCCTCTTTTTTTTTTTTTTTAAATAATCAATGTCCCGGGACACGAAGACTACAAGTACATTCGAAGGTATACGTGAGTACGTCCCAAGCTATATGTGCGTACGTTCGAAGCTATTTAAATAGGGTTTGAATGTATCTAAAAAACATGTACCGGTAATATGCCAGTCCAAATATTTTTACTTCACACTGGCAGCTTCCGTACTTTTGAGTGACTTTTTTTTTCTCTTTTTTTGGGGGGGGAAAACGACTCCTCACTGGATTGGCTCGATACCAACCTTCATCAACTCAACTTCATGGAACCGGTTGGTGGTTTTAGCGTGTTTATCAGGTGTGTTGTGACAATCCTCAAACTAACAGTGTGTTCATTGTGATCTACGGCAGATTTAAAAAAAAAAAATTAAATAAATAAAAAGCGGATGAAAGGGAAAACATATGCGATACGGCATCCGTCTTTCTAGTGAACGAGCCCGATTACGATCTCGATTGTACGCCGCATTTCCGCACTTGGGGGCACCGTTCATGTTGTTATTTCTTTGCTCCACTGCAAAGGAAGAAGAGGGCTTCGTGTAAACACCTCCAGAGGGCTTGTTCTATTTTTCCGTGCAGGTGACAAGCAGAGTTCCCTCCACAATACACCCCAATCACAGAACCGCAGCAATTTTTTTTTTTTTTTTGCCATCAAGTTCTTGGGGTCACCATGTTCCCACCGGGAGAAAATCTCTTTCAATTCATACACTGATGCATTAAGGCCCCTGAATGAGAACCGTCGCACTCAACGTGCATTCCATTGGGTTTTTCCGTCCTTAAAGAGGGTCAGTGAATGAGAAATCAGCATCTCTATAAAACGCTCTATTTGGCACACAACCCCCCCCCCCCCGCCCCCCCGTTTTTTTTTTTTTTGCCCTCTCTTTGGTCCTTCAGCCTGCCGCTGCCCTCCCTCCAAGCCCATTCTCTTAAGTTTGGAATCCATAGGAGGTTCATTTGGGTTGCCAGCACCAGTGTGAGAACACCGGGCATGGGAAAAATCTTTTCGTTTGGCCTCAATGGGGGCATTTCAAGAACCGGACGTTTTCTTTCTTTCTTTCTTTTGCAAGAACTCCTTCAGTCTGACGGACAAAGACTATTCAAGAGAAAAAGCGCTTCATTGCTGGCTAATTTGAAAGAGTGTCAGAACCCCGTCGGCGAATCCGGTGGAGGCCTGACTCGGGATCAGATGTTCCATCCAAAGTCAAGGCTCGACTTAGCTCCTTGTGTTTGAACATGAACAACAGACAAGTCTTTTTTTTATCGTCAAGATTGGTTTTCAAAAGGTTCTTGATAAATAATACAGTGGGACGTCTACTTACAAAATAAATATGTTCTGGAAGAAATTTCTTCACTAGAAAATGTAAGTGGAGACGCGTTTTCCATGTAAATGCTCTAATCCGTTCCAAGCGCCCCGAAATTCAGACATAAATGTTTTCTAAAACATAAAAATGCATCAAATTATGTAACAAATACATGTTACAATTAGATTATTACACAATAAATGTTGTGCATCATGGAAAAAACTAAGAATAAAGAATAAAAATGATGGTCATTTAACTTTTAACTGCCTCCTCATCGTCTTTTGCCCTCTTTGGTCCATGTTGTCTCTCAGAAGCGGTTTTAGCCTGGCGTTTTGTCAAGAACTGATCCAAGGACGTTTGCTTTTGTTGGGTTTTAAGAAAGTGAGTCGGTTGAATTTACAGAATACATGCAGCACGTCGTGGCGCACGGTCAGGATGGCGCCACCTCCGCCTCAATTTGAGCCAGGCAAAACCTTGCATATGATCACAATGATGGAAATGCAGAAACGCAGATCATGTGAAAGACAAACCAGGGCTGGGTAGCAGGATAAGAAGCATTTGGCGTTATTTGGGGGGGGGGACCGGGAGCCTTTACAAATTGTGCAAATCATATTTCCGAAATTGAGCTGCACAAAAAAGGCGAGCCTGCGTTTGTTTGTTTTGTTTTTTTAAATCCCAACAAGCTTCTCGTGCCTGGATGGATCGGATCAATGTGCTGCAGGAGACGCATCCCAGCTTTCAGGGAACTAAAGTCCCCCCAGGGGGGGGGGTGAAGTTGACAAAAATCCAATTGGGCACAAACACTGCACACTTGTGTCTCACTCGGTCCGCTGCGGCTGAGCGCTGCCTGTGCAAGTGGCGCTTTGACACGTCGCTGGAATGTCACGTAGGATCTAAAAGCGAGGCGTGTCAAGTAACCAGAAACCTTTTAGCAAGCTACAAATGAAGGTTTAACACTTCAAAGGGTCCATTATGGGTACACTACGGGAGATTTTTATTTTTTTTTATATTTAAGCCATGAATACATCTCAATGTGTTGGACACTCGGGATCCGTGCACGTGTGATTTTTTGGCCACACCGTGTTTAACTACAACACTGAGCTGTTGAAATAAACAGCTTTTTGGGAGGTCTCTCGCTTTAATTAACACGGCGGCTGAGCTTGACAGCTGTGATGGCGGCGAGGGAGCCAATCGCAGGTGCTGCGTGTGGGGTGCAGGCAGGAATTCGAGCGAGTGTTTGACAGAAGAGGCCATGAGCAGAAGTAAGATGACAGGTGCTTGGACTGATCCGGCACCGCGCTGCCAGAATTAGTTTGCCTTTGGGAGCTCCGGTAGAAACTCGGCCGAGTGAATGAAAATGGCAGCTTGTGAATGTGTTGCACGGCAAATTGTATCCGACGTCAAAGGGAAATAAAGAAGGTGCCGCTGAAATGCTGGGATGGATGTTTCATTTTCGGCTGACCGGATTGGAAATGTTATGAGTGGTAAAAATCAGAGTTTCCTGAAGGCAACATAGTTAGAGCTGCTCTGCCATTGGCTGTTACCAAGCATTTTCCTGGCATCCCATTGGCTAAGAGGGACCTCTATCGTGTGGTGTCTACCCAGCGTCCTCGTCAGCCCATGAGGCGTTCCGATAGTTTGACGTCAATAATAATAATAATAATAATACATTTTGTGAATTACCCAGAAAAAGTGTTCACCAGTCGGGCGACCGCTCACCATGCTGATGTTTGCCTTGGACATTTTCGAAGGATTGTTAAAACCCGACAAAAGCAAACGTCCTTTGCTAATTTTTTTAACTAAAGCGGGCAATAAAAAAAATGAGGACGCAGTTAAAAGTTAAATGACCATCATTTTTATTCTTTGTTACTTTACATTTTGCACAACTTTCATTAATTGCGCATTAATCGAATTGTAACATGTATTTGTTACATATTTTGATGCATTTTTATGCTTCATAAAACATTGATGTCTGAATTTTCGGGGGTGCTTGGAACGGATTAGGGTATTTACATGGAAAACGTGTCCCTACTTACAATATTTTCTAGTTAAGACATTTCTTCCAGAACCAATTAATTTCCTAAGTCGAAGTACCACTGTACTGAAGTGCCAAAGCATTGTGAAAAGCATTTTGGTCATCGCCACCGGTCATGTTTTGAACTATACAAAGAAATCTTTCAGTCGCGTGTGACCACAACTTGTGGGAAAACACATCGACTTATCGCAGAATGAAATATCTACAAAGGAAGAATTGTCAAGACCTCCCCCCCCTCTCTGCTCACCATGCATACCACCACCCGCACTCTCCGTTTCAGCGGTTTTATGAGCGTCGCCGTTCCCAAAGTCTGCAGCGAGATTGTTTTGTTCTCGTCCATTTTCTGCCGCGTACGACTGCAACACTCGGCGACAAATCATACATTTCACCTCCTTAGTGACGATAACACACTGTCCACTTTGCTTTCTACTTATTTGCATTTGCTCGTATCGTCCTTTGCGCCGTCTGTTGCCAACTCGCCGTCGCCAAACGACAATCTCTTCTCAGTGGCCTTAGCTGGCTATAAACAGATGTTGAATGAAATGAATCAAAGGAGTACGTCTTTGTCCGGGCTTCTCAGGACAACGCGAGTAAGTCTGCAATCCTAATAGGAAATGTAAAGTGAGCTACGTCTCATCTCCGAAGCGCAACATTTGTCTGAAATTCGAACAGTCAGAGGGGTGGAAGCACCCAAGAATGGATATTTTCTTTGTTTGAGACAAGCCGCCGCGCAGAACCGAGCGGCGCTCCTCCTCCTCCTCCTCCGTGTTACTGTCAGTACGTAAACCGTAATTGTCTGCCAAGTTTCCATCGGGGCAGCAAAAGGCAAACGCGCAAGCCGAGGCCTGCTTCCTAAGCCTGCCATTTTGACACACGCTGACGAGGATGCTCATCCGGGCTTTGTGTCGAGGATTAGGAGAGGCAGAAATATTGCGACCACAGAGAGAGAGAGAGAGAGAGAGAGACTTCCAAAAATTCCTTGCAACCAGTTTCTCCCCAATTGGAAATGTCGTGCGGCACCGGCATCTCAAAATGACATCTTACGTTGGGATTAGCCGGTCGCCGCGGGGAAACGGTGAACCGATAGCCCGGAGTGTTACGGGCAAAGAAAGTAGGAAGTAGCACATGTGCAACCTACAGCGCAGATGAAATGACATTCCTCAGGAGAGAGAGGAGCCGCTGCGGGTGCCCGCGCCGCCATCGAAAGAATACAACACAACAAATAAGACTCAGACAGTCGTGCCATCTTAACCACTTTTCTGCATACTCTTGCCAGTTATATAGATGAAAGAGGAGAGGATCAAAGTGTCCTTTGACCAGTGGATCAAAGACATCACACTGAAAATGTGCACACGTCTGCTACAAGCTAAGTTTAAAAGCAACCAAGAAGCTGTCGCGTCCATTGACGGAAAAAAAGAGATTGGCTCTCATCTCCTGTCCCGTGTAAATCCGCTTCAATTCCAAGCCGCGACTCCCACTTCCACATACGCATCTGCGCTCTGCGCTGACGCTCCTTTCTTCTCGTCGTCGGCTCCTCAAACCATCCACCCATCCATCCATCCAGCCGCAGACTGTCCAACAGCACCGACATCTACCGCTGAACAAAACGCTGCCCATTTCAAAACGACGAGAGACTTGACTCTGCGTCTTAGCTTGGACTTTCTCCAGCATCGGCTGCCGTGAAGAATCGTCCGGTTCTCTTCGGAGCGGCCCCTCGCTTTTTCTGCATCCGTCGCGGAGCTTAGATCAGCCGTCTCCCGGTGCGGATCCCAAACGGATGCCTTGATAAAGATTGTTTGCGGCCTCCGTTGTTTCAAAGCCTCACAGGCGGCGGTGGACAGTTGCTTCTGGGGAGTCGCAGGCGCTAAGAGAGGAGGGCCTTTTAGGATTCATAGTAGCGGGGGTGAATCATGCGGGAAATTTATACACCCAAGGGCTCATAAAATCGAATGACTCTGAGATCAATAAAGCGCTCGGGAAAGGTTTCCGCCACATTTATAGGCTTTGATTTGGGCTCAGTTGAGAACCTGTGAGAGCTCGACGAGGCCAGTGTATAAAATTAATGCTTGATTGCTCACTTCCTCCATTTTTACTGCTTGATTTTTTATTTTTTTTAATGCAAACGAGCAGCGCAAAGAACAGTCAGACAGAATTTTTGGGGGCTCTGAGATCCAGACATCAAATCGCAAGGTAACGGTTGGACTCTTTGAAATCGACACAAATCGGAGGGCAACCGGCACCCTGTTTGCGTCCCAGCTCGCAGGATCCAAAGTTGGCCATATTTTAAGACAAATCAAATTCATTCGGATCGGATCGTCCCCACGTAAACATACGATGAGCGAATTAGGCTTGCGAGTGTTGGCCGGCGATGTTACCGTGGAATCTGCTGCAAAGATACAGCGGGGGCGGGGGGACGAGTGAAGCTCACCTTACTCTTGGGGAAAAAAAAGAAGGAAAAAAAAACATCCATCAGAGCTGGAAAGACAACGAACATGTGCTCGCCATCTGGAAATAGCAGCCAAAAGTGTATGCATTCTCTCGCCTGAGTCCAAAGGCCCCATTTTGATTTCATCATCAACGATTTGTGCCTCGTTTTCAGGCAAATATTACAGTCGGCATTTGATGTACCTTGCACGCTATCGACTGATAGCTAATTGTTTTTAATCCGACTTTGGTGTGGCTGCAAGATTCAAAGAGAAGCTGCAAAAAAACAAAAAAAAAAATCACACTCAAATTGGTGAGCCTGAACGAAAGCGAGGCACAAGAAACAGAACCTCTCCGCAAGTGAGATACGTGACCTGCTATTTTCATCCTGCCGAGTTCAGCGCCGAGTTTCGCAAAAAAAAAAACGGAGAGCCTAAACCAACATTCAAATGGAGCTGTTAAGCGTTTGTTGCCAGAGGCCATTTCTCTGACTGTGCCGCTCTTTTCTTCCAAGGAGGGGGTTGGGGGGGGGGGGGGGCGGCAGCAGCGGTCTCATTAAAATGAATGAGGTCGAAGCAGGTCGAAACCACATCTTGGAGCTCCACGGTTGGGGAAGGCGATTCGTCGTGCGCCGGAGCCCAAGCGGGTGTCGGGTGGTAATCGCCGCCTCCATGTTCGGACCATTGAAATCAAGTCGTAGAATATTGGTTGAGGTTCATATTAAGACGGAAAAACAAATAGAGGCTTCATTTGACTGACAAATGACAAAAGCCTGATGCGAAATGTGATTTGCATCGCGGATTAGCCTCAATTCTATTTGCATTGATATAACTGAAAGGAAGAAAAAAAAAAAAACGACAACTCTCGCTGTGCCCAATAACTCACTTGGATGTTTCTATCCGTCAGTGGTGCTCAGATGTAAAGCGGCGAGTTGAAACGCTTCCACTTGAAAGGGACAGGTCAGAAACCATCAATATTGCAAGGAAATTGGGGGGGGGGGGGACACGATTGCACATACAGTGGTACCTCTACTTACGAAAATTAATTGGTTCTGGAAGAAATTTCTTAACTATAAAATGCAAGTAGGGACGTGTTTTCTATGTAAATGCTCTAATCCGTTCCAAGCCCCCCTGAAATTCAGACATAAATGTTTTATAAAGCATAAAAATAAGTAGCAAATACATATTATTGCACAATAAATGACAGTTGTGCATAATGTAAAAAATAAAGAATAAAGGATAAAAATCATTCAATTTTTAACTGCGTCCTCGTCGTTTTTTGCCCGCTTTAGTTCACGTTGTCTCTCAGAAGCGTTTTTTGCCGTAAGAACTGATCCAAGGACGTTTGCTTTTGTCGGCTTTTAACAATGCTTCCGAAAGGTCCAAGGCATATGGTCGAGGTCCCTCTTAGCCAATGGGATGCCAGGAAGATGTCGGTAACAGCCAATGGCAGAGCAGCTATAACTATGTTACGTTCCTTGAAACTCGGAATTGCGATAGCAGACCTTATCGTATTTTTACCTTTCGCATCTTGAAATTTATTACGTAACAAAAGGAAATATTTTCCTGTTGAGGCGTTTTGTCACTTGAAAATTTCATGCGAAGAGACGTTCGTAAGTAGAGGTAGCACTGTAACGTCAAAAAAATGACCGTGTGCCTTGAAATACATCATTTAAGGTTTCTAAACTGTCTCGAATGCTTTTCACAATACGATTAAATAAGCCTCAATTATTTCCTAGCCCGGCTTTAATTCAATTCACCGGCGAGCGGACGAGCTTGCAAGTTGAGACAGAAAAAAAAAACTAACTTGGCCTGAAGGCAACGATGACTCACTGATGTTATTTTGTCTCTAGCAATTGGATTTTTTTTTTCCCTCAACGGGAGGGAGGGTCAAGTCTCTTCCTGTTCCACAACTTTTCAAGGCTGTCACCGTGTGAGGTGTTGACACAGCGAGCCGTCGGTTCACGTCAACGGGCTCCATCATCGCGGCGCTCCTCGACAAACACCTGACTAAACAACAGGTGACATCTCGTCTTTGTCGGAGGACTTCAGCTATGAGGGCTCGGCCTACTTGGGAGTTGTGCGCCGTTCATTCGCTTCGTGGCGTATTCAGCACAACACATTCCACAATCGATTCGCGGGTATTTTTTCCTTTGCCCCGTCCGCTTCGGTCGACCTGTTTCGATTTCAGCCGTGCATATGACAGAAGTGGCCCAAGCGAGAGGTCGACCATCTCAGAGGGATGCTCATATCATTGGGGCGACGCGGTGGACGACCGGTTAGCACGTCTGCCTCACAGTGCGGGGGTGCAGGGTTCGATTGCAGCTCCGCAATCATGTTTTGCCATGCCTACGTGGGTTTTCTCCGGGTACTCCGATTTACTCCCGCGTTCCAAAACATGCATGGCGGGCCGATTGAACACTCGAAATTGTCCCGGTTGTTTGTCTCCGTTTGCCTTGCGATTGGCTGGCAACCGGTTCAGGGTGTCCCCCGCCTACTGCCCGGAGACAGCTGGGGTAGGCTCCGGCACCCCCCGGCGACCCTTGTGAGGATAAAGCAGTTCAGAAAATGGATGGATTGATGGATGAATCCCTTCTCCAGGTCTCACTGAATCCCCCCCCCACCACCCCCCACCCCTTGGACCCTTTTGAAGGGAGCGTAAATATTTCAGCATGGAAATGATCCTCAACAAAGAGCTAGAATTAATTTCCCTTCGCTGACAGAGGGTAAAATGATGCTTTCGGGTGAGCCCCGCCCCCACCGCCGGATTGAGCAACTGACCCGTGCTAACCAATGAAGAAAAGATTTGCCGATTGAAATTGCAAATGAGAGCCGCTTGGCAGCGCCGACGCCAAGAGCGGCTCCGACCTTTAGAACGTACTCGTTTGCTACATTCGCTCACGGTGCGATCGGAATGAAATGGAGTGGAAAGGAGCGGCTTGTAGCGCGCTTGGCTGGGAAACTTTCGGTGTGGGTGGTCAGCTCAAGGTGATCTATGAAGAACTTGTGAGCCAACAATGCAGCAGATTTACTCGCCTGCGCGACCGACTCGATTTCGAGCCTTTCTTTCCCTCCGTTCCACAAATGAAAACAACAGCAGTCTTCGCACACTTGTAATAGGCTCTGATAAAAAAACGTTTCTCACCATTTCCAGACCAAGCGGCTTTTGGGCGGCCCATAAGTTTGCTGGCACCTGCAAAAACTCCAGCCTTTCACCGCATCTATTGTGACAAGACGGGACAAAAGGAAGGGCAGGATGTAGCCGCCGCAGCTGTGCACACAGGACGACTCCCCGGGACGCAGTTAAGTTCAACAAGCGCGCATAAGACGCCGGGACTTAAAAGAGTTTGCAAGAATTTGGCCCCGATGATTCGGAACCGCCCACAAAACGGCAGCGGTTACTTTGACGGGCATATTCGCAACGTCAGACAAGAATTCGTGTCGTTGACTATCATGTGATGGAAGCGGAGTCCAAGTCGATCAATGGATATTTTTATTTTGCCAGCACGGTAGATGGGCCAATTTCACGCAGACATATTTTCAACTGTATTTTGTCAATTCAACAAAATTTCGGTATAATAAGCCTCTGAACGTAGTCTTTTAAATCATTTGGTGATCATACTCACCATTAATGAGAATGGTTTTCCGTTCCTCACGATTGCTAAAGATCCGGCGAAGCTAGCGGAATTATCGTCAGCTTGTCGGGTCCGTACGCGGAGTTGCTGCTGGCTAGCTCGCACCCTGCTCAGTAGCTCGCACGCTTCCCGTCTTGCTGTCAAAGTACCGCTGGAAATTCGACCGTTTCATCGATGGTATTTTGTCGTTGCAAATCAGACACACTGCAGAATCTGTTGTTCTCGCCATCTTATTCGTCGAAGGATTAGCTTTGAGCTAAGGACCGAGCGGGCTGATTCAAAAGGGGGAGTTTACCTTATTACCCAGCAACGTAGGCCGGTATCATCCGATTAAAATTGCTCCTGCCGCCAACTGCAGCCCTGAACAGGACATGAGCAGTGGAAAAAAAAAAAAAATCACTGGATGGATTAACCCCCATGCAGTAATCATCCCAAAATTGGACATTTCGGACACTTTGGACGATTTTGGACTGTTGGACAAATGGACACGAAGCTGAAATTTTGCATAGGATGTATATCTATGTCTTGGCCAATTCCCACTGAACATTTTGAGGGGTTGAAAGTGAAAAAAAGTGAAAAGTGAAAAAAAATTGTTGCACATTGGAAGAGGGACATTTTTGGGACAATCCTCGAGGACGTAATACCCTTCATGCAGCCGCAAAAATACTGCATGAGGGTTAAACAAGCGAGAATATTTTGTTTTATCTACGAGCCACATGCAATCATCAAAAGAGCCACATCTGGCTCGCCAGCCATAGGTTCCCGACCCCTGCTTTAGGTACACGTCAACAAAATTATTATTCTTTTTTTTTTTCCCCCAGCAAGACCAATGTCACCGGAAATAGCTTGAATAAAAGAACAAGACAAGCGTTGACACTTCACTCCGTCTCATGGTCCCGCTGGCATGAATATTTTAAGATTCTCAAAAGAGTCGCGGCTAGCGAGGCTAACGGCTACTAGCATTCACGACCATCTTATTCCGATTCCTGCGCAAACGTCGGAAGACTGTCGCCTTGTTCATCGCTCCACAGCGCACGATACGCTAGCCCGGCGACGAGATGCGACTTCAAGGTTCGAACATGGATGCGGAGTAGTTGACTAATCTGTTGAACGATGCGCCCGATTTTTTTTTTTTTTCGCAAAGCAGTCTACATGTTGTCAGTGTATTAACGGCACAGTATACTTGGCAGCTCGATGCTATCTTGAGTCCTTCGCTAATATCGTTTATTGCTGGCGAGCAGAAGCTATCAGCGTCAAAACGTGTAATGAATTGCTTTGGTGTACATTGACAAATGGAATCTCCACGCAGTCAACCGAAAACGTACACCCGTTGGCCCGCTCGTGCGGGAATTGGAGAAGCGAGAAATGAAAAAGGCAGCTGTCATATGGGGGAGAAGCTTTTGTTTGAGGCATTCCGACGCAGTTTGGGCCCCTGAGCAACAAGAAATAACACTCTGCCAGGTGTGACGTGGTGAGGAACGGTTCATTGTCCGACAAACTTCACGAAGCTTTTCCGAAATTTGTCTTGACGTGCTGCCTTTCATTGAGGTCAGCGTCACATTGCAGCAAAGCGAATTATTTGTCTTGACATCTTTACACACTCTTGACTAGTGCAGACCACAGCCAGAATTAAATAGAATGTTGTTTTTTTTGGGCCGTCCCCAACCCCCCCCTCCCTCGGTGGATTGCGGTCTGGCTTTTCAAAAGCCTCACCTTTCTGCCGCAGGAGGAGAAAAGGAGATTGTGTAATGAGGGTTTACGTATTCAAGCTCACTCCTCTGTGGGCAGCGGCAGAGCCATTTGCAAAGCGTCCCGCATTCAGGCAGTTAGCGAGTGTGGCAATAATTCCACACGGCGTCTCGGGCAAAGCGCCACATATCACCTCTTAATGGAGTTTTGGAATTCATCCTCACAGCTCATTATCAAAAAGCATTGGGCTTGGACGCATGAATCCCTTCTGGTTAACATTTATGGGAAATGCAAAGTACATCATCGCCATCTTTGTCTAGGGCGGCTTTTTGCGGCGGCGGCTAAGTCGATAGGGCAGCCTGTGCGAGTTTGTTTGAAAATATTGCCATTCATGCAAAAATTGCGTCTGGCTACCATAGAGAAATGAGTTGAGAGAATTAGCATGACACGCAAGGTGTAAGGTTCCGCGCATGTTCTGAGAAATTACTTACGATTTCCCCCCAAAAAAAAAAAATGTCGTCATGCAGTGATAATTTTACAGTTTACCCCCAGCGAGTCCCAGGGACTCGCTGATCAGAAAAGTATGAGTCCCATTATGCATTTAGAGAGTCCCAAATTTCGAATTCCGAAATGGTTTACTTATTCAATTGCATATGATAATAACATGGTTATTATTATCATATGCATATGATAATAACATAGTTATTATCATATGCATATGATAACATGGTTATTATCATATACATATGATAATATGTATATGTATTATTATCATATGGTTAAACGATTTTTCGGTTGCCGTCAAAATGCCGCCACGGAAACGACACGTTACCGGTAACAATCGTTACCGTGAAATCCTCAGGCCTGCCGTAGTTTTTTTTTTTTTTTTTTTTTTCGACTGAGAAATTTCCTTGCGTCCCAAAAACGCACATTATTGGGACTGTGCGTCCCGCGGGAAAAATCATGCGTCTAGGACGCGGGACGCAGAGGTAACGAGATGGCTGGTCATGATTTCTGCTCTCTGCTTCTTTTTCAGATCCGAGCCATAATGCGTCAGGGCGCCTCTTTTCCGTTGGCCCACCCGCCCAACTGCTCCACAAAATTGCATCGAGACAATCTTTGATGCGTTTGTGCGGTTTTGCCAATAAACGAATCAGACGAGCAACCTGTCATGAAAACATAAAACTCCCTCCGGGGGACACGACGGGGTACATGCGTGTACACGTAAGCGTTGGCACGAAGAGACGAAGCTTCGTAAATGCTCGGAAGGGTCGGTTTCTGGTTTCACGTCCAGCTGTCCGGGGATGACTTTATATGGTCGTGGCCGTGAAGCGCAGGGCCTGGTGGCCGCCTCCAAGTTGGACAATGCCAATCATCGGCCAGCTGTTTTATTTCCTGAGCAAGCCCAAAGGCTGCCTTTTTTTTTTTTTTTTTAATTATTATAACACATTGCCAAAAAAAAAGCTGATTTCTTATCGCACCAGAACATTTCTGTTCAGGTTCCACACGGAGTTGTGCTGCCCCGTCACATCGCTTGGACAACGCTAGCCGCTTTTGAGAAGGCCGCTGGCATCGGGCGCCTCTAAAAAGCCTCCTTTTCACACCAACGAGGGTGTCGGCCTTTCATGTTGTTCCCTTACATCGATGTCAAAATATGCTGCCTCTCAACGGCCATCTGGAAGAGGCCACGCAGGTCGGCGGCGAAGATCGACCAATTACAGAGCTCTCTTTCTGGCCAGATACACAAAAGGGTGATGTCATGTGAAAAGCTCGGTCCGGTGCCGGCATACTAATGCGCCATCTCCTTGCGTCGTCTTGGGCAGGAAGCAAACAAAGGGGCCCCGATACACCGAGCCGCATTCTGGTCCGCCATCTTGATTTGTATCTTGGCGGAGCGAGCGAGCGAGCGAGCTGGCTGGCGAATCTCGACCCGGACGGAAAACGGAGGCGGGAGAGCCACCTGTGTGGCCTGGAGTTCAGACTGGAGAGTAGTAAAAGGGGGGGGGGGGGGGGGTTGGGGGCTTGTGGTGGTATTTTCCAGCTTGCAGCCTGATCCCAAAACACAGGTGCAGCCTCGACGTGGCCCTCCCCAATCTAACCCGCCCCCCCCCCTCCCACCCTGCTGCTACGTGCCTATTTCCATTAAATTCTCATTATGCTGAATTTGTCTTCTTCTAACCTGCTGCCCCCCCCCCGCCCCCACACACACCCCCAACACACACACAATATTGACCACAGCTTCATAAATCCATATATACAGTGGTGCCTTGCACGTTTAATTTCTTCTGTGACTAAGATGTGTGCATCTCAAATGATCTTTTCCCACTGAAATGAATGGAAAAGCCATTAATCTGTTCCAGTCTCTCACAATACAATTTGGTCATGTGTTTTGAGTGAAATAGTAGCACTCTCTTATATTGGACTTTTTAGAAGAAGAAAAAAATGACAGTTTTTGCCAGATTTTTTTTTTTTCTTCAGTTCAATGGACACCGTTCTGTTCCTTTTTGGTCCGCACGCCTTGACAACCCCCGAGCAGTATAATAAGGACGGACGCCGCCAATCGCATCTCTCCAGTAAAACCGCGCTAATCGTAGTCATTCTTCAAAGTATATTGTGAGCGTGACGTCTATACACTTTATTGTCTGTTGCTCCACCGTTTGTGGAGTTGTTGCTTAAAGGCTTTGGGACGCAACGCCAATGCTTTTCGTTAGCCTGTCAAAGGAATTTTGCATCGTTTGTTAGCCATGACTCAGCGGACGGTCCTAAGGGGAAAGCGACGTGGTTGTTTTAAAGACCTCAAGTGTAATTCTCTTTTGTTTTAGGTTGACTTTTTACAGTAAGCTCCAACTAGGAGTGGCAATCAACATCTTGAAGAGTCTTTTAAAAAAAAAATTTTTAATAAAAGCTGACTCTGTTGTCAAATTGCTGCTTTTTGTGAAATGACCCGCATTCAATGCGCCGTATCTAAAATGTCTGCCTGCAGGTGAAACATTGACCCCCAAAACGACGGTTCTTATCTCGAAAAACGTGTAAATCGGGTCACTAGTATTCAAAGCGCGACTTGAGCGAAAATTGAATTTGCAGAGGGGGGGGGGGGGGAAATCGACTTGGTGTGGGCTATTCGAGCGTGGGGCAAAAAAAAAAAAAACAAAGGCTGGCAAGTGGGAAGGCAACCCAATTAAAAAGGATGCTGGCATTCTCTTTCGTTGTCCAGTCGAGTGAGTCGGTGCGGACTTGAACGCTGCCTGCTTTTCAGAGCTCGTCTGCTAGAGCGACGAGGAGGGCTCGGCGTCACGCGGTGCCGATCATTGTCTCCCTCACACTTTCTAACGAGCCATTTCACAACACATCCACACAACGGACCTCGCCACGCAGCAGCAGCAGCAGCAGCAGCAGCCGCCGCCGCCGCCTCCTTTCCCCGCAAACGATTTGGATTAAACGCGCCGATGTGGGACTTGCTGCCACTTGGTGTCTTTTTTAACCCATCGACCGGCGCTCGCTTGCAAAGGGCACAAGTGATTGGCGTGGGTTCGGATGAACCTCCAACTCCGAGAGAGCACTTTTTCTTTGCACGCGGGGCGTCATGTGCACGTTGGAGCATTTGACGCGCGCGGCGCCGTCCAGCGAGTCCGATTTGGGATTACACTGATTACACCCCCCCCTCGGCTGGCCGCCTTTATTGACTTGAAGCAAGAGGGGCGGGGGTCGCTTCCCGGTTCCCGGTTCCCACTCCCAGGCGGCTTCGGAGTCCGGTCGGACCGTCCTTCGGGCTCCTGCGGGACTCCATGCAGTCGCAAAGGTCGGTGCGTGCGTATTTTTTTGCTTCAGAATATAAACGCGTGTGCACAAAATGAGCGACGTTTTCCCCGCCTCGTCAAACATTTCGACTGACTGTTGCTGCCAGAAAAAAAAAAAAGTGAATGCAAACCTGTGGAACAAGCGTTTTGTTTCCCCGGCCATTCATCGCGTCTAAAGCCAATCACCCACGACCCCCCCCCCCCCACACACACACACACACACACACTCCACACCCCCCCACCTGCTCGCATTTTCATGTTGCTAATAGCCTAATAGCATGACAGCTGCAATTAGCACGAACCGAGCCGTCCAACGAGGTGGACGTTTAATGGCAGGTCTCCGGAGGTCCAGTTTGTTTTACAAGCGCCATCTGTTGGAACAGGGAGGGGGGGGGAGGGGGGTGGGGGGGGGGGGGGGGTCGTCGGACTGACTCGAAGTGAACCCAGGTTTTCCACGTCCAACATTTCGAGCCGCGAGGGTCGGTGGATACCGCATAAATCAAATACCTGACCAGATTTTTACAGGGGGGGGGGGGGGGAATAAATGCAGCAGGGGTATTGTTTCAATGCAGAGATACGCAGGGGGTAAATGCAGGAACGCAACAAATGACTAATCCTGTTGCGTTGGCTCAAAGCGGCGTGGATGACTAAGAAACCCACAGGAACAAAGAATTGATTGATTTCTTGAAGCAAGCCACTCACATCGGTCGTTTTTATTTATTTTGTGTTAGTGACTTAAAAAAAAAAATGATTTGGGCAATTCTGTTTTTCACTCATGACAATTTACAACCGCGTCGCTCATAAGAATGAGAGATTAACGTCGTCGGCGGTGTCCTTCTGATTGGACCGCAATGATTCTTTCCCCCCCTGCCCCGCCCCCCCTCAATTGGTCAATCAAAACATGCATTGTAATTTTACAACCCGTCTGAATGCACGAAACAGACTAAATTCGCATTCCACTCGGAATTGTCGTTTCAGAGAACATACTGGCCTTGCCAGATAACAATCGTGATCACATCATGCTTTCCCGTCAATCCATCCAGCCGATACGACACCGATCGATCGGTGACTTGGGCCGTCGTCGTTCGTGACGACGGATTTACGAGTCTGTGGAATTTTTCTAGAGATGTTCACCGTACCGCATCTTCAACGACTTAACTTCATCATACGCTCTTACCTTATAATTTTCTACTTAGAAATGATGATCTTGAGGTCGTCCTAACCGTCGCTTTGTGGAGTGTCACTCAAAATGATTCATAGCCACGTGCCAAGAGAAAGTCTGCAAAAAATGATAATAAATAAATAAATTTTAAAAAGCATCTTCATCCTCAGGCCCAAACAATTAATCAAATTGCCATAAGTGCCATTATGCACATTGCTGGTTTTTTGTGTCAAACTTTGTTTATACGGGGTGTCATTGACATTGTGGGCCACATACGGCCTTGGTAGATGTCAAGTGGGCCGGACCATTAAATAACCAAATATCTTTGTTCTGATCAAAACAGTGTGTCCCCTAGCGGCTACTCCATGAATTGCACCTTATTAAAAAATCTTAATTCCGTGTCTTTTATGCATTTTTTTTTCACTTTTAAATGATCCTGCGGGCCTGATCGAACCTCCTTGGGGGCCGGTTCCGGCCCGCGGGCCGTTTGTTTGACACCCCTGGTTTATACCATCTCTCTCTCTCTCTCTCTCTCTCTCTTTGTGCTCGTTTTTTACAATTAATTCCCATTGCAGTTGTGGGTAACGCACAAATACTGTACCCCCCCAAAAAAATGACCTACTGTAGTATTTTGCACAAGTTTACTACTACCAGTGCACTTTTCATGTGTGTACATGTTCAAAATGTCCCCCCCCCCCCCTTTTCAAACTTCAACAGGGATTTTTCTTTTGACTCCCTCGTGATGTCACCTTCAACATAGTTGAAAAGTGAGTGTGGGGATTGAGTTGCTGAATTCGTCGTGCTTCTTGAATGCTTCAGTGGCTCATCGTGGAACAAGTCTGCGCATTGAGGTGTAATTGGAACTCTGTGGAGGGGCGGGGGGGGGGGGGAGCAAGCGACCCCCCCCCGACCAGTGATTGGCTCGCCGGATCTCCCCCCGCCCCCCCGCCTCCCCGCCAAGGAAAGAAACGACCTGCTCGCTCGCTGCCTTTCCAACCGCGCGGCTGGCTAGCTTACTTTCGGTCCACTTACCGACGGGGAGGGCGGGGAAGTGATGAGAGCGGACGGGCCCGACTTGAGACTCGTTCACCGGACTTTTCTCAACTTGTCCCCCGCTGTTTGGTCCCTTCCACCAGGCAGAGGAGTGAAGGGCGACCCCGAGCTGGATGGATGGTTATGGGGAAGAGAGGCAGACCCTCGGCGATTGAAGTGTGCAGAGTCTTCGTCCTCTTTTTGTCGCTCTTGCCTTCAGGTAAGACGCAACTTTTTTTTAATATATATATATATATATATATAAATACATAGATACACATTTTTAACTAACTGAGCAACCTTTTTACCTCACTGTTGTTTGCGTTTGAACCGGTAACATTTGGCGCCGCTAAAGTGTTGTAAGTCGGTCAAAGTGTCGTAAAAGCATGCTCCATGCTAACTTGGCCTGCAATTAGCAACAATCAATTGCGAAAAATGAGGAGTCAGGCTGCCAGATTAGAGACGACGTGTTTCCTCTTGTGACGTTTGGGGAAATCATTTCAAGGGGGGGGGGGGGGGGGGGGGATGCATTTTAGGCATTGAAAATGTATTTCCACGTTTGTTTTCAGTCTTTGGAATCCCCGTGTTGGATTGGTGAAGTCAGAGAGTAACGAGATGGGGGGGGGGGGGGGGGGTCGGCTTTGTTTTGTTTGGGGGATGGGGGGGGGGGGCTTTGGGGTTTTAACAGTAGCTCGTTGAAAGTTAATACCCCCCCCCCCCCCCCAACGCCTCATTGCATTTGCTCATACCAAAGAAGATGGCTCAATGAGCTCGATTATTGCGGTCTCTAAAAATAATTTTAAAAGAGTGAGAGCGCGGGGATTTTCGATACTTCAGTCAGCCTTTTTTTTTTTCTTTTTCTTTTTTTTTTAAAGCCATTTCTTTATTCAGAAACTTGGCAACTTGGCACTGACAGGTTTCAAGTTACTCTGGCAAAAAAAAAAAAAAAAAACCCGCTAATGGGAGCACATTTGGAACTCAAATAAACTGAACGACAGCACTGGGGCACTTTCACCCCAACACTTTACGGAGCTCTCGATGTTTGCCAAGCCGCTATCATGTATTCCCTCTTCGGTCACTCACCAGCCAACAACAAGGTGATAATGTGCTGATAGGAGCACTTATTAGATTGCTTTATTGTCATCTGTTCAGATTTGGAGACTGGTGAGTCTTTTAGGGTGGCTGGTGTTTTAAAAGTGGCACTTTATAGTGTGTGTGTGTGTGTGTGTGTGTGTGTGTGTGTGTGTGTGTGTGTGTGTGTGTGTGTGTGTGTGTGTGTGTGTGTGTGTGTGTGGTTTTTTTTAATTCACCCTGCATTCCGAAAAGCATCACAAGTCGAGCGCTGTGTCGCGATGTTTGAATAACACGTGTGTAAAGGGCCGCCTGAATTTTCATCAAAAAGGACACAAAAGTCAACGGAAGCCATTGTAAAACCTTGATTGACGACAGTCACTTCTATTTACAAGTGTAAATAGAAGTGAACCACTGTAAAAGGAGAAGGCGCGAAAGCTCTCCACTTTCACTCTCAACATAATGGTGCAGTGATACAGCTCGGAAATACGTTCAAGGTCCAACTGTCATGAAAAAGAAAAAAAAAAAACTAGAGTTAAGTTATTCGATATTTTTTTTTTTACATATTCCGAACCGTATTACAAGTGCAAAAAAAAACCAAGCTGCAGTTGTTTTCTCGAGTGCTTATCCTCGTTAGGGTTAGAATGAGATGGGAGCCGATCCCAACTGGCTTTGGGTACTTCTTGGACTGGTTGCCAGTCACTTGCAGGGTGCAAATAAAAGAAACAATCATTCAACACCGACTGGTAGATGGAACTCTTCCAAATGAAAATATAAAAATCAATAAAACACGCTAACTCAATTTGAAAGACAACATGGCGATGTTGGCGGCACCTGGAAATGATCTGCACCTTGTTCAAAATGTTGTCGTCATCAAAACCTTAATCGTCTTGACTATAAAATTTTTTTTTTTTTTTGCATTTGTAACTGTCATACAAGTGTAAAAAGAAGTTAACTTCTGTAAAATGCTAATACAAAACACGCGCTGTTTAATCATTTAACGATATCAAGTATACAATCATTGAGTAATGGATAGTAATCGTAAAAAAAAAATTGTATTTTGCCATAAACTTGAATGCAAAATCCATTTTTAGCCGAGTCACCCAACCGAGTCTCAACGTAATCGTTTGCGACAGTTTCAGGCTAATTCGGGAAACATGCGCGTCATGTTGTGTCGTTCTTGCCCAAACAGTGAGTCTGCAGTGCAAGATCCTCAAGTGCAACTCGGAATTTTGGGCCTCCACGACGAACTCCGGGCCGGAGGAGGAGTTCTGCACGGCGCTGCGCACCTACAACGGCTGCGTGCGGCGCACCGCCCGCACCTGCCGGGGCGACCTGGCGTACCACTCGTCCCAGCATGGCATCGAGGACCTCATGAGCCAACACAACTGCTCCAAGGAGGGACCCACGTCGCAGCCGCGCGGCCGTACGCCGCTCCCGCCCGCGGCGGCCGACAGCCAGGAGCGCTCGGACGGCCCGGAGGTTTGCCACTACGAGCGCGGCTTCCCGCGCAACGCCGCGCAGCCCAACTTCACGCACTGCGGCTTCTTCGGAGACCCTCACCTGAGAACCTTTGGCGACGACTTCCAGACGTGTAAGGTGGAGGGCGCCTGGCCGCTCATTCACAACAAATACCTGTCGGTCCAGGTGACCAACACCCCCGTGCTGCCCGGATCTTCTGCCACCGCCACAAGCAAGGTGAGCCGGCCCTCAATTTTCATTGGCGAATCAGAAACATTGTCATTTTCCTCCCTGAAGTCAAAAACAGGATATTCCTTCAAATTCATTCATTCATTTTCCGCTTTATTCTCACGAGGGTCGCGTAGGGGGTCTTCGGGCAGTAGGCGGGGGACACCCTGAACCGGTGGACAGCCAATCGCAGGGTACACACAGACCAACAACCATCCGTGCTCACACTCACACCTAAGGACAATTTGGAGTGTTCAATCAGCTTGCCACGCATGTTTTTGGAATGCGGGAGGAAACCGGAGTACCCGGAGAAAAGCCACGCAGGCCCGGGGAGAACATGCAAACTCCACACAGGGAGGTCACAGCTGAAATTGACCCCGGTACCTCTGCACCGTGAGGTCGACGCGCTAACCACTGGCTCACCGGGTTGCATTTCCTTCAAATTGACATCAACTAATTCCGATTTAGTTACGGGTTTGGGCCGCAACGTGTCAAAGAACGGGCAAAAAAGTAAAAGCAGGCGTGTTTTTCATTTTTAATGCGGCCGCGCACTTTAAACAGATTTGAAATAGGCGAATTCCCATCAGGGATTTCTGCTGCCGATTTTCGTTACAGATCGGCCGACACCGAATACGTAGATAAGGCGCACAATTTTCAATTTGGAGCTGCTCACCAACGAGAATCGGAATCGTCGATTCATCTGTTCAACCGGCGTCGCGCACATTTTGGCTTGGTCGACACGTGATTTGATTTTATTCTTCTTTTACGCGAGAGATATTTCTGACAGCGTGCGATTTTTGCTGCTGGCGCACATTGAACAGCTTTTGTTCGTGAGGAAATTCTTTGCATTGCGCGTCAGCCTCCTGTATGCTCGGCGCGGTCACCTGACAAAAACAACACAAACGTGCTGTTGACGAACGAGCGCGAGAGTTTCATTTGGGAGGTCCGAGCCCAGCACAGCGGGGACCAAAGCCTGCTGTGGAGCGACAAACTCCGCCTTAGCCCGCTGAATTCTAGATGTGAAGACTGTGCTGAGTTGACAGCCAGTGAAAAGACACGGAATCCCGACAAACGTCCGATGTGATGAAATCCTTTGACGCGTCTTATCGTCGCAATTGGCCGCCGCGTCCGCCTCGGGGTGCGACGTTAACGGTGGCGCGATGGCACGGCGTCGGGCCATTGACAGACGCCGTGCCATGAAACCCAACTTTCATGAATAAATTAGATGACATCATCGCATTCTCGCGGCATGTCGAGTAATTTCAGGGCACGACCGTCACGGCTCACCCAGAAGGGTTTGGTCATGCGATGTTCGCAAGCTGAGCTCTTCGATGTCATTTTCAGTGGACAGGAAATCTCAAAATGGCCGCCCCTCCGATGATTTAAAAACAGACGGCCATTGCCGCCAAATTCATATTCCGCAAACGAAATATTTTGGGTTTCCTGTGACTTGCTGTTGAATTTTGCGGGAATTTTGACATTCGGCCATGAGAAATGCAAAATGTCTTTTACCTTGAAAAATGGCACTCTCTTGTCACAATATTGATTTCTCGTCACATTACAACTCTCCTAATTTTGTAATATTTCCTGTTTCATTTTCTTTCACTCCCCCCCCAAAACTTTAATAGGAACGCAACTCGATGATCTTCGCGGCGCAGCACCTTTTATTGTTTTCTTTTTTATGCACCCTTGATCGAATGTTATTTAATCTGGCTCAACCCATTTAACCCTCATGCAGTATTTTTAAGCGGCTGCATGAAGGGTATTACGTCCCAAAAATGTCCCTCTTCCAACTTTTTTCACTTTTCATTTTTTTTCACTTTCAACCCCTCAAAATGTTCAGTGGGAATTGGCCAAGACAAAGATAGACATCCTATGCAACAATTTCAGCTTTGTGGAGTTATTTTCACTGTTTTGTCCGTGGTGTCCATTTGTCCAACAGTCCAAAATCGTCCAAAGTGTCCGAAATGTCCAATTTTGGGATCATTACTGCATGGGGGTTAAAATTGACATCCGGTAAGACATCAATATAAACCCGTGTTACATCTTCAGGGCACTCTTCGTTTTAATTTTCAGTGGGTAAGCGTAAAATGGCTCACGTACAATCGGCGGGTGGTCACAAAAACGCCCGGCACGGAAAATCCCCTCAGCCTTCTCAGTTTGTGGGTCGTATGAAATCTTGAAACGTTTTGACTTTTTCCCTTGTGGCGTCGAGTCCACCAGCGAACACGAGGCCGGCGGCCATTTCTCCGCCAAGCTCGATGGTCTCCGCGCTCGTCATCATTTCCGCGGCGCTTCATAGCGGCCTGAGAAAAACGTCCCCGAGTCGAATTCCGGGGAGTTTGCTCGCCGTTCTCACGGCAATCACCGCCCGCTTTGTTGACTTTGCACTTGATCCGAACCAAATTTGTTCAATCACGTGCGCGACCGACTCGCGTTCACAAAAATGTCTTAATGATACTCAATGACGCGTTTAGGCTTCTCTTTTGAGCTTTTGAAGTCATTCCCAATTTTTTTTTTCCCCCGTTTTTTTTTTTTTACTGTGCGCCACTCGGAAGCAGAGCAGAGACTCGAGTGCGGACAAAAGGGGGGGAAAACAAGGCGGCGCGCCAAAGGCACCTGTGCAAACAATCTGCTAAGAGATCGGCGTTAGCAACGCGGCGCACATCAAAGTGTCTGGCTGGCCGACGGCAGTGGAATAACCCGTCAGCGAAGCTCGCTTTTCCTTATTCTGATCTTTGCAGTAAGCCGACGCCGCGCGGCGCGACGGCCCCCCTCGTCAGCGGCCTCGCGGCCACAATGCCCGACGACCCGTCTGGCTCGCTAAGCTGCAGCGTACCACGCGGCCGCGCGGCGCCCCCCCCCCACCACCACCGACGCCACTCCCCGGAGCATCGCTGGCGAGTTCACGGGCGGGCTTTGCGATGCTATGAATGCCTCGTCTTTGTGTCTGCACACTAAGGCCTGATTTTTTTTTTTTTTTTTTACACATTGCTCAGGCTGCTGGCTTCACTCTCGCTCTTTTTTTTTTTTTTCGGGGGAGGCGGGGGGCATTTACCTTGGCCTCACCCTCAAACCCCCCCCCCCCCCCCCCCACCCACCCATGTTGAGCTTGCTGAAATGTGACACTGAAGCCGGGTGGACTACATGGCACAGAAACATTGAAAGAACTTTTCCTTCCAGTGGGGCGCTCGTATTTTCGGTGGATTCTCGACAGCCGAATATATTTTGACGTGGACTCCAAATTTCCCGTCGGAAAACATAAATGACATTCCGCTGAAACAGTTCCACACTGTCAAACCTTTGCACGTTGAAACACGCCGGAGTCTATCACAAACTTGTGCGATCAGAGAATTTATGTGAACAAAGTTTATTTTATTTTATTTTATTTTTTTAATGATGGGACTTAACAGGAAGTACATTGGTACTTTGGCTTACGACTGCCCCAATGAGTTTTTGGAGTTTGGAGCTGTCATTTGGTCGATTTACGTTAAAAAAACAACAACTTTGTATTGCAAACCAAAGCTCAATCCTTTCTGCGGGGAATGTTTGAAATGCTCAGCATGAAAAATGCTTCACGAACACAACGATTTAAAAAAAAATTTGAACAAGGATGTTTCTTTCTGACGCAAATGATGCAAGTCCTACGTGTCAAAATGCCACAGCGTGCGGCGCAAACTACTGACTTAGCGTCACATTTTTGTGTTTCGGTGGCTGGCATTTTGCGACAGCCCCCCGCACGAATGCCTGATAACTTATTCAAACAAGGCTGGTATCCGCCCGATATCGATACCCGGTATCGGTCCTCGCCCATCCCTAAGTGAAAGTACCGTAATTTTCCTGCACTAAAAGGCGCAGCTAAAAGCCTTTCATTTTCTTCAAAGCTCACAGCGCGCCTTAAAATCCGATGCGCCTCGTGTATGATCGTTACGGTAATATTACGACCCCCCCCCAAAATGGCTCCTTTTGCTCGAGACGCGCTGACAACGCAGAGTTCAAACTTAAGGCGTTCGGGTTACGTGGTTGAACACGGAAATAGAGAAGCGGCAAGGAGAGTTCAACGCTAACGAGTCGATGTTATAAATCGCCGTTGGTTACGTGAACCGTGTCACCGCTTTCTTAAATACGTTTTACTGACATCTGATCGTTCTGTTGGCGTTTCCTTGAGCGTAGCTCCATCTAGTGGATGCATTGTAGATTGCGTCTCGTAATGCGGTGCGTCCAATCTATGAGAAAAATGACAAACTAGGCCACTCATTGAAGGTGCGCCTCATAATCCGGTGCGCCTTTTAGTAATAATAATAATAATAATACATTTTATTTATAAGCGCCTTTCAAAATACCCGAGGACATTTTACAATCAAATAAGAGCAATAAAACCACAGATAAAATTATAATTAATGAAAAGCGATGAGTTAAACTAGGTATGCAATTTTAAATAGGTGGGTTTTGAGATGAGTTTTTGAATATGGGAAGAGAGTCAATATTACGTATTAGTGTGCAAAATACGGTATTGCAATACTTGCCCAGAAAAACTCCGGCGAGTAACGAGGTTTTTTTTTTTTTTTTTTCTCGTCTTCTGCAGCTGACAATCATCTTCAAGAACTTCCAGGAGTGCGTGGACCAGAAGATGTATCACGCCGAGACGGACGAGCTCCCCGCCGCCTTCGCCGACGGCTCCAAGAACGGCGGCGAGCGCCACGGCGCCAACGCCCTGCGCGTCGTGGAAAAGGTGCCCGGCCAGCACGTGGAGATTCAGGCTCGCTACATCGGCACCACCGTGGTGGTCCGGCAGGTGGGCCGCTACTTGACCTTTGCCGTGCGCATGCCCGAGGAGGTGGTGCGCTCGGTGGAGGAGGACGACGACGACGACGACGACAACCAAGACTTGTATCTGTGCCTGCACGGCTGCCCCGCCAACCAGCGCATCGATTTCAAAACGGTGCGCGGCCAAGACACGGGCGGAACCCGCAGGTTCACCTACCAGTCGGCCAAGGCCAAGTGCAAGGAGCGCCTGCCCGTGGAGGATCTCTACTTCCACTCGTGCGTCTTTGACCTCCTGTCGTCCGGGGACATCGACTTCACCATGGCCGCCTACTACGCCCTGGAGGACGTGAAGACGCTGCACTCCAACAGCAAGCGCCATCACATCTTCGAGAAGGACGCCTTCTCCAGTGGCGCCGCGACGCACGGGGCCGTCAAACATTTCCCGCTCAACCTCTTTGCCGTCCTCTTGTGCTGCGCGCTTGCGCTTTAGCCACTTGGACGTTGTCCTCGTTTCGAATGTGGCGACGGGAGAGCAGAGGTTTTCCGACATATTTACGGAATGTCGGAATTCCGGAATTTTAGCGACCGTCGCCGTATGCTCACGTTTTCTTCAACGAGGCTTGGGAATGTCCGCCCGGGATGAAATGGACTGCAGTCCGCGGGGGGGGGGGGGGGGGGGGGCTTTTGATGGATTTCTGGCTATCGAACCCAAGCCCCCCCCCCCCCCCCCCCCCCCCCCCCCAAAAAAAAATATTGGTAGGCGATTCTGATTCTGGACTGAATACTGCCGTAAGTAATTGACACCCTCCAAAAAATAGTCGTAATGTCCTAAATTAATTGGGGTGTGAGACTTAATTTTGCCATTATAGTTTCCTCTTCGAAAACCATGTCAATCTTTTGTCAAATTATTACATGTGCAGTAACAACGCTCAAATTCAGGGTGGATTTGGGATGAGTATTGTTAAGAATGAAAGTCATGGCAGATGTTGGCAAGTAAATATTGAAATAATCAACAATTTTTCAATTCATGTTGATGTTAAGGGAATTTTGGTGGTGGGGGCGGGGGATACTGTGCAAAGCGGAGAAAAATGACATGTATGGGAGCGGACGTCACACGATTTGAGGAAATGCATCGTCCAGCCTCACCATTCATGCCGAAGTGATTTGAGGACTTGAGTCTTTGCCAAAGAAACAAGCTTCTGTGCCAACATCTTTGCGACTGTACCTGAGAGCATTTTGAAAGTGACGCTTCTTCTTCTTCCTTCTCAAGCATTTAGTCCCCATTTCAACATGAGCTCTCAACTGTGCTCTTATTCATCTTTGTTAGATTTTAACACTGAAGTATTTGTCACTGCTGCCCGCCTTTGTTTGTTTGTTTTGTTTTGTTTTGGGGTGCTTTGTCGACAGCAGTGACACAATTTAAGTGATTGTAATGTGGAATCTGAATCTTGTGTTTGTAGATGTGGTTTGTATTGTGACTTTTACAGTCGCTGATGTGATATTGTATATAGTGTGTGTGTGGGTGGGTGGGTGTGTGGGTGGGTTGGGTGTCTGTTAATTTGACTAACTGTGAATGTGAAATATTTGTTTTTTGTTTTGTTTTTTGCAGATATGAACAGCACACAAGACAGTTTGCAATTTTTGTGTTTTGCCAAATGAACGCACTTTATGTTTTTATCCAGCTCTTGTGTTGTTGTTGTTGTTGTTGTCGTTTGGAATTTAAAAGGAATAAATAATAATAAAAACAGCCGGGAAATGCCCTAATAGATCAAACTGTATGTATAAAAAAAGTGGTGCCACACACACACACACCAGCTGTTTATGTCAATTATTTATTGAATAAAAGAAAAATGTGTTGTTCGTGACCGTCGTCTCTTTGTGGTGACGTAGCATTATGGCAGTCTTTTACTGCCCCCTGCTGGATGCTAGGAGACATTGACATTTGAGACAGCGCAAATATTACGTTGACTCGTGCCCGTGGGACCAATAAATCCGCACAGTTTTGTTTTTGTTTTTCAATAATATCCTTGAACGTTTTTTGTTGCTAATAAACGTCTGTTGGACACTTGAGACCATTTATCAGTGGTAGTGAAAATTAGAGTGAATGTTTACAAGTCGAACTCAATTGTCTCCTCGCGCCCCTAAAATTGCCGGTTAGGGGCAAAACGTGCTAGTCGTAAAAAAAGTTAGTATGGAGTCGTCTTACCATACAGCCCCCCCCCCCCCCAAAAAAAAGAAATGTTCCCTGGGGTCTCATCCCCCCCCCCCCCCCCATTTTTAAATGATTGCATAAATCGCAAATGAACTGAAATTGTATGTTCTTTTGTGTAACAAATTTTTATTACATATGTCCAAACATATGTACAAGAGCATTTCTCATCAAGAGTGGTCACAAATATAAATTATTATTTTATTTTTTTTCCTGGGAGAAGAACAGATCATACAAGGACTGGAGCTTGCTTGATGTGGTGCTGGAGGAAGAAGAGGAGGAAGAGGAGGAGAAAACACTTTTTTTTTTTTTTTTGTATTTCTACCACATACAATACATGATGATTACCACTTAGATACATGGTCCCTTCGCCAGTTTTCACTTAATCGGGCCATTCCGTATGTCCTTAAAATGGGATTTTTAAAATATATATATTAGGGTCACTTTCACATGATTTGAAAGTTTTGGGTTGTTTTTTTGTTTGTTTTCCTAACAGTGCAAAAATCAGCTTCAATTTTTCAGGGATTTTCGACACCGAAATACTCTATACTTGTGAAAATTTACATATACTTCATCGTTAACATTGAGAGAAATTCAGCTCCCGAAACCAGTTGGACTGAAATTTGGTAGCCACAGCTACCAAAAGCAGACCCACCAAAAAAAAAAAGTCTCACAAAAACAGGCCCGAAAAGACACAACAAAGCGGCCATTTTAGGCTCTGCATGGCCACTTCCCAGCGTTCCTTCAAAGATCAACTCACTCAAAAGATTTTGTTTGGATTGCTAACAAATTCCATTAGGGTTGCAAAATGCTGGACATTTTGAAAATGAAAAGCTTTCCTTGGGAACTTTGGCTCATTATTTCCAAATTTCATACCTTCCAGTCGCAAGGAAATTTGCTGGGAAATTTCCATTCCTTTGCAACACTAAAATTGAACAGAGTACAGCAACGCGTGACTTTTGTACCTGATGAACAAAATCATTTCTTTTGCCATTTGCACAGCCAGCACAATTACACCCCCACGCACTGAACCCCCCCCCCCCTCCTCGATTTAAATACTGTACTATACTCAGCAGCAAGCCTCCCTCCCCCGCAAGTAGTGTGCAAGGACCACACCGCCCATGCATAAGGCACAAACGGGAGAAAGGGGAAAGCGCAGAATGGAGGCTCGCATTTGGCACTGGGAGTAAGTACCCGCCAAGCGTCGCGTCATCCATGACGCGTAAACAAACACGCCCATTCCTGAACACCACCATAAGGGTCATCCGAGTGTTTTTGTTTGCTCCAATGCTGCGAGTATTTTTTTTTTTTCCTTTTTTGTCATGTAAAATATGTGCCGTAAATCAAAGGTTAGGGGGGAAACACCACTCTGGTGGCAAAAGTAGCGGCATGGTTGAGTCTTCCATGACCGCTGGCTTTGGCCACCATTTTGCTACAAATGCCAGAGGTGCAAAATGAAGGGAACTCCTTTCATGGTGGAACTTCCCATGGGAATTAAGAGTGCAGGTGACGAACAGGCTCTTTTCGCTTGTTTTGGTCAAAGAGATAGAATACAGTAGTCAGTTGTTGACCGAAATCCTAACGCTATCAAACATACTGAGCGGTGGTCGCAGGTGTCCCTGTGCTGACGCCGGGTCTGGAAATTCTATGGAATAAACCCAGATTTGACAAAATGGAAGCTTGATTCTTAAGCGGGAATTTAAATAGAATAAACATTGAGGAAGATAGATTTTAGCATTTTGCTACCTTGACTTGAGAGCGCCTCAACTTCAGTTATCAGCTGTCGCTTGGTTGATTTTTTTTTTTTTTTTTTTGCTTTGTGCTGCAAGCAAAATTTGGATTCAGACATGATTGGGGGGGGGGGACTGATTATAGACAGAAATGTCCTCGCAAGGAGAGCTAGCTTATTGTGAATCGATTTCTACTTATGACAAAACAAAATAATTGTTGATAGTTACGCCTGAACAAAATACAGTACATTCACCTCCATTCCAAATCAATTCCCGTGAAAGTATTCCAATCTGGAATAGTTCCAAACCTGCCCATGGTTATTTACAGGAAATCTTCCACCCCTTTTGCAACCCGAACAAATGCCGCTGATGGGGGATGAAAAGAAAAAAAAAAAAACGAGTGCACACGATGACACATTCTTGTGTACTCACATTTGTTCAATGACACTTAAAGCTAAACACACAGAAATCATCAGAATTCCCCCTTGTCGTGCATTAAAAAAAAAAAAAAAAAAAAACAACAACAAAAAAACACAACCAGGCACTTTAAGGTCAGTCAAAAGTTCATCGCGTCCGAAAGCCACCGTAAGAAAGTAGTCCATGGGACTCAGCCTCCTTTCCATTTTTGTCCAGTCACTTCACTGGAGATGGTTCGCTGTCCGTCTTTGAGGGCAAACACTGTCCGCTCGCATCAAGCCGATGACCGGACCAGTCCAAAAAGGTTTTAGGCCTTCCTGTGGTTCCAGGTGGCCTCGGTCGGGGGGTTGGGCTCCGCCGGGGACGAGCGAGAGTCATGCGGGGACTTCTGGGCCTGCGGTGAGCGCGGGTCCAGCGGCGAGGCTTTGTCCGGGTGGAACGGTCTGCCGTAGTGGTCTTGGCCCAGCGGGGGGGCGGCCCGGTGCTCGGGCATCCGGCGGAAGTCCTGAGAGGGGCCGTCGCGTCCCTGGTGGTGGTAGTTGGAGCGGAAGTCGTCCGGACGCCTTCTTTTGGAGTCCTGGTGTCTGAAGACAAAATGGACGCAGGTTGGTTCATGTGACGGACCAAAGCGGCAACTTCATTCACTGTCTGTGCGTCTCAAGTCTGAAATAATGTCAGATTTTGACAAATGACTTTGAAATTTGATTTTTTTTTTCTTTTTTCTTTTGATTTGATTCATTGATTAATCCAAAAACATTAAGGGATTATTCAAAGAATTGGTTGCTGCAGGCATCCTACACTTTTTGAAAGATGACTTCTAGTAATAAAGTACTTTTGCTGTGGAGGGAAGTAGTGAAGAACAAATACTTTCTTACTTTACTAAAGTAGATTTTTCATGTATCTGTAGCTTGAGTATTTCTTTTTCGCACATTTTTTAATTTTTTTTTTTTAAATCCCTACATTGGAAAACTATTAACTGGACGCTCGACTGCTCCATTCATCAAAATAGGCTGGTACATTTTTTTTTAAACTACATAGATGGCAAAATGTAGCTTTACTTTTGTACTTATTTCAGAGTTGATATTTTATTTTAAAAAAATATACAGTCAAACCTCGGTTTTCGTCCGTAATCTGTTCGAAGGCTGTTCGAAAACCGAAATTGTTCGAAAACTGAAACCACGCTCTTTTTAAAATAAAAATGTTTACTGAACACGTCTGCTCACAATGGAAAGCGACACGCGGAAGCGTCACTTCCTCGTGGAAGGAAGGCGAGAGGAGTCAAATGGTGCATTCAAGTGCGCTCAGTTTGTTCGAGAACTGAAATTTGTTCGTCATCCGAGGCATTAAAAAAACTCAACATTTTTGGTGAAAACCGAATTGGTCAAGAACCGAAACGTCCAAAAACCGAGGTTTGACTGTATATCATTTATTTTTATTTAGTTGAGTCCATAATTATTTCACCACATTTTTTTTTAACATGTAAGAGAACAGAATACTTTTACCAGTTCTACTTTGTAACCACCCCCCCACCCTCCCACTCCCAAAATGAGTCCATCCCAAATGTGCTCTGTCTTGACCTTCCGTGTACTTTGACTTGCAGTTTGTTGAAGTCACCTCAGATGAGCGGGCGTTCCCGCTCGGAGGCAGCGGGCGCATTGCGGTGGCGTTTACCTGTCGTAGTAGGGCCGGTGCGGCCGGTGGTCCCGGTCGTTGCCGTACAGGTCGTAGGGCCTCTTGCGCGGCGAGCTGTTGTTGCGGTAACCGCCGGCGCTGCGGTACGAGTCGCCGTGGGCGTGCCGGTCGCCGTAGTGGTCCTTGTAGCGGTGGCCGTCGTACGGGTGATGCCGCTCGCCCTGCCACGACGGGTTGCCCGGGTGATTGTACTTGCGCTCCCTCTGCCAGTCCCCCCGGTCTGCGTGAGCACAAATACGGCCCGGGTCGGCTCACTTCAAATTCGACCGAGATTGTTGAGGAGGCGACCGGGACGCAACAGTGCAGTTCCGACGAGATCCCGTCGCCCCCGCCCCCTCCCCAGAGTATAAAATGTCCATTTGTGAAAGAAGTATTTTGCCGTGTGTTGTGAGAACTCGATGAGATTCAGTTTGAAAAAAAAAAAAAAGAGATGAATGGAAAAATGGATGCCAGATGCGGTTTTGGCTGCGTACCCGCCCAGTAAGAAAACACCCGACGGTAACCTCGAGGCGCGCATTTACCATCGTTGGGGAAGTGCCGCTTGGCGCCCACGTTGTAATCTCGTTGGTGTCCGTGCGGGCCCGACTGCATGGCGTGCGACGAAGCCGACTGCGAGCCCGCGGCTTCGCGGCCGGCGTCCGTCCGGAAAGGTTTCCCTCTGCCGGAGGGCTCGTCCTTCTTCTTGTGCTCCTTCTGGAAGCGTCCAAATGGGAGGCGAAAAGTCAGGAGGGACGAGGACAAGATGAAGAGGACGCATTTGCCAGCTACTTGCCTCTTCCTCGTGGGAGCGTTTCTTCTGGGCCATCTTGTAGAGCTTGTGCAACTTCCGGGCGCTAAACTCCGTAAACTTGGACACGAAAATCCAGAGGTTTCTGTGGGAAACAGGAAAGGCCTTCTGGTTCGGAGTAGTCCAGTGTCTGTGTCAGTCACGAAAATGCGCCAGGGTGGAATTTGACAACTGCTTGTACAGTGAAACTCCTCTAGAATGAAACCTACATCGTCGAAAATACCCCCTAATCTGAAAAAATTTTAATGCGTGAACATCATTCCCATTCTCCTGCCCCACATACGCCGAAAAAAAAACCCTGTTGCGTTATATGAAAATCATATTCTGTGCTCTTGCCCCCGCGACGAGATTCACTACAACAAAGTCTAATCCAACAGCGACCTCTACTGCTTCGTTCGGAAACGGCAACAGCAACCACCACACTGGTTTAACACATGCGCAGTCGTCCAGGAACTATTTGTTATTGTTAGTTTCAGACGCAGCGAGAACGTCGCATTGCTAAAATGGCGACAAAACGGACCTTTTGGATGTCAAGCAGCTCAGACAAGAAGAGCTCCAAAAGTGATCCAAATGAAAGACGGAGGAAGCAAAATACAAGACATTATCAAATCAGTGTAGGCTCATACTTATGCGCTATTGGAATAAAAATAAAGAGTACACGTACGTTTGTGTGTGTGTATGTGTTTACATCCGAGATCAAATTTGCTACAGTGAAAAACCCCCCGTTGTGAAAAATTTCTTGCTGCAAACACGATTTCGTTGTAGAGGAGTTTCACTGTATCAAGACCTGCATGGCACTGAATTCCAATGACGGTTGGTCCCGGTGACCCTTGTACATGCCATCCCACAGACTCTGGGCCCCCAAAATTCTGACATTTCCAATTGGCGGAATGCAGAAGCGCCGCCATCTTACCGTTGCCATATTTTCACGTGCTCGGGGTCGCCGTACGCTTTCAGGCACTCGGTGATGCGGTCGCCGATCTTCAGCAGGCACGTGCGCGTGTGCTGGAGCTGGTCCTGGTCCGACAAGCCCTCGTCCGGTTTGTCCAGCTGCTTCAGGGCCTTCTTCACCGGCCTCATGCGCTCCTTGCACTGGACGCAATCGTTTGCCATTTTTGACACGGAAGTTACACCACACCAGAGACGTGGAAAAGTCGCCCGGTCTCATTTTCCAAAACTCACAATACTGAAAGTCTCCTGGTCCAGTTTGTCGTCCTCTTTTCCTTCGATGGGGACGGGGTCGGAGCCCGCCGTGATGTGAACGGGTCCTTGACTTTTCCTCCCTTTGGCTCCTTTTGGCTAAAACGTGCAAACAACAACGTTAAAACCAGCGACCGACCAGGTGCTCACCCGACAGACTACACACACACACACACGCACGCGCACGATTTTTGTCATGTTGTAAATGGGCGCCGGGGTACTTTTGGGTGGCAGAAAAAGTGATGAAATACCAAAGGTTTTTGATTTCCTTCAATAACATCTCAAGTAATGAACCACTTCAGTGTCAGCCATTTTGAAAACCCTTCTTTTGTCCACCGCGTGAAAAAAAACAAAACAGAAAGGCGTAGCTGATTAAAAAAAAATGATAATTTTTTAAAAGAAGAAGAAAAAAGGTGTTTGGTATCGAGAGAGTTAATGAAAACTGCGGGTGAGGCGGCTAAATCAAGGGGAGGTTGAGGGATTTTTATGGGAGTGGCGAATATGGTGGCCAATGCACAAGGCACCGACTGACCTTCTCCTTTCTGGCCTTGTTTGCTTTTTCTTTCTCGCCTTCCTTCTCCTTTTTGGGGGTTCCCTGCTTTTCTTTGTTCTCCTTGTTATCCTTCTTTTTCGGTCGTTTCTTGGCAGGGGATTTCTCGGTTCCTTCCTCCTGCTCAAATGGGAAGCGGTGAGATGATCGCGTGGAAAAGTCACACCATGCGGAACGATCTTGCAAAGCCCCCCCCCCCCCCCCCCCCCCCCCCCCCTCAAGTCAATGCAGACGTTTCCAGGCGCCCCTTTTTGCGGTTACCGACCTTGAGCTCGCCTTCCTCCGACGGATTGTCCGACAGGCGCGGCGACGAGACGCTGTTGCCCCGCTCGTCCTTGGCGGCCTTCTCCTTCTTCACCCGAGGCTTCCTCTTCCGCACTTTGACCTGTTGGCGAGCGACGGGAGGCCGGATGAGTGACGCGGGGCGCAGGCGGCGGCGGGAACGGCGCCGCCGGCCAGCCGTCGTCGTCGTCGTCGTCCAGTCGGCTCACCTCGTCCCCCGTTTTGGAGGCGTCGGCGCTGTCTTGTTCCTTTTTGAGCAGCTTGAGGAGGTACTCGGCCCTCGCCTGCAGCTGCTTGGCCTGAGGCTTCTTGCCTGGATCGTCCGGCAGGATCTGTGTGTAGTGTGTGTGTGTGTGTGGGGGGGGCACATAAAGACAAATTCAAATCTAATTGGAACGTTCGCCGCTGCTTTTTTTTTTGACTGCGGCGGCGCCAACCGATGGTGACAAAAGAACTCATTTGTGTCGCGTCGTGAGAAAATGTTTTCATGCTGCAATTTCATTGGACGGTTTGGGATTCACGGCACACAGAAGTGCCGAGGGGGGGGGGGGGGGGCGATCCATCGACGGGCAACCGATGACTCTGCAACTGGCGCCATGACGTTCATCGTGTTTTCTTTTTTAGTTTTCTTTTTCCGGACAATGCGCTCAAGGTCACGGTGAATCGCAGAGTCCCAAAAAAAAACCCTCCAATGGCTCTTCGGAACGTCGTAATGGAGATCGTGTGGGTTGCGACTTATACGCCGGCGTTCTCCGACATTTGTTTCAAAATGAAAGAATTTAAGCAGCGCTTCATTTTTAAGGTTACTTTTATGATAAGCGTCTTTTCTAGTCGAGGTTTGGAGTCTTCGAGAGCGGACGCCGCTCTTCGCGGGGGGGGGGGGATAGAGACCAGAGCAAAAATCACCATCGATAATTGATGCCGAATGAAATGTTCCGGGGTTACGCTGAATAAACATTCAATGGGCGTTTTCCATGAAAAATGGGAGGAGCTCTGGCCTCTGTATTTTTAAAATCCGAGAATCCGCGGCGTGGCGGCCCGATGTCAACCGTTGGCCGCACTCGCCTTTTCAGCCAGTTTGAGGTCCGGATCGGTCTTGATCAGATCCCAGTTGCCGAATCCGTGCTCGTAAATCCCCAGCAAGAGCTGAACGTCGTCCTCGGCATTCCAGTCCACATCGAAGTGGGCGACCTTGACTCTGCATTCGAGCTTGAACCTGCGGGCGAGCCGGGCAACGTCAACGGCACGCGTGGCGTGGCGTGGCGCTCCCCCCCCCCCCGACGACCGATTGGGCGGCTTGCTCACGTATTCCGCTCGGCCGGATCGGCGGGCACGGCTTTGTGCAGGGGCTCAAACTCCTCCTCGTGCTGAACGATGGACTTGGCGTTGACCTGCACCCCCGAGATCTTGATGTTTATTCCTCGCCGCTTGCCGGGCCCTTTGGCTGCAACGACGACCTGGTTGTCAGCTGCGCGGTGGCAAAGCGGCGTGATGTCGTGCGAGCGCCGGTTACCTTCGACTGGGTTCTCTTTCATGTTTTCCTCGTGCTCTTGCACCGCCGCCACGCAGCTGCTGTGAATGAGCTCGCCCAGTCGCTTCAGGTCTGCGATCGATTTGTCCACCAGCTCAGAGTCCCGCGCGATGGCTTCCAACCTGGAGATGCGGAAGCGCGCTTGACAATTGCCGGCTGGACAAATTACGAGTGCCGTGAAATTTGATGAACTGATTTGGTTGAAATCGTGGCCGCGGCCATTTTTGGTGATTTGTGATTTTACTGTAAATATGGTACAGTGTTGGCTTAAACTTTGATTTGTTTGTACAAACAACAACAACAATGAAAACACGTATTATTGCCGTCAAAACTGATCTTCACCTCCGCACTCATCCTTACAGTGCGCCACGACTCTCTGTGCAAAACGTTCATTTTGTTTAGTTGTGTGTTGCTGTAATACCGGAGTGACTCAAACTACCAAAAAACAAATTACAGTCAAACCTCAGTTTTCGAATATCTTGGTTCTCGACCAATTCGGTTTTTGACCAAAAATTTCGAGTTTTTTATGCCTCGGATGACGAACACATTTCGGTTCTCGAACAAACTGAGCGCACTTGAATGCACCATTTGACTCCTCTCGCCTTCCTTCCACGAGGAAGTGATGCTTCCTCGTGTTGCTTTCCATTGTGAGCAGACGTGTTCAGTCAACATTTTTATTTTAAAAAGAGCGTGGTTTCGGTTTTCGAACAATTTTGGTTTTCAAACAGCCTTCTGGAACGGATTATGGACAAAAACCGAGGTTTGACTGTACTTGTGTGTGTTTTTTCCCCCTCACAACCTTCACCAATAAAGATGCTTAGGTGACTATGAATGAAGTTAAATTTATTTTTAAAATGAAGTCTAGAGGGATTAAAAAAAAAAAAAACACACAGGGGCTTTATTTGAGGTGAGGTGCTTATTTATTTATTACCAAGCGATTCAGTGCGACCTGACGATTAAAATGAAGGTCTGATTTGATTCGATTTTTTTTTTATTTTTTTTAAATAAACTGAGCACTTACCTCTCAAGTGGCGCGCCAAACTTCTTGTAAGCCTTAATGAACCTGTATTGACAAAGACCACCAAGCGGTCAAACGAGTCCACGGGAGCTCGGCGGGAACGTCACCAAACCAGCGCGAAATAGCCCACCTGCGTATCTCAGCATCGTTGAAACCCTCCACGTTGTTCTTGCGGGCTCGGGGGCGGCCTCTCCTCTTTGGCTTCTTGTCCTCGTCGCTGTCGTCGGTCTCGCTGTCAGAGCCGGAGGAGTGTTGCTTGAGCTTGGAGCCCACGTCGCTGTCGCTGTCGTTGGCTTGAGCCTGAGACCGCAATTTCGGGAGTCAAATCTGGAGCGCTGGAGTCTTTTAACAGCCACGTTCATTCAAAAGCAGTCGTTTTATTTTTATTTTTTAATTTTAAATGAGCGCGCGTGGGCCAAACTGCGGAGGCCTCACCCGCTTGTTGGAGCTCCTGCTTCTGGGCAGCATGAAGAGATCCATTTCCCGCTGCTTTTCCTCCTCCTCGATTTTCCGCCGCTGCTCCTCGGGGATGATGTCGTCCCATTCCCGAGAGGGCTTGTCCTCCAGGTCGGGAGCGCTCTCCTCCATGCTGGAAAAGTTGGCTACCTGCAGAGGTGTTTCAAAAACAAAATGTCAATAGCCTTGGGTCACACATTGTTGTCGGTCCGTGAACGGGGAGTGCGGAAAAGCTCGACATGATCCCTCATTATGGCTCGAAAAGACAGTTTGGGTTGGGAAAAGCTACCGTGAGTACTACAGTGAAACTCCTCTACAACGAAATCTACATGGGTGAAAATACCCCCCCTAGTGTGAAAAAATCTTCATGCATTCACAGCATTCCCACTTTCCTGTTTCAAATTTGCTACAGTGAAAAAAACCCCCTGTTGTGAAAAATTTCCTGCTGCAAACATGATTTCGTTGTAGAGGAGTTTCACTGTATTTGCCAAGACCTCAAATTGGTGTGGCACTTGTCAACACTCAAGAGCCAGAACTCATTCACTCCCAAAGACGGTTTTAAACTCTAAAAGAGGCTGTGAGCCCGACCAATTTGTGATAATTTGTGATGACTCGGGAAATTATTTGTGATAACAAATTAAAGCCTGTCTTTTGTCACGAAAATCTAAATTCAACAAGTCTGTATAAATATTGACATCTTTTAAACACGTATTTCTGCAGAGGGTACATTAAGCGACAATTTTCCATCATTGACGGATTTTTTTTTTTGGGAGCTTTAAGGCCGTCCGTCATTTTGACGGTTTGAAAATTGGGCCAACCACAGCAGCAGTACGTCCTTTAAGAACAATGACGACGGGTGGATACTCGACAGAGACTGGAAGGAGTTCTTTGAATTGTCATTGCAAGACTTTAGTACAGTACGTGTTGTGATGAGGCCACTTCTGTTTGTTTTTTTTGCCAACCACGGTCTCTCGTGGCCAAAACTATTGACGGCCTCTAAACAAAAAAAAAACCAACAACAAAAAGTTGGCGACCCGACCCGAACCCAAACCCGAAGCAATGATTGACATTTTAGGGTCGGGCCGCCCGATCTTACCTCTAAATTGGCTGCTACTGAATGAGTTAACATCGACGCACACAAAAAAGGACAAGTTAAAAATTGTTTTAAAAAACACCTTTGTCCCGAGTGGATGCTGTGCACTGAGAGAGGTCAAACTCTGTGGGGTTCCCACTTCAACCGCAGTGCAAGAGTTCGCCGGTCAAAGTGTGGTCAATCGCTTTCCCCTGCTTGCATTTTAACATGGCGACTTGAATTCTGCGCGACGACACAGCCTTGTTTATATTCACCATGGATACCGCCACCCCAAAATGGCCGCCTCGTCCCACAATGCAATTTTGTGGGACAATGGTATCCACGGTGAACGGAAACGCTGCGCCAAAAAGGCTCACACGCGCGTTATTTCTTTCCGAAACTGTTTTCGTCACTTCTTTTTCGAAGATTGCGCGGCATCATTATTCGTATTGATTTTTCACAAGAACGTAAATACGACTTTGTTTTTGGAGCTGGAACGGTCCGATTGCATTTCCATTTATTTCAATGCGAAAGACAAATGGCGGAGTGACCAAAGAGATTGGATCTGTGGCCTGACTTTTCCATTTCTGGCTGCAATGACGCAATATCTCAACAATAATATACGCCTTGACATTTATGAAGCGAAATACACCAAGAGGAGGGGCGAATGGACGCACCTTAAACTGAGACAGCAGCTCATCAGTGGCACTTTGGCCCTGGTCACTTTCTCTGGTTTCGGCCAACCTGAGGATCTCCTCAATGTCCATTTCCTGCATGAAAAGCAAACACGGCCGTGTCACTTCAGGAACGTCGAGACGTGCGCTTTCGGGCTACTCGGGGTGACCCTAACCACCTGGGGTTCGGACTCTTCTCCTTCCGCCTCTTTGAAGAGTTCTTCGGCACCAAACTTGAGGATAGCGGTGAGCTCTTCCTTGTTGAACGGATTGGAGCTGCGAGACCCAACAGAAGGCCACGTGTGATGACTCGCTAGGGGGCACCTTCGGGTGACTCCCAAAAGAGGTCTTACTTGGTGTTGCCCGAGTTGCTGTCCAGTACCGTTCGGCCAGTGGTGTCCATTCGCTGGATGACCAGATGGTCCAAAACCATCTTCTTCTTGGCCCTCTCAATAATGTCCTCCTCAACCGTTCCCTTGGTGACCAGTCGATATATATTCACCTACGGCGGGGACAAAAGCACAAATGGATCCCACCAGACAGCTTCAGGATTTACACGCGTTCCAATACACACACACACACACACACACGGAGGGAGGAGATGGAACTTACTATTACAAGCTAGTTGTTGAACCGATTGATCGAGGTTATAAAAAAAAAAAAATGGATCAAGATGTCATTGATTTACCGACTTTGGTTCAATTTTCATAACATTATAGTCGACTTTAACCGTTTTGGACCGTCTGTAGGCTGCAGGACTTTTTTGTGTTAGCCTTGCTGCTTGGTGTGGCGCAAGGTTCCATTTTGGGGCCCCTGCTGTTTTCATTGTATTTGCTGCCCCTGGGTTGCATCTTAAGAAAGCATGTTATTTCCTTTCACTGCGATGCGGATGACACTCTCGCCTTCAGGCCACTTTTGTCTTGAGTGGTGCTGAATGTCAATTTCAACAGAAGGAAAACAGAAGGGATGGTGTTTTGTCTACACGGGGGTCTTTGCACACAGTTGTGGTTGGTTTTTAATGCGCTCCGTAAATCAACTTGAGAAGAGTCCTAATAATAATTTACACGGCGATTCCGGGGGGGAGGTCCATCGTGAATTTTTCGACATAGATACCAAACGTGAGTGACGCTGCACAATAAGAGTTGCGATCCATTTTCGGTGGGAGCGTACCTGCTTCTTCTGGCCGATCCGATGAGCCCTGGCTTGTGCCTGCAGGTCATTCTGAGGGTTCCAGTCAGAGTCGAAGATGACCACGGTGTCGGCCGAGGCCAAGTTTATCCCTAAGCCTCCGGCTCTCGTGGACAAGAGAAAGCAAAAGTCCTGCAAGAGATTCGGCGCTCTGCTCACAAACACAGAACTTCCATGGCGGGGTACTAGAAAGATGTGTGCAAGCAACATCATTCCAAGTAATCAGGCGGGTTTTTTTCCCATTTTTTGCACCATTCAAAGACTATTTTAAGTCATTCATGCAACGTTTTGAACCTATTGACACAAACGCCAGAGGTTCGGGTGCTGAAGCCTTGAACGTACCTCTGAGCCTTCGGCATTAAAGTGGTCCAGTGCTTGCTTTCGAATTTCTCCCTTGATGGAGCCGTCCAATCGCTAAAAACGGGAGAGACAAATAAGACCGGTCGATGTTGAGCAGAGCCCTATCACAACAAATGCCACACGGACGGAGCCGAGCGCCCTTGCCGCAGCCTGGACGCGCTCCAATCGAAAACAAGTCGGCGATATAAATAACCGCGTGAACTCGCGGCCTGGCCGAGTATGTGTGACACAACGCCGACATGTGATCTGCGTCAACACACGAGTGTGCGTGAACGCAGATCAAGACTTTTGGAGATTTGCAGAAGGACAACAACAAAAAATTGGATCCCATGTTGACAAGTTAGAACATTTCATGTCAAAGGATGGGAGGGACAAAGCCTAAGTACCACTGTACTGTAAGTCCACCCCCCTCCGTCTCCCAAAAACAACCAAACTAATACTAAATATAATAAATATGTAAATTTTTCATATCACGTCATAGTCTAAAGGCTGCAGCACGCCGGACGACGCATCCAAAAGCAACAAATGGTGAAAAAAATAATAATAAAAAATCTGCATTTTTCAAAAGCACCTTGGACATTTTTATAGACGTTGTGCTCACATAATTTCCGCTAGTCGGTCAACGATATCGTAGAAATGATCAACATTTGAAAAGATTTTTTTCCCCCCCAGTTTTCTTTTGAATCAAAATTTGACATGTTTACATACGTTCAACTTTTTTTTTTTTTTCTCTCCCTATTTCAGGAGTGTCCAAACCAGTTCTGCTTGTAAAAATGGAATGATCTTTCTTCTTCAGTGTTTGGAAGAGAAACGGTCTTATTATTTTCGGTCATTTGTGCCTTTTGCATATCTGGAAAAACTGTTCGGAAAGGTGAATCCTACCTGGAAGGGATAACGTTTCCTGGTCAGGTATTCAGCCAGGATGTCCAACATTCGAACCATCTGCGAGAAAATCAGCACTCGGTTGCCTCGCTCCCGGAGGCGAGTGAGCAGCTTGTCCAGCAGCACCAACTTCCCGCTGGCCCGCACCAGAGCCTACCACACACACACACACACAAAAAACACACGCACAGACACTTTTTCACCTTTGGCTTCATGCTCGATGACGCAGGATGGCCCGTGGTGAGGCCGCGGGTAAAAAATGTTGTTTTTTTTTTAAATGGAGCGATCAGCAAACGTGCCTGCAGTTGTTCCTGTTGTGACTCGGGCTCTCCCTCCTCGGGCTGCTTGATGAGGAAGCCGTGGTTGCAGCACTTTTTCAGCTCCATCACAATGTTCAGGAAGCCCGAGGAGCTGCCTCGGGTGCCTTTGGAAAGAGCTTTGTAATTCCGCGTTAAAATCCACCTGCAAGTGTCGAGCAACACATCCAAAGCAAGGAAAGTTTGAAACTCAGGGGGGGGGGGGGGGGGGAGCCCCAAATTTGTACAGGTCAAAGTTCAAATTCTGTGAAGAGGTTCCGTCGTACGTCTGGCGACAAGGCACGATTCGCGATACGAAGGGACAGATCGAGAATCCCTACTTGTAAAATTGCTTCTGCTGCGCACTCATGTCAACGCGAAGAATCTGCTCCACTTTGGCAGGGAGCGATTTCTCCACGTCCTTTTTGACACGTCGCAGCAGGAACGGCTCGAGGACTTTGTGGAGACTCTGGTAGCCGTTGTCTCTTCCTTTGCCGTGGTCGTCCTCGAAATCTTCCCACGAGTCAAACCTGAGTGCGCGGCGGATCGAGGGAAGGAAAAAGAATACGGTCAAACCTCGGTTTTCGGCCATAATCCGTTCCAGAAGGCTGTTTGAAAACCGAAATTGTTCGAAAACCGAAACCACGCTCTTTTTAAAATAAAAATGTTGACTGAACACGTCTGCTCAACAATGGAAAGCAACACGAGGAAGCATCACTTCCTCGTGGAAGGAAGGCGAGAGGAGTCAAATGGTGCGTTCAAGTGCGCTCAGTTTGTTTGAGAACCGAAATTTGTTCAGGCATAAAAAACTCGACATTTTTGGTCGAAAACCGAATTGGATGAGAACCGAGACGTTCGAAAACTGAGGTTTGACTGTATAAACGCATCGTCTTTTAGATTTTGTCCAAGAAGGCGTGGAGTGGAACGTACTTGTCCGGCATGAGGAAGTGCAGCAGCGACCAGAGCTCTTTCAGCGAGTTCTGCAGCGGCGTGCCGGTGATGAGGAGCCTGTGGTTTGACCTGAACTCCATCAGGGTTTTGTACAAGAGCGAATCGTCGTTTTTCAGCCGGTGAGCCTCGTCAACGCCAAGGAAGGCCCAGTTGATGTTTCCGAGGACTCCCTAGAGAAGAAAAAAAAAAAAAGCCGTTTGATGTCATTGATTGCAACTCATTTGGGTGGCGAGAGAGTTCCTCTGGCGTGTGGACGGCAATCGGTGTGGCAGAGAGCCTTCTCGATGGCGATCATGTGAGAGTGAAGCACAATCGGCAGCAAACGACAGATTTTTGGAATGCAAAAAACACGCAAACACTGCTATGAGTGACGATCAAAGTACTGTCAAACCTCGGTTTTCGTCCATAATCCGTTCCAGAAGGCTGTTCGAAAACCGAAATTGTTCGAAAACCGAAACCACGCTCTTTTTAAAATAAAAATGTTGACTGAACACGTCTGCTCACAATGGAAAGCAACACGAGGAAGCGTCACTTCCTCGTGTAAGGAAGGCGAGAGGAGTCAAATGGTGCATTCAAGTGCGCTCAGTTTGTTCGACAACCGAAATTTGTTCGTTTTCCGAGGCATAAAAAAACGCGAAATTTTTGGTCGAAAACCGAATTGGTCAAGAACCGAGACTTTCGAAAACCGAGGTTTGACTGTACATTTGGTAAACGGTCAAAGCACATGAATTATCAAAAAAATATATCAATGTCAAAAACTAGAGTCGACTAAAGGGAAAGGGTTTTCCTTTTTGGACTCGGCAGCCAAAAATGACCCAAAATGCATAAAAATAACTTCTTTTTTTTTTTTTTTAACTCATTCACTCCCAAAGACGTTTTTAAACGTCTTTTCAGACTTGGTTCAGAATTGTCTGGTACTGATTGGCCAGTGTTGTCGTTGTCTTTTAAAACGTGGAAGCAAGCACCCACCTTGTCTTTGAGGAGAATTTCGTAAGTGGTTAAGAGTGCATTGAAACGGATTCTTTTGGTTTGGTGGTTCACCCACTCGTAGTCGCGGATCTGTTCGGAGAAGAAGAAGAAACAACACCGTGAGGCTCTGAAGTCATTCCTGATCAATTCAAGACAAAAATGGAGCCCATCCTATTTTGTTTGAAGCCCTCATTGAACTGTGTTTGGTTTAGGGCAGGGGTCAGCAACCCAAAATGTTGAAAGAGCCATATAGGACAAAAACCCCCCAAAAAAACAAATATGTCTGGAGCCGCAAAAAAATAAAAGACTTCCATAAAACCTACAATGAAGGAAAAACATGCTGTATGTATGTCGTGGACTGGACTGTCTCAGAATTGTTTCTGTTATTCATTCCTTTGTTGTGTGTTCACAAACAAGCCCCCATAGAATTTATTTTGTGATTTCCTCGCTTGTTTTTTTTGTTTTGGTGCATTATTTTTCGCTTTTCTTAGTGTCAGTGAAGTGATCCCGAATTTCCGTTTTTCAGAGGCTGTCTTTGAACGCCTCTCGAGTTGAATAAGAAGAGAGAAAGCGTCTGTGTTTGTCGAGACTGTTAAATGCATCAATAAAGTGTACGTTTTTAAAAACCAACACCACAGCTCTCCTTTTTCGGAGCTGCAACATGTAATTATATCTATTTGAGCGATATTAGCCTACTATCAAAATCTTTTTTCCATTTTCAAACATTTTTTTTAATAAAGCTCCAGGGAGCCACTAGATGTTGCTCTGGAGCCGCGTGTTGCCGACCCCCGGTTTAGGGAAATGATCGACCCCGCGCTGGAATAAAAATCCGGAACCTGGATGAAAAGCCCACGAGCAGTTTGTATTCTTTTAATTGAGAGAGGGTTTTTTTTGTGTTTTTTTTTGTTTTGGTCTATCATTGATATGTGTTGGAAAATGGTTACGAGCGGCGGCAAACGTGCTACTACTCCGTACCGTTTTCCTGCTCATGACGTCACCCAGGTAGACCACGACGTTTATGTCGGGGGCCCAGGTGTTGAACTCCCTCTGCCAGGAGGTGAGCGTGGACAGCGGCACCACCACCAGGAAGGGCCCGTAGAGCTGATGCTGGTGGAACAGGTAGGACAGGAACGAGATGGTCTGGATGGTCTTTCCCAGACCCATCTCGTCGGCCAGGATGACGCTGTTGCACCTGAGGATGAGGAGGAGGAGATCACATCTGGCGCCGCCCCTTCAACACCCAGCTGAGTGTTGTGTCGTTTCTATAAAGTGCTTCCAATCGGCTCGGTCTGTCCCTGCGTCATTTGGACGTCAAGTGTTGAAAATAGCGGCGACACTTGAGCGGTCTGAAAAGTGTTGTAACACGACACGCGGCGGGAGCCATGTCGCAATATCACCTCAAGATTTTAAGAGGAGATATTTTTTTTTTTTTTTTAGGTATTAAATTAGAAGTCTGGTTTGTCAAAAAAAATAAAAAAATAATAATGCTTTGCTGCAGATGGAACAAGTCAACGACGATGGCAGGTTTGCGTGCAGATTCATTTCTTAGTCAGCTCCTCGACTGATGGATTGCACCACTCGTGTCTCTTAACCTTTAAAAGTGTTTGGGAAGCCAATGCCGCCGGTTGTGTTTTAGGGCAGGGGTCGGCAACCCAAAATGTTGAAAGAGCCATATAGGACAAAAAAAAAACAAAAAAACTAAAATGTTGGAGCCGCAAAAAAATAAAAGCCTTCTATAAAACTTACAATGAAGGAAACACATGCTGTATGTACGTAGAAGACTGGACTGTCTCAGAATTGTTTGTTATTCATTCATTAGTTTTGTGTTCACAAAGAATTTATTTTGTAATTTTCTCGCTTGTTTTTTGTTTGTTTTGGTGCATTATTTTCGCTTTTCTTAGTGTCAGTGAAGTCATCGTGAATTTCCATTTGTCGGAGTCTGTCTTTGAACGCCTCTCGAGTCGAACGAGGAGAGAAGGCACGGAGTCGGAAGTAGACGTGTCTGTGTTTGTCGAGACTGTTAAAAGCATCAATAAAGTGTACGTTTTAAAAAAACAACACCACAGCTCTTCTTTTTCGGAGCGACAACATGTCTCTATATCTATTTGAGCTATATTAGCCTACTATCAAAAACTTTTTCCATTTTCAAACATTTTTTTTATAAAGCTCCAGGGAGCCACTAGATGTCGCTAAAGAGCCGCGTGTTGCCGACCCCCGGGTTAGGGGGTCGCCACATTTCATTCAATGACAGCGTTCATTTTTAGAATGTTTTTTTACAGTCACCAACCAGCGAACAAACATTATTTTTATTTTTTTGTGGGGGCGCACAATGATATAAATTGTAAAGTCGAATCCAAATTTGAACGATGCTAATGTGAGGCAGGATTAGAATAGTTTGGTATTTTTCCTTGTAGTTTTTTTTTTTTCCCTTCTTGGAGTTAGTTCCGCTATTTTTAATTTCTTCTTGGGGCAAATTGTTTTTTTTTGTTTTTTTTTTAATGCTTCATTTAGTTTTTGTTGATTTTCGTAGACATTTTAGGTTGTTTTTTTAAAAAATTATTTGCCAAGTGCAAGATCAAAAATAAATCAATCAAATAAACCCCCGCAGCCGACACCGCGCGCTACCTGCACCAGGAGTGAGCGAGCCAGTTGAGGCCGGCCAGCTGATAGTCTCTCAGTTCCAGGTTCTCGTCTCCGATATACGTGGGCTGTTTTTTCAGAGCGACAAATCTCGGCCTTTGTTTCAACACCTAAGAACACGGGGGGGGGGGGGGGGACGAAAGGGAATCTGAAGCACCGTCCTTCCGTTTCAAAAAGGGGTCGACGGCTGGACTCGTACCTTGCAGTCTTTGGAGGGGAGCGTTTTGCTGGAGTTGCGGTTCAAGAAGCCGTCGATCCAGTGCTGGAACTTCTTCATGACCAGCGCGCCGTCTTCCCAGCTGCACTCCGAGTAGGGGAGGCCCATCCACTTGCAGAGGTACTCGGGCTCGTTGGACGTCGTCTTGTGACTGTGAGCTGGAAGAGCAAAAGACATTTGAGCGAGCGCCGCCGCGTCTTCCGCACGCTTCCAAACATCGAGTCGCTTACACGGGAAGTCAGAGGAGCCGTGAGTTTTCCCCGTTTTGGTCGCTGGTGATGACAAACGCAATGAACGAGGAGGCCTCGGCCAACATCCGCACCGCGACCGGAGCAGCTCTTACCGATGACGCGCTCCACAAACTGGAACTGCTTGTTCAAGTCTGCGATGAGCTCCAGCTGGCAGTTGTAGAACTCGACGTCCTCGGGAGACGCCCTTTTCAACCTAAAACATTTCCGTTGCTTCAATTTTTCAAAACACTCAACTTTGGGGCGCAATTTGATTTGCTTGACGGTCAAAAAGGTTTGGCACCATGCGTTGAGCTCTTCATTTTTCTTTTTGAAGTTGTCCAGCTTCTTCAAGCCCTTGACCTTCTGCTCCGTCAGCGAGTCCAGGCTCTCCCACGTGTTGTGGATGTACGACCAGCCCTTCCACTTGACCAGATACTGCGTTTCCCCTTCTTGGTCGTTGGGGTCGAAGCCTTCGCACGGGTCCCCGTTCTCCTCGACGGCGTACATGGTCGTGGGAGCGCCGGTGGCTACGATTCGCAAAGAACACAAATCCCGTTCGCTAACAGAGTCTCATTTGCACTAAATGGAACATTGACGCAGATTGAGAATATTTTCTGTTGACTCAACACAGAGATGATCAGTCTGCCTTTATGAAGCGCGACAGAAACGTGAGAAGCGTTTACAGTTGAGAGCCGAAAATTCCGCCGACATGTACAATTTTAAACAAGGGCTCAAAACAATTCATCGATGATCCAAAATCATGATTAATTTGATAATCGGTTGGTTGTCCTTGAACTGATTCATTGTTGCCCCTCTACAAATCAACTTCCGCAATTGAAATGAATAGATATGCCACTAATCCGTTCCAGTCCCCCATAATAGACCAACAAAAGATTATTAATTTTTTTTTATATGAAAAATTGCACTCTGCAGGATTGTATTTTATACACACGAAGAAGGTGGTCACACCGCCTCAATAGGCTACGGTAAGGTTAGTCCCATATACGGCGCTGTGCGTTGTGTTCTCATTTAAGCTAGAAAACGGTCGCAAGTTAAGACATTGATATTTCGAAACGTCTCGACGTATTATTTGCACAAAGTTTGTAATCACCTCCTTTTTTGGCGATCCTGGTGTCCATGACTTTCTCAATGGTCTCGCTGTCGTCATCTTGCTGCTCCTCGCACGCATCGCCCGTCATCTCGATGAGGTCATCAGAGTCCGTTTCAAAGTCATGTTGGTCTTCTTTATAGCTACAATAAGGAAAAAGCACGGATGGCATTTGCAAATGCGGCTAATTAGCTCTTTTTTAGGGGGTGGGGGGGTTAAACTCACCTATTCAGTTTTTTCTTTTTTTTTTTTTTTTGCTCAGGCCAAAGCCATGTCTAATATAAATGTACTGCTTGAAAACCTTTTTATGATGCTGTCAATTAATCAATGCTGGACCGCAGTCACGTTTGCAGCAATGTTGCCACCAGTCTTATAAAAAACAAAACAAAAACAAAAAAAAAAAAAACCTTTTGACTTTAGTTGCCCCTCTTCGGCGAGTTTGTCTCTTCGGAGTGCCCTCCTCATCATCATCATCATCGTCCTCCTCTTCCTCCTCGTCATCATCATCCTCATCATCCTCATCGTCGTCATCCTCGTCCTCAGGAGAGGATTCCTGTTTCCTGGACTTTCTTGCTTTTTGGGACAGTTTTTTGTTTGATGATTTTGTCTGGGGTCTGTGAAAGAGCAAATGGCCAAAAGAGGGGGAAGAGGACGCGGGTTGATCCACTGTGGTGACCAAACCAAACTTTACAGACAATTTCAAATGTCTTCTTGAAAGCAGGAGTGGGGAACCTTTTTTCTCAAATTTGTGGAAAAAAAAATATTGCGGGAACTTGATTAGAGTTTGATTTGTTCCATGAGCATGCTCCTAACTTAAATCACAAGTACAGTCAAACCTCGGTTTTCGTCCATAATCCGTTCCAGAAGGCTGTTCGAAAACCAAAATTGTTCGAAAACCGAAAAATTTATTTTTAAAATAAAAATATTTACTGAACACGTCTGCTCACAATGGAAAGCAACCCGAGGAAGCGCCACTTCCTCGTCTACCCGAGGAAGTGTCACTTCCTCATGTAAGGAAGGCGAGAGGAGTCAAATGGTGCATTCAAGTGCGCTCAGTTTTTTCGAGAACCAAAATGTGTTCGTCATCCGAGGCATAAAAAACTCGAAATTTTTGGTCGAAAACCGAATTAGTCGAGAACCGAGACGTTCGAAAACCGAGGTTTGAATGTATCTCAAATCAAAGTTCCCAACTGAAATGAATGGAAACACCATTAATCCGTTTTTTTGGGGGGGTTTCTCAGGCCAAGCTTTCCTCACTTTCAACAATCTTTTCCTATTGCATGGACACAGGTGCTCAGCATAGAAAGGACTTTAATGCTCGTGACTAGCATTTTAGCCTTTAGCGAAGGGCTGCGCACAAATCGGTGGTGACTCGGATCGATGTGAGGTGGCTATTAAAAACCAACGCCCAATCAGAATTTTCGAATAAGTGTTTTTCAAATTGCATGGCGGAGCCGATCAGACGTTCCCACCCCTGCTTTAAAACGCGCACGCAACAGAGAAAATTCGACATGGAATGAAGACGACCGGCGGGTAGCTGTCTGACGGCCAGGCCTCGCTAAGCTCTTACCTTCTAGCAGGAAGTCGTCTGGATCTTACTTTTTTCTCTTCCTGTTCACTGTCTGTACTGCTGGAAGCTTCCTCCTCGTCATGATGATCATCATCATCATCATCATCATCATCATCATTCCAGATACTTTACAACAAAGAGATGCCAAAAGTTCACCCACAGGGCCCATCACCGCTGTTTTACGTGACAAAGTGCGAGCTTAGCATTTTTTGGGGGGGGGGGCTCGCACAGTGCAAAGTCACGAACCGGAGAATGGTCAGAATGGCGATAACGTCATCGCCCCGGCTGACTGGAATCTAACTTGGCCAACAACAGTTACCCAGTTCCAAATGAGAAGACGTGGAGACCAACCAATAGAATCCGAAGACTAACTGAAAAGGCTGCGCCACCGTCTCAATGACATTGTGACTGTTACCAAAACGGGATGAGGTATGCATGCGTATCTATCGGCTGTTCACGAGCTCTGAATACTCACTCCTTCTTTTTGACGCGAGAGCTTTTCCTTTTGGGACTTTCACTTTCGGAGTCACTGCTGCCCTGTGAAAACATCCACAGAGGTTTTAAGAACTCCCCATAAAAAAAAAAAAAAAAAAACACACGACAAGGGCGGGGGTCCTCCGCTGACAAGGTGCCCTCGGAACGGAACTGCCGTCACAAACAGAGGACCCTCCCGCAGCATCTGTTATGCATTTCTTGGCCTTTACCCCAGCGCCGATGTTCAGGCGAGATGGTTCCTGTCGACTGCGATTTGACCTTCTGACCCCGTACACATCTGGATGCTCCTCCCACATCTGGAAAGAAGACAATAAATAAGGAGGTGTAATCAAATTTAGTCTGTAGAAAGGTCAGAAAATTCAAGCAAGACACTTGACTTCTTGTATGACGTGAAAAAAGAACGGGTCCACATGAGGACTGGGCCATTGTAGCAAAAAACTCGATCATTATTTTGACTAATATTGACATCACGATTGAGGAAAAAAAACACCAAAAAAAAACAATTATCATTTCAAAATGTTCGATTTATTTAACTACTAAAAGCCAACTCCTCAAAACTATCATCGTAGCCTCTTGCCTATTCATTCCTGCATGTTGATCCTTTTATTCTATTTGTATCAACATTCAGGTGCCTTGCAGAATGCAAACTTATGTCAGGAAAAGGCTACAAGAACATCTTAAGCTGAGCTGGGGTTCATCAGTCTTTTTATTGGGCGGCGCGTGTGCAGACTTTTACATGAACACGAGTTCGAATGCCATTGGTCAATTCTTCCACTTATAAGAGGGTGTGTACACTTGTGAAAACACATTATTTCAGGTGTTTGTTTCCATTTCTGTCCATGTTTTTAAACAAGAGTTTCACAGAATATAGGTCACATCAAGTTTTGAATTAATTCAGCTTGATCTCCTTTTTTGTATTATTTTAAAAACGCAGCATTTGGAGTTTGGTTTTTCCATACTGGACACGCCAGTGATCAGAGTACAAAGCAGAAGGCGAAAGCTTCCTTTACCTTCTTGACATCAGCCAGACGTTCCTTCTTCTTCACGGGCTTGTCTTTCAGATGGCTGCTCGGTTGCCTCTTGGACTCGGCAGACTCGCTGCCGCTCCCCGAGCGGCTCTCCGACCCCGAGGAGCTGTTGGACTCCGACTGGCGAGGCCGTCGCCTCTCAGCGCCGTGAACGCTGCCGCGCTCGCTCTCGGACTGACTCCCCGACTCCGATGCCGAGCAGTTGGATTCATCCGAGGCGGAAACGCTGCGGGGAGAAGAACACGGGCCGTTTTCAACTTGCAGGCGCACATTCTTGTCTTCAGCATTTCATGTAATCAACTAATTCGACCTGATTTGTCAGGAAGATTTTTTTTTTTTTCAACAACATAATTACAAGGAGCCAACGTTATCTGTTGTAATTAGAGGTGCAGGTTCGATTACGGCTACGGCCTTCCTGTATGCATGTTCTCCTCATGCCTGCGTGGGTTTTCTCCGGGTACTCTGGTTTCCTCCCACATTCCATGAAATCATGCATGGCAGGTTAATGGAACACTCTAAATTGTCCCTCGGTGTGATTGTGACTGTGAATGGTTGTCAGTGTGTACGCTGTGACTGGCTGGCAACATGTTCAGGGTGTCCCCCGCCTACTGCCAGAAGACATCCGCGATAGGCTCCAGAACACCCCTCGACTGTTTTAAGGATAAGCGGATTAGAAAATGGATGGACGGATGATGGAAGGATTTGTAGTGGCATCGCCGTCGTTCGTCCCGTGCCACCCAGTAACCGATCCCGTGTTGGGTACCATGAAAAACACATGTAGTGTGAAAGCCAGGTTGCGGGTTGGTCCGGGGAGCGCTCACTCGCCGGGGCTGGGTGCATGCCGCTGCATTTTGTTTTTATTTTCTGGACACTCTTCATCAAAGTACGGTTTTACTTCAACAATGGTCGTTGCTGACGCGCCTAACAGCGTTTATGAGATGTGAGCCATGCCAAAACCAGGCAAGTTGATGCAAGTTCATGTTGATTTGAAAAAAAAAAAAAAAAAAAATCCGCAGCGTGTTTGGTATCACAAGAAATGTCTCAAAATGGTTGCACTATCATTTGCATTTTTTAATATAAGCAAATAGGGGAGGTAATAATTTGAAAGATGAGCCTTTTCAGTTCTCTCATCTATTACTTTTAATTTTATGAATTACACTGCACCATCATTAATGAGGTGAACGCCTGGGCGATTTAGTCATGTCAATCAATAGTAGAGTATGACAAAACGATCCATCATGAAATATCTATCAAAAATAGCAATTAGAACTGTCGTTAAGATATATTTTAGGGATGACACTACACTATTAAATCAATCTTGAAGGGAGTCTGTGTGGGGGGAGAACAAAAAAAAAAAACCTGTGATGGCGCAGGCGAACACATGAGGGCGCCATTTAACAATACATTAACAGCTTTAAAATGTGTCCTAATTTAATCTTCTAATGTCAAACATTCAAATAATTCCTGAAATTGTTTCCTGACAATTTAGAAAAAAAGGTAACGGTCGTAGCGACATATAAAACCATCCACGACCTCCCGCGATGACCTAACACGGAAGAAGAAACCTTTTCCTCTTTGAGTGAATAATAATGAGGGTAGGGCGACAGATGAAATCTCGAGTTTCTATTGGTTAACGCGTTGCTACGTGACAGACGAGCCAATCGCCGCTGTCCTGTTCAAACTGGGCAAAGGAGCACATCCGGTTCCTGAGCTCCACATGTCATGAGTGAACTCAGCACAACAGGGAGCGCAAGGGCCATTTGGAGATTTTAACAATATTTAACTGATACGTGGCGTACTCATTTTGAGAGGTTCATGCTTGCGCATTCACGTTTGTTTGCATTCTGGGTTCCCACGATGTTAGTGTGTAAAGAAGAGGCGGGTTTGACGCCAAACAGGAATAAACTCAGTTTAATGTTTAACCAACATAAAATGGCTGCCGCGAGTGCACAAGTGCATTTAAGTGAGAGTGGGGACAGTTTGTGTGCTCAAGAGTATTCGGCAGTTCATGGAGAAAATAGTGTCTTCGGCACGCAGCGGGCATTTTTATAATGGTGAATATTTAAATTGGGGCGAAAATATATGTTAAGGAAGCAGATAACGTCAATCATCACCCCGATTTAATACATAAGTAAATGTTCAAATGATGCAAATTGTGCCGATGATGTTATTTAGTTTCTTTAATGCGCCAAGTTGGGGGAAGATGTCAACACGAGAAGAGGCCAACTATCTCTATAAGTTAAATGTAAATAAAAGCGTTCAGACAGAAAAGAAAAAGTATCAATACATTGGAGCTCAGTTCAAAAGTTGCAATGATACATTCTTAATTAGATGTGTAAAGCCACATGATGAAAAATATGCGCACGCATCACTGTTGCTAAATTTAAGGTGAAATAATACATTCTTGCTGATATGGAAATCATCATGATCTGATTTGAAGTCAACAAGTTAAAGCAAAAACGTGACAAGAAATACCGGCTCATTTAAATCAATAAAATTGTAAAATCGTGAGCAAAAATCATGCAAATCATTTTGGACACTTTGTGTGCTTTTGTTGGAAAGTAATGTTTCTATTGAACGCAACTTTAAGTGTTTCACTCGTGAAAAGTTTAAAATGTCAGACAAGTTAATTTTAAAATACATCTTGCATGTGATGCTATCGATCTCCAGAATTTGTAAGTACAAAAAAAAGTTAACATTTTGTGAATAGATTCAAGTTCATTTGTATAAATATGTGTTTGTATAAATATTCTATTTAACTAACATTGCATTCAAATACATTTAACAATCCAAAATGCACTTTAGGGGTCAAATAACGTTGATAAAATGGTGCAATGCAGCACAAAGTAGAAATACAAGGCCGTGCTTTTGACTCAGCATGAGGATTGAATTTTAGTTGTTACGTTTTTTTTTTGGGTGCTTTCTACTGTCTTTGTTATTATTGTTTTATTGCAGAATTCATTATTTTTGCTCCATGTACAGCACTTTGTATACATGTTTTAAATTGCTCAATAAAAACAATTGAGTGGAATTGAGTTGAGTTGATCAACAACACAAAGCTTGCAATGCTTTCGGATTGGAGGGAAGTTCGATCGCTTTTACTTCCAGGGAAAAGATCTTCCGGCACAGGGGGGGCCTTGCAGGCACACTACACTAACAAATGCTACGAAATCGGGGTGTGGCTATTAAACAATAGCAAGGTCATTGGTGACACTGGTGCACCTCGTCAGTGGCACGTATATGCAAATAGCCCCACTACACACACGCGCACACACACACACACACACACACACACACAGGTGATCGACCATGCTTGACAAGGTAAACAAGTTCTGCAGACGTACGATGGTATTTAAAAAAAAAAAAAAAACTGAATGAGTTGCATACCTGGAAGCATTGCTTTGAGTCGATCCTTCATCCCCTTGCTTTTTATTTCTGTTCTTCATCGTTGAAGAAAAAGGTGTGTGTGTGTGTGTGTGTGTGTGTGTTTTCAATGCAAGTGTATAGATCCGTTGGGAGAGGTGATCTTGTGTCCTGGTATTCGTCTCAAAAAGTTCCAGGAGGCATAACGTAGCATACAAGTGCCTCGCGATTCCCTTCGCTCCTCGGCAAGCACTTTAGATCCCAAACCGTGCGACGCGAGAGGAGAAAGTGGAATTTAATACAAGTGATCGTTCATTATAAATACATACACATCTGTTATATACACGAAATATACTTGCTAACGGCATGTGCTATTCATTTAGCATACATATGCCAGCAATGTATCCACTCGGCACGAGTCGCATCAATTAATTCAAACTGCGTCATCAAAAAAAAAAAAACGACTCCGTTAAGAATAAAGTTAAACGTGAAGACAATGTGGGATTAATAAGGAAATCAATGTAAACAGAGCAATCCCGGTAGCGATGTCGTGCCGATAGATTGCACTATTTCCTTTCGATTCGCCGTGGTTGCAAAAAAAATTAAATAAAACGTCAAATCGGCAGAGGCAGCCCCCCAAAAAGTAAATTACTTGTCATTAAATACCAAAAGAATCCCGTTTTAAATACATCGTAGGCCTTTGGCGAAGGTGCTCTGCTGTCAAGCGTCAGCGAGACAAGAGGCGAGCAGCACTCTAAAAATGGAGGCGCGCCATGGCTGCCGGAGCCCTGCATAGAAAACAACGGCGAGCAACTCCCACAGCAGAGACGGCTCCGTCGACGCGCAAAAACGGACACCAAAGCCCAGCGAAACGGCGTCAAACCCGTCAAAACGTCGAGCGAGTGAGCGGAGGCATCACTTGAACATAGCAGGACGTCGCCTCAGTCGACACAGGGGAGCAAGAAAAACGGAATGACGACAGCCCGTAGCAGCCTTCCTAAGGATCATCCGCCATCTAGAGCTCCTTCCTAGCTCTGAAAGCCTTTGATTGACGTTATTTTCATTTAACCAACACTCAGGTGATGTTTAAGTCCCTCCCCTTCATCTTTAACTTTTCGTTTCGAGAAACGTTGAGATATGTTCATCACATCTCAACAAGCACCGGCCGAAAGTGAAAAGAATTCGGCTCACTTAAGTGGACAAAGAATAACGCGTGGAAATATTTGTCCCCTTTTTTTTACAGCAATTGCATCACTTCCTGCACGGACAGGAAGAAGAAAAGCCAGAAGCCATTTTAGAAAGCTGGAGGAAACCATTTCATTTCCCACCAAATGCTATTTAACCATTTCACAGCCTTTGTTTCACTGCTTTATTGAATTAGCAACATCATCATCATGTTTGTAGATGACTCCCACTTTACACCCTTTGATCAAAAATGCACAAGATTAATATGTGAAACAGCAATTACTATATAATAGTGATCGACCAATCTCTCCGGATAACATTCACCTTCATGGTTAGATTTACTGTTTGAAAATAACTGCCGCAGCCATCTTAAAGACAAAAGCTTCGGGATAGAATCAAATTCAGAATAACGTGCCATATAAATTATCCAATAAGACAAAGCCAAGAAAAAAAAATACAGAACATACTTTATTCGAAACAGCATGAATACCAATGTACAGTTGCCAATTTTGTGCTTCTCAAAAACAGTGAAAATTTAGGTCCACAACACAGCTAGCAACTTTGTTCCAATGTCCACGATGTTGCGAAGTCTTTTTAAAAATCCATACAAAAAGTCGCCGTCCAAAAAAAAAAAAAAAAAAAAAAAAGGTTTCCGCTTGTCAAAAATTGCCATCTTCACGTTAAACAACGCTATCTTCACGTTTTAATGCAGTCTCCATTGTCAGCGAAATCCAGTTGAATGGGGTCTTGATGAGACAAAAAAAAAGAAGGAAACATTTCATAAGCCCACAGCACATGTCAAATGATCACTCACTGTCCCACACTTGGCAAAAATTGGAACGTAGTCAAATCTTAATAAGTGTTCGGGAAAAAAAAAAAACAATTCAACAATTGACCACTAGAGGATTCGTGGTATGGCCAAGACAAAACCTCGAAGTTTTATTATACCTACTGGAATAATATTCAACAGCAGTCACCGGTCATGCCAGAAAAGTTGAATTCAACAAAAAATAAAATAAAATGGAAAAAACATGGGCAAGTAACTCGACAGTCGAGAAAGTCAATGGTTTAGCTACGGCGCACTTCAGATTCAAGACAGTTGGGTTACCGTTTTTAGGACTTGCAAATCAGTTGAGCAAATATTTTCAGCCGCTAATGACCTCGGAACAAAACCTCAGGTTTGAGTTTTATTTGGATTAAAAAGGAATCATTTCCTGCCATTGAGATTTTCCGCATAATGTTTCATCGCGATTATGAAAGTTCTTGAACTGAGATAGCACAAGTAGACCACCAGGTTGTCTTGGTTCATCAAAGTATTTTTCCACTTTAAATGTCGGCCTCATCTAATCTGATATAGAAAAGGATGGGATGCCATTGGTTGATGGACAACAACATGAAATTTGCACCCCCCCCCCAACCCCTCAAAAATGGAGTTCATTTATGATTTGCTGTGATAAAAGTAGACAAAACATATTTTACAACCATGAACTCGCAACTATTCCTTCCGTTTATTACAATTATTAGTTTCCGAGCCCAGTACTGTTAAAAATCCAGCAGTGTTTTTCAAAATCAATGGCGGCAAATACTTTTTCATTCAGAGGGAACGCTAAATCCACCACCTTTCCAGAAGGGTGTACAGTTCAGTTTAAACCAGCGGCGTGTGGTGGAACTCACCAGTAAAAAAAATAAAAATCATAATACACCAAACATGTGCAGTCCCCAAACAAAAAGGGAAAGGGCAACTCCGGCAATTTGTAGTTTGGAACGGTGCTTCATTTGTTACGGGCTAAGGTGGACCAATCAAGAGACAGCAGTGCCTGGCTCCACCCCCAATTCAACCAGCACTCAACAGGTGTGCTGAGAAGTGGGCGGGTTTGTGATTGTTCTGGCAAACTGGGCCGAACCGTGTACATCTCGTTGAGATGACGCTTTGCGAAGAATTTTTATGCTGCAAATTAGCCAGGGCTGTTGCAAGGCTTGAGAATTGAAGGTAAACGTCAATTGAAAATGTTGTGAGTTAATGGACAGTCATCTTGGGAGGGAAAAAATAGTTTCAGGATTCCATTTAAAAGGATCACTTTTTCTAAACCAAAGATACAACTAGGGGGTGAGGGGAGAAAAATAAAACACACAAAAACAAGAACTTACAGAGCTGTCTTCTTTTGATCCCAATTTGAAAAATCCTGCTACCAGCCCATGTCTCCTCTGTGGAAGAAATGAGGACAACATTAAGTGATATCCAATGAACGAGTGAGCTGATATTAAAGTGTTAACTTTGGCTGGATCATTACTGCCATTAACAGGTGTGTGTTTGTGCTGGCAAAGTCAAATTCATTTTCAAAGAGGGTCAGACAAGGTGGGCAAAACATTTTCAGACTCCTTAATCGTTGCTTGAGTCGTGAAAATGAAGACTTAGTATTTGAAGAACTAAAAAGAATCTTAGGTGACATGGCGATTGGCTGGCAACCAGTTCAGGGTGTCCCCCGCCTACTGGCCGAAGACGGCTGGGATAGGCTCCAGTGTGCCCCTTCACCCATGTGAGGAGAAGCGGGTCAGAGAACGGAGAGATGTATGTTACATATTTGCAAAGAAGGTTCCAAAACAAAACGCCATTTACAATAATGGCCATTGCGTTTGGTTCCATATCAGTACCTTTTGTTGATTGTGTTCATGTGATGTCACTTTTGTGTTCGTCTCGCATGCTGAGATTTCTATTAATTTTGACGACCTTTCCACTAGGGGTGCCCCAGTCGATCAGCCGGCATTGATTGGGATTGACACAGACGTCCTTGATTTTGTATATACATGGGGGGGGGTTGTGATGGGACGATCTATTAAAATGAAGCCGATCTTGTCCACCGATCTCATTTACCTTCACAGAGGTCTGAAAGTCAGTCAGTGTCCTCAACTGCTGTGAGATGACTAATGGGCTTCATTTTTACTTGCCAGAACTACTAATGTACAGTTAAATCAACCTGTTTGTATATACTGTAATCTCACGTGTTTTACAAAAAAAGATCAGAATATTGAAGGTGTATGCTGTTGGTTATGGGAAAAAAAAAACAACAACAAAAATCGTCTTTGTCAAAAATCTGGATCGGCAGGTCAGATTTCTTTTTTAAGATCAGTGACGGGCCAGATAATTGTGATCCATGTACGCCTACCATCCACTGTCACTGGTATTGTAATCATCGAACAGTGGACCAATGAAAACTATCTTGAGTCCGCCCTCATACTGAATACTCAGCCATTTGCGGTTGGAGTGCGCACGCGTGATGGCTGCCTAAAGAAAGTAACATATAAGTTCGTCCACGTTGCGGTTGGCGCCTGCTTAAGGAGCATTTGAGAAAGAAAGTAAGCGTGTTGAGTTGAATTTAATGAACATAGGGAACAAGTGCCATAAATACAGCCACCCCTTCATTGCGAAAACACACACCGTCTCTCTGTAGTTTGTTGACCGTGAGCCCATGCATTCCCGGCACTCTTGCATGTTCCAAGTAGTAGGCGAATTTGCCTTGTGTGACAATTAAGAGACTGATAAATTGTTCTGGCACGTTATAACTGGCTTTAGGACACAAAAACCATCTACTAATACTAAAGGTAAATAAAATACTTTTTAAAATGTCCATCTGTATGACCTTTTCTTCGCAAATATCCAGAATCGTAACACAGACTCGTGGCTACTAATACAGAGAGGTCAATGTATGTACAAATTTGTTTTTATGGCTAACTTTAGCAGGAGCGTCTTATAACCAGGAGCGTTTTGTAGTCTGGGAATGACGGTAATTTAGCAATCAGTTGCAAAAATCACAACAAATGAAAAATGCAAGAAATCATAGCACATGTGGTATAACAGCGAAAATGTTTTGGCAACATCGTAGTTATGAAATTGTACATTACCAAAAATGACATCAAACTAGCACACTTTTCGAATTCGGTACTCACCTGTTCAAAGTGTTTAATTTGCAGCTCATAGCCTAAGAGTATTTTGAAAACATGTTTTCGGTATTTGAAAAACACTTACAATTCTACTCTGGAGAGAAAATCGGACAAATCCATCCACAACGTCTTCGTAGCCTCGACATCAACCCTTTAAAATACAAAAAGTTGAGTTACGAAATGATACAAGCCAGCCAGTAGCACACCCTAGTGGCTACATGTAAGAGGCAGCAAATCTAATTCTAAACATTGGAAAAGGATGAAAAACCACATACCATTTTCCTTGGCTCAGACGATCTGATCTTCTATACCGCACTGCGTTATCGACCAAATGGAACCCCTTTGAAATACAAAATAATTGTAATTTCAGAAGCATGATCATTTAAAAAATATATATTTTGCTTCTAGATATTTCATGTAATATCTCCAACTTGCAGTTAAATTGTGTTTAATTATCATGGCAACTTGCTTAGTTAGCGGGGAAATGTTTAACATCTCTTGGGGGATTATTATTTTTGCGCTCTATGGTCCAAACCTATAGGGAATCCGTGAGCAACGATATTTTTCCCCAATGTAGAATAATTCTTCCATTCAACAATATATAGTTGGAGAGTCACTTCAAGTTAAATATTTTACCAACTTGTAATTGTCTACAAGTGTCACTAACCAATAGTCTGTCTATGGGATTGGGGTTTTACGCATATTTAGTAATTGTTTCCATTTTGGTGCAATATTTCAAGTTAACTCAACATAAATGTGTGTTCATATTCTCTAATATAATGCCTTAAGGGTTGCTTGCAGGTTTAATGTGACACAGCGATGCAAAATGTATGGCAAATTTGAAATAAAATCTCCATGCAGCCCTTAAAGGGTTAAAAGCCAACACCCTATTTTATATATCCATATATATGAAGTATTTTCACATGTAGGGCTTCATTTGCTGAACATAAGTGCAATGCATATGGGGAGTCCTCAGTTAATCTTCTGTGGTAAATCTGTATTTAAGATTTTTTTAAATTGTTTTAAAAAATGTTTTTTTAAACATTAAATTGTGCAAGACTTTGAAAAATCTTTTTACGATGCATGTTCAATTGCATAATAGATTATGTGGGGGACACAACGTGTCTTTTTTGCCATTTAATAAAATTAACAATTCGACGAAAACCCTTAAAAATTATTATAAAAAGGGAAAATCGTCAAAAGACACAAACCAACAAAGGATTTGCCACAAAGCACCAGTACGCGGTTTAAAAACTAAACATTTGCCGATTTTTAGGCTTTTATTCGAGAAAACCCACACAAGGGCATTTGTCCCTTCAAGGACAAAGCAAATTTTAAATGCGTAGGTTGAAGGGACAACAAGAAAACTCGAGAAAAAGACCCTTCGTCAAATACCATCGATGTAAATACAATGTAAAGCGAGCAAACAAGTGATTTTACACCAAAAGCTACTCAAAATCGAGCGAATTTAGTCGTTTAGGTCGTTGTCTTTATTACAGCCAGCACACCATGGCCATTTTTTACAACACTGCGTCTACCAGTCGTCCTTTTCCACCATCTTGCCTCGTCCGCCCGGTCGACGCGCTTTCCCGCCTTTTAAAGTGTATTGGGGGAATAGTTCTTACCAACTCCCTCGGATGCGACTATCCGCCGTCGTCTGACCCTCTCGGCGTGCTGTTTTCTGGCCATTTTCGCTGTTTTGGTGACCGTTTGGGCGGCGAGGCTCGGGCGCGCTGTCTCCTCGATGTTGTTCGCATGGCTTCTCTGTGGCGTGTGTCCTTCCTCTCCGCCTCCCGACCAGCTCATATCCTTCGCCGGCTCTGCCCACTTTTTGCCTCGCAGCAACGTAAGCGAAGCTCCACTTCCTCTCCTGCCTTGTTTGTGCGGCGAGAGCAATGGCCGCCACTGAAGCCTGCTAACATCGTCGTCGTCGTCTCGTTGTTTACTGACGCTACTGGACTGTGAACACACGCTGTCTATACTCCTATTTCATGAAAGTAAAATATTTTTACAATTACTACAAGGAAAGCTAACAGAGATTACTTAAAAGAAATGTTTAACTGACAGTGACATACAGTACTTTCTTGACAGGTTTCAATAAGACAGTTCCAATTGCATATTAGCAACAAGCACTTTAACATTTTGAACAATCTCTTTGTTTTGCCAGGAATAAGTCTACATTTAAGGTATTTGGTTCATTTTCAAACTGCTACATTAAATATTTCCTTACATTGATTAGGGACGTGGCAATAAAATTAAAAACTTTCTTTTTCCAGTCAGACCAATGTCACCGGAAAGAGGTGGAATAAAATACCAGAACGGTGCTTACATTTGGGTAGAATGCTAAGAATTAAGGACTTTATGACATTTCAAAGGCCTCAAAAAGTAGGCACAAATGTCTCGAACTGTCATCATTGTTAGAATTGGGACAAAGAAAAGCAATGAAAAGCATTTTGAGTAAGGATCAACATAGGGAATTGACTATGCGTGCCATAAAAGCTAGTACAACTTTGTCTCCATCCCCCAAAACCCCCAAAATTGGTGGGGATAAGTGGATATAAATAATCCAGCTAGCCTTTCAGCCCTTTTTGGGCGGTCAACAGGGAGTTATCCTGCCATGCATAGATTAAACATCAAAATACTGCACGAAAATAATCAAAGTGAAAGTGAGGCTGAAACGACAGTGAAACGTTTGCCAGTTATCATGATGGTTTCATTTTGTTAAATAATGAACTAGTGTTGTCAGTTAGATAAGAGATAGTTTGCTTTGTTTGTCATTTTCACCTTAATAAATGTATGCCTGTGAATGTTCTCGTTCATCCAGGTCAGATTCAGAAAACTTTATTTATCCCCGTGGGGCAATTAGAGGTCATCATACAGCCAGGGTCCCCAATTCTTTTGCGGCTGAGAGCTACTTCTTGGCCGTTGATTCGTGCGAAGGGATCCCAGTTTGAAACATGCTTCAGAAATAACCAATTTGTTCAAATGACGTTTCGCATGTTGAACATCTGTGAACAATTTCATAAAACATGAATTTCTTGAATATTTATGTGCAGTATTTTGCTGCAAAAACCTAAGTTCAATAGTTTCCTGGAAATACAAGTTGGGCTTTTCATATCAATACAGTCATTGAGCTATAAGCTAACGTAAAGTGACTTCGGAAACAACCTGCATTCTCAGGGCATTGACTGGATTCCAATTGGACTGTTAACACGGCTGCGTGACCGAGATATGTGAGCGAACGAGAGTGAAGTGAACCATTGTGAAATAATTAGTCGGTGACTCTTTGGCCACACATTTACCGACGTACTGCTTCGGTAAAACTGAAACCCTAAATCCGGATTTGAAGCTCTACAAGCAATATACTGTACTTTGTCATTTGTTATTGAACCACAAGCCACATGACAAGATTGTCAAGGAAGGAGTAGATTGCCACAAAGACTGTGAAGGGCCAAAGAATAAATGAGTGATGGCCAAAATGGGGTCTTCTTGAGTTTTCTTGGCAACAAAAGAGACTTTGATGCCATGAAAGTCTTTAGTTTGAACGGAAAGTGACCATTTGGGTCATCGGCAAATGCTGCTTTATGCTATAATAGTTAATGGACAGGAAAACAATGTCAAAATCTAAACAGACTCCCTATCATTAGTCCCACCACAGTACAGTATTCATCAAATCATGGCCATTTGAAGCTAATTTTATAAGCAAATTCCAATGGTGGCACCCAAACCTTGCTAACTGGCTGTGGAATCAATGCAGCATTTTTTCGTTGTCGGCTCTCAAGAGGCTGCGGTATACACTCCGCCCCCGTTGCTAACCAATGAGATGTTTTGACGCCACGGCGCATGAGGAAGAGTTCTTCCAAAATAGTCTTCCGCCTGGCAACAGCACTGGCCCGCCTTTGTGGGCTGTACAAATGTCGTCCCTGTAAACTGAGTGAACACAGTGGCCAGTCAAACCGGTTTGGGGGGGGGGGTAAGTAAGTAAATGCTCATTGAACATGGGTTTCCGGTATCACTGTAGACACGCACACAGTGGATATAAAGACGTCTACACATCCCGTTTTGTCAATTTTGGGGGGATTTCAGGTTGTGGTGATATTTAAAAATAAATAAATAAATAAGACAAGGATCAACCATTTCAAAACGTTTCCACCATAATTGTGAACTACTCGTACAATTCGGTGAATGTGCTTTTTCAACACAAGAAGTAAAAATAAACGACTGAGATAATGTGATTGCAGAAGTGTGCACACCCTCTTATAACGGGGGCTCTCGCTGTGTTCAGAATTAACCACATTCTTGTTCTATTATGCTTTTTCTTACATTTTTTTTTTCGACCAAGAGCAATGAAGTGACTTATATTGGAAAGTACAGTATTCATAATTCCCACCCCGGTTTTAGCTGAAGAAAAACAGCCTCAACGTTGCTTGCACCATTATCCTTCAAATTAGGTATTGTATTGTGTCGGTGATGGGCGGTGTTGCGTTTGCGCCAAACACATCTTGAGGTATTATGGCCGAAAAGTTCAAAGTTGGTTGGAAAAAGATTTCCAATCATTTATCTTGGTCTCACTTATAAATAACAAACACCTGACAGTTGAGCTGCGGTGTGTACACTTTTCATATTCACCAATGGCCTGTATTGGTCCATGAAAGGCATTGTCGTAAAAAAAATCCTCAAAGTAAAGATGCCCATGTAGTGTATTTTGTAGCTACACAAGATTACAAATTCACAGCTCCCGTTGCCTTGCAAACACAACACAAAAGGGATTGGTTTAAAGTTTCTAAAAAAAACTCCCTACCATGCATCAGGTAACAATGCAGGTTTCATGGTTTCTCGTCACACCTTACCTGCCATGCCAAAAATTCATTTGCAACCTAATTTCAGTCAAACAACAGAAATATCTCACCTCTTAACCGATAATTAATTTAATTTAAACCTGTAATTACGGGATGGTTGTCGGATTACGAAACACAAGGAAGTTTTCTTGAATTAGTTCAGACGATCTTTCAAAACCGATTTGAATGGTGCAACGTCATCAAGGAACTGTGTGCACAAAGGTCAACACTGTTCCATCGCTAGCTCCTCCTTCCGCCAAAGGTTGCTTCCCATTACAGCAAACGACCTCCAAAGAGAATCGTGGTGCGAGGTTGCGGGGGGGGAGTTAACGTGCACATTAGGCAGCAATTTGTCCCTTTGAGATTAGATACTTTTCGAAAATAGTGCGAGAGAATATTTAACCACAAGAAGGACGCTTCGATGGAAAGGCACAGATCGGGTTGCAGAGGGGGGGGGGGGGAATTACATCTGCAGTTGTTTTGTACTGCCATCTGGCGGGCTCCTAAAACACAACACATACGAATAATAGGGTCTTGAGTTTTACATGTGTCCTACATGACAAAAAATATAATAAAAATAATAAAAGTCATAATATATTGTTAAATGACACTGACTCAGAAATTCACAAGGACAATAACTTTTGTTACAGCTCTCGGGACGTGTCTTGATAAACTGCGTATATGTGCATACTATTTTCGAGGCACAGTATCCTGCTTATTGATTTCACGAGGTGCTTTTGTCACATAAGCAGTAAAGGTTTCAATAATTTACAGGGAAGCAATTGCAACATATCATTTAAAAGGACCACGAAGCTGTCGTTCTGACGCTGAGGTCGAACCAGTGACGTCAGGGGCGGATATGGCTATCCTATGTTAAATATAATTTTTCCAAATGAAAACATTGACTTAAAACAAATAATGTATGTATATTCTTCTATCTATGCCGTGGAGAACAATTTAATGCACTGATACAAGCCGACGGACTACATGATTAACTTTTTTGTTTGGTGGTGTGCCGTGACAGAAATGGTTGCATTTCTTTAAAAAGATTAAATCTTTCATTCCGACGTTGACGTGAAACCGGTGACGTCAATCGTGGATGATGGCAATTCCGAGTCTCTCTTGAAGTGGTCACTGAACTGCTACGTCACACATTTGGAACAAGAGGGCCGGTCTATTGAGCGTTTCCGGAGGAGGTGGATAATCCCAATCTCCTAATACGACCGACCACAAAGGTATTGCCTCCGACCCGGCACAAGGACTGCGGTCAAGCCAGCCTCCACTCGCAATATCGAAATCAAGTGAGCCGCCACTGCTATTGTCAATACTGTGCATTACGGTAATCTGCCGCTAACGAGCGGCGTTGGTCACCTTCAAAATAAAAGTGTCTCCACTAATGCATAAACGTCATTTGTTTGGGTTGAAAGAAATTAATAAAAATATCAAATAAAGTATTTCTTGGCTGTCAGCTAACAATACGCTCACCCCGGAAGAACATGAACTCTCAGAAAAGCACAAAAAAGCATTCTCAAGTGGAGATAGAAAATAAAGTCAATGGTAATTCTACATCAATTTCACCTGATAATTTTTGAAAAAACTTTTGAAAAAATTCCTAAAAATTAAGTTTTCGTTATCCCGTGAGGGCTGTAGGTCTGGGGGTAACTACCGCACTCCGGCTATCCAACGCGACCACTCTCGTCCAAATCTGATGTCGCATTTGGGAATAAAAGGCCTCTGAAATGTGGCAAAATGACCTTATTTCTGACATGGTGGCCTGAATGCCTAACATGTTGACATTTTCGACCGTTTTGAAAAAATTCCTAAAAATTAAGTCTTCGTTATCCCGTGAGGGCTGTAGGTCTGGGGGTAACTACCGCACTCCGGCTATCCAACGCGACCACTCCCGTCCAAATCTGATGTCGCATTTGGGAATAAAAGGCCTCTGAAATGTGGCAAGATTACCTTATTTCTGACATGGCCTGAATGCCTAACAGGTTGACATTTTCGACCGTTTTGAAAAAATTCCTAAAAATTAAGTCGTCGTTATCCCGTGAGGGCTGTGGGTCTGGGGGTAACTACAGCACTCCGGCTATCCAACGCAACCACTCCCGTCCAAATCTGATGTCGCATTTGGGAATAAAAGGCCTCTGAAAAAGGAAAATATCACCTGGGTTCTGACATGACATTTTCGACCATTTTGAAAAAATTAATTTCATTATGTCGATCGAAATTGAGCTTCCCCTCCTTTACAGACTAGCATCTGCCACTGCTTTCAACATATACACAAACACAAATTAATACACATTCACAAATTTATTTACACAATTTTACACTCATGTACATATTCATAATGTCCATATACACACATTTATAATGTACACAATTTTACACTCATGTACATATTCATAATGTCCATATACACACAGACACATGTACACACATTTATAATGTACACAATTTTACACTCATGTACATATTCATAATGTCCATATACACACATTTATAATGTACACAATTTTACACTCATGTACATATTCATAATGTCCATATACACACAGACACATGGACACACATTTATAATTTACACAATTTTACACTCATGTACATATTCATAATGTCCATATACACACATTTATAATGTACACAATTTTACACTCATGTACATATTCATAATGTCCATATACACACATTTATAATGTACACAATTTTACACTCATGTACATATTCATAATGTCCATATACACACAGACACATGTACACACATTTATAATGTACACAATTTTACACTCATGTACATATTCATAATGTCCATATACACACATTTATAATGTACACAATTTTACACTCATGTACATATTCATAATGTCCATATACACACAGACACATGGACACACATTTATAATTTACACAATTTTACACTCATGTACATATTCATAATGTCCATATACACACATTTATAATGTACACAATTTTACACTCATGTACATATTCATAATGTCCATATACACACATTTATAATGTACACAATTTTACACTCATGTACATATTCATAATGTCCATATACACACAGACACATGGACACACATTTATAATTTACACAATTTTACACTCATGTACATATTCATAATGTCTACACACACACACACACACACACACACACACAGACACACACACGCGCGCACACACACACACACACATTTACAAATTTATTTACACAATTTTACACCCATGTACATATTCATAATGTCCATACACACACGCACACACACTCAGATATATATAGACGAAGGTCTCCTAGGTGTCCAATTCACACTCATGGCTCACATACAACGCATGACCAATTCCCTGTTTTTGCCTTTGCCAAGCTCTCCACGGTCATTCCAAGGCATTGCTCGTGATACCACCTTTCACATTCGTCACACTGTATCTATATAAAGGGGAAAAATAAACAAACACACAGCATTATAAAACAACCTATTGCAAAATTATGTATCGGGCATCTTCCAACCAGAATAACTCTAAGTTGTTTTTACAATTCAACATACCACATATTTAATTTTTTCTGACTTGAACTATTCCAATTTAAACAGTGTATGCAAACCATCGTAATGGGAATATACATATTCTTTTTCAGCAAATTTGCATAGTAGCGTTTTTAGAATAGACATGGATGAAGGAGTCAGATGTAATAGAGAGAAATAAAAAACGCTGCGATTTCCTGGAAGAATGCGAAGGCATGACAAATGTGTGAGTTCTTCTGTGAAAGTCTGGGCTGAAAGGCAGGAAACATTTGGATTGAGAAGATGATACAGTCTGGCCGTATCTCTCACACACACACACACACACACACACACAAACTTAACATCTACCACTTAACATCTACCGAGGCCGTATGTGGCCCACAATGTGAAATGAGTTTCACACCCTTGCTCTACACCTATCAGTGTTAAAACCATACAGAAAACACCCTGTTGCCTCACACCAGACCTGTATAGGAGAGTTTATAGCAAGATAATCTGGATCATCCTTCTCTGCCTCTTTCCTCTGCCTGTGTGTGCTGTCAGAAAATTAAACTTGGTGACTTTATGTTGTTGTTGTTGTGCAATCCTTTAAAATAAACCAACATGCAAAGGAACCGGTAGTTTAATGCGGCAAATTTACTTCTAGGTTCCTTTAATGGGGATAACAAAATATGAAGATAAATTAATTGTGTGTTCTTGCAATGTAAAACTCACCCAGTCAATCAAAGGAGGACCTGCTCCAGGTGGTTTGGCCAACGAGCACATGGCACAGTGCATGGTGGGATCAAATACTACAACATGATGAATCATCATTTAATGTACATTTAAACATACATACTTTTTTTGAATGGGTGATCAGTATAAACTAACCAACCCGATGCTGCCAGTATTTCCAATCCAAGTCTTGTTCTCTCATTGGCCATTTCTTTCGGTGACGAATCAAATTTAATATGTGGAATCTTTGGAAATGTTTTCATGAGCTCTGCGGCAATCTGAAACACAAAGTGATTTTCTTCAAAATTGTTTGGAGTGAACAATTTAAAAACACAGATTATACAAGGATGCAGTGTGTTCCCATTTCTTTTTTAAATGAAACACATCATATAGACACAGATAATACACAAGCAGAGGCCATTCTATATTATTGGAAGAGTTCTACTTGCCAAGGTAACAATCACACCGCAGCTGGATGAATCCTGCTGTGTGGGGTGGGCCAAACATCCTCCTTTCCATTCTTTATCCTCCCACTCTGCTTTTCCGTGGTGCGTTTTCCGCATTGTTAAGAATTCACTGGATGTTTGATGAAGGAGACAAGATTAAAAACTTTCCCACTGTGAAAATTAGTCTTACTTTGGTTTACATACATTGAATAGCCTGAAGAGTTGATGAGAAAATATTCACATCTGCGATACAGGTGGCACAATTAAGTTTAGGTGTAGGCTAAGATATGTCAGGACCACATCTACACATTCTGCAGTGGTGAAATCATGGAAGTATAAATACCGGAATCTTTTGGCTGCAATCGTGGAATCGTTGACCTCTGTGTGACACTGAGCGGCATCCACCAGATATACTGTTCCAGTATCAGCATTTATGTACTGGAAAAGGTGTAAAAAGAAATCCGAGGTTACACATGCATTGTTATATATTTAGGGAAAGTGACATACGAACTAGAGGTTGCAAATTGTCAATACTCAAAACTTAGAGAAAACACCCTTGTAACTATTGTAGGCAAGGAATGCATTTATTTTTCTTTTCCATGTGAATACATGAACTGCACTCACCAGAAGTTTCCAGTGGTTATTGTTTACATTTACAAAGGATAAAATTCCCTTGTAAGAGTTCAGGTTTTCCTGTCAATGCAAAAAAAAGATTAAGTCTTATAACTTACATTCATCGATCTAGTAAACACATGATGGTTTTGAGAGCTATCCCCCTAATTGGCTTGGGGGCCCTTCCCCAGGTCATAACAATACCTTCGGGAAACAGTGCCGTGGAAGCGTACTCTTGTCCCCAGAGATGATCAGTTCAGCAGTGTAGTAACTCATAAGATAAAAGCTCCTCATCACTCTGAGTTTCTTGGCCAAAACGTGAAACAATCCTTCAATGATCTATGTAGAAGAGCAATATTTTTGTGACATTGTTTTTCAAATGAGTATTTAATTATTGTACTTAATCATTATAAAAACAAAATGAGAACTGCACCTCGCCAGTGAGCCACTCACTCATGAGGTCGGAGTGAACATAGCTCACTGTGCCGAATAACCATGTCAGAACCCAGGTGATATTTTCATTTTTCAGAGGCCTTTTATTCCCAAATGCGACATCAGATTTGGACGGGAGTGGTCGCGTTGGATAGCCGGAGTGCGGTAGTTACCCCCAGACCTACAGCCCTCACGGGATAACGAAGACTTAATTTTTAGGATTTTTTTCAAAACGGTCGAAAATGTCAACCTGTTAGGCATTCAGGCCATGTCAGAAATAAGGTCATCTTGCCACATTTCAGAGGCCTTTTATTCCCAAATGCGACATCAGATTTGGACGGGAGTGGTCGCGTTGGATAGCCGGAGTGCGGTAGTTACCCCCAGACCTACAGCCCTCACGGGATAACGAAGACTTAATTTTTAGGATTTTTTTCAAAACGGTCGAAAATGTCAACCTGTTAGGCATTCAGGCCATGTCAGAAATAAGGTCATCTTGCCACATTTCAGAGGCCTTTTATTCCCAAATGCGACATCAGATCCGGACGAGAGTGGCCGCGTTGGATAGCCGGAGTGCTGTAGTTACCCCAGACCTACAGCCCCTCACGGGATACTGAAAACTCAATTAATATCAGGTGAAATTGATGTAAATTACCATTGACTTTATTTTCTATCTCCACTTGAGAATGCTTTTTTGTGCTTTTCTGAGAGTTCTTGTTCTTCCGGGGTGAGCGTATTGTTAGTTGACAGCCAAGAAATACTTTATTTGATATTTTTATTAATTTCTTTCAACCCAAACAAATGACGTTTATGCATTAGTGGATACGCTTTTATTGTGAAGGTAACCAACGCCGCTCGTTAGCGGCAGATTACCGTAATGCACAGTATTGACAATAGCAGTGGCGGCTCACTTGACTTCGATATTGCGAGTGGAGGCTGGCTTGACCGCAGTGCACAACTGAACCAGCGACCACTTTCTCAGGATCAAATGCAAGTTAATATTTAAATTACTGGAAATCCGGATTCGAGCCGAGATGTTATTTTGTGTCCCAAGGTGTCTTCATTGTGTAAAATAGGGGGGAAAACGTCAGTCCCTATAATGTGACAGCTGTCGTCGCGTACGTGACGTCTTTTTTGGGGGGCGGAAGGAACTACCATTTGTTTTGCGTTTCGGCTCAATGGCGACATTTTATTTCGCCCTTACTTTAATCGTGGCGACGTTTTGGAGGGCGGGCGGCGAGCCCCGAAGCCTTTCTTTTTCTCCCGTCTGGCCGACGAACGTGACGTCGGCGGCCTCGGGATCCGTCAGCCTTCCACACGATGACGGCGGCCACAACAACGGCACCCACGCGGCCGTCGGTTCTCCAACGCCGTCCATCATGACGCACCTGCCCACGCTGAAAGTCATCATCATTCTCACTTGCGTGGTGACCGGCGCTCTCATCACCTGCCTGCTCTTCAAAGTGGTCAGGTAGGTAGGGGGCGGGGGAGGGGGGGGGGGCGTTTGGGTCGACTGGGACAGATTTCGCCAAGGCTGGCCAACTTTCTTCTTCGAGCACATTTCATACAAGGCAACTCGATGTGCGTCACACGACGAAAAGCACGACATCTAAAATTATTTACAAGCGGAACAGTTCACATTTAAAAGGCAAAGAATGAACAAAACTTTTCAAGTCAAAGCAAAGGGAAGACATTAAAAGCGGCTTTCAAATGTGTGTAGCCCCATTTGACCCTCCCCACCCCCAAGCATTGAATGTAATATTCTAAAATAGATTATTATACAGTATATGTTATTTTCTCATCTTTCCTATGTATAAATCAAGCCCCCCTTTAGAGCCACTAGAGAAAATATCCAGGCGGTGTCCATGTGTTGTCTTTTTTTTTTCTGAAATTACTAAATGGTCATAGAGTAAAAAATGACCTTAGTCTCGGGAATTATTGGGAGGCGAAAAGCATTCACTCCTTTGGCAGCCCTCCCATGCTTGTACGTACTGCAAAGATTTAGAATATTAATGTTCATCTTGAAAGAGTTGAGAATTTGAGAACAGTTGATCACCCGAGCTAGAGAAAGTGCATGCACTCAAAATCCTTCTTTGAGAATTCTTATCTAACCAGAGAATCGTTTTAATGCATTCAAAGGACACCGATACGAACATATTGTAAATCGCCATTTTTAATATTGTTTATTACGTCTTTGTGATGAAATGCGTCGCTCTGCGCTTCACGGTGATAAATTGGCCTGGTAAATCTCCTCTTATGAATGTAAATCGAAATACATTTGTGTTTCTCCACATAGTTTTAATCCTAACAAGCACAAAGTAATTTAGGAGAATCTTTATAAAGAATGAAGATTTGTTTTGATTTACAAGACGTGACAACAAAGATTTCTTGTGTGAGAATGCGATGGCCACTGTTGGTTTGACACCTGGGGACTGAAGACTTTTGTTTGTCTCAGGCCTCATTTGGCTCAATTTGGGAGCATGTGATTGTGTTGACTCCATGTGATGTTTGGCAATTTTGCGGAGCCTCGGTCGAAAAACCTTTTTCGTCAAGCGCCGCCGCTCTAAAATGAATCCTTTGAAACGCCGTCCATGTTTTTGGCCATCTTACAAACACGGCTGCCTTGCAGTAGTGTGCGGCTCACAGAATGGATGGTTGCGTCCATTTCATGTTTGTGGTGATTGTGAGAAGAAAAAAAAATTGAATTTGCATCTCAGTCCAGTGAAATGAGAATGATTTGATCTGTCATGTGGATTGGTTTTTTTTGTTTTTTTTCCTTACGTCCTTCATTCTCCTTTAAAGGTGTCTTCCTTTGCATCGAAAAACGAAAACTTTTCAGGGCGGGGATCAAATAATTATTTCATTTGCTGTCATTCAAAAATTTTAAACCATTTAAAATAGTGTCTTTAATGCGGTGATCATGACTCGTTTTTTGTTGTTGTTTTGTTTTTTTGACAGATCTGGGAGAAGAATCAGGAAAACCCGAAAGTATGACATCATCACGACCGCCGCAGAGCGAGTGGAGATGGCCCACCTCAATGACGAAAATGACGACGAGGATGACTCCACTTTGTTTGACGTCAATTACAGGTTTGCGCTTGAAAACGGAACTCCGAAGTTTCGCGACATCGGGCCATCCATTGGAAAAAAGCTACTTTTCTCTTTTCTTTGCATACAGCTCGGAGTACCGTATTGGCCCGAATATAAGACGGTGTTTTTTTGCATTGAAATAAGACTGAAAAAGTGGGGGTCGTCTTATATTCGGGGTCTATACTTTATACCCATTTACGACGCTAGATGGCGCCAGATATCATTGAAGCGAATGCTGAACTTGACTCCCCAGGCCAAAGCGAATCCCCGTCACGAAAAATAAAAATAAAAATAGCAGTAGCACGAAGAAGAAAAATAAAAAATAACGGTAAGAAAGAAAAGAGAAGAAAATAATAGAAGAGATGACAGAAAATGGAGAAACGTAGCGACAATCTGGAGAAAAGTGGGTCGAAGATCGGCCAGGTTCACCGGCAGCTGAGGAGAAGTTATGGTGTAAACTTCAAGATGCTTTTTCTCTCAAATATATTGTTATAAATCGTTAGTTTCAGATGTACTGTAATTATTTTTCTGTATAAAAATTAATTTGGTGTTCAAAAAGTCTTTTTTTCAAACTTGAATTTCGAAAAAGAGGGGGTAGTCTTATAATCAGGGCCGCCTTATATTCGGGCCAATACGGTACTATCTTGCATACATAAAATACGGGCAGTGGGCGGGGGACACCCTGAGCCGGTTGCCAGCAGGCCACTCATGGACGAACGACCATTCGCACTCACACTCACACCATTTCGAGTGCCCCATTAACCTGCCATGCACATTTTGCAAATGCGGGAGGAAAGCGGAGTACCCGGAGAAAACCCGCGCGGGCACGGGCAGAACATGCAAAAACACCACATAGAGTCTGGCAACAAATAGCCAATTTTCACTTCTCGCCTAACTTTGGAAGAAGAGCGGCTTTGAGCCTTGACACTTTGAAATCCGGCGCCAAGTCGCTTTATTTTGACGGTCAGACCGCGACCTCGTTTGCCTTTTGTGCTCTCAAAAAGTGCCCTTGGTGGACTGTTTTGAAGCAAACAGAAAAAAAGTGAAGCTCTCTTAGGTCCACGCTGACAAACTACGCTTGTAAAAACAAAAGGGGAAAAAAAGCCGTGGAGATCCGATGGGTGACGTCATGCTTCCCCCCCCCCTCCCCCCCCTTCCGTCCTATTGTTCCTTCACGTCCTGTTTGGCCGCCCTTCCTGCACTTTGCTTTTCGCGGGGCCTCGATTGAGATCCTTTTCTGCTTTCTTGCAGGTGAGTTTGCCAGGCCTTGACGTTTCCATCACCTCGTTTGCTTTTGGATCAACCTACGCGGCGTCTCGTCTTTCTGTCCCCCAACGGCTCCGGCCGGCCGGCGACTTGTTGAATCGTCTCACTTCACTTCACGCGGAAGGAACGATGTTGTTGTCGATCTGCGTTTGTCGTGCAGGCCGTCACGGCGCCACGGTCCAGAGCCGGGCGTTTATTGTTATTTTTTTTGTGGCAGACTTCCACAATTGACATCCTTTTTCATCAACAGATTGGGGACGCTTTTACTTAACAATTCAGGCTGTCAAAGTTTCATTTCGTATGTTATAATGTGACCCTTGGAGCATACGTGCCCAAATAATTTTTAACTTCCTGTCACAATTTCAATTTAAAAAATGAGCAATGTGCTTTCAGAATTTTTGTTTTCTTCATGTCTGTGTAGATTTTTCAGTTATCCCATTCATAGTAATAATGGGATGATCTAGAATCGAGGCAACTGGGTTATTGTATGGGTTTTTTTTGGGGGGGGGGGTTGTTTTTTTTATCCCTCCCAAGTTTTTTGAAAAAGTTCCAATACAATTTAAGCCACAATACGACGACACAAGCGATTCGTTTTCTTAAGACTTTGAAACATGACAATGCGCTTCGAATCGAATATTTGTTGTCTATTATTCGCATTCGTGCAAAAAAAGTTTGTGTTGGATTCCGCTGTTTGGTTGTTTGAAAAGCCATCGCTTTCAACCGTTATTCAACGTGAAAATGCGTCATCGCTGATTGTCCATTGGGGATGATACAAACAAGGCTGCAGGGTGGAATGTCCGACAAAGTTCAGAAAACACATTTTATGTCGTCTGGTGGCTCACCCCCCCCCCATCTGCAACCGGTCTTGTCTCATAGTCAAAAGTCGATCTGAAATCACAGCAAATGTGATGCGGTTTTGGCCAACTCTGCTGTCTCTTACAAAAAGCCAATTTTGCAGAGGCTTCCCTGAACGGTTTGCAAACGTGGCCTCCTTTGTTTCCTTTTGTGAAATAAAACCACCTTTTCCACTTTCTCTTGTTTTAGGATTTTTTTTATTTTTTATTTTTTTTACCCCACATGACATAAATACATTCATGTTGTCATCAGTGCACACGTCGATATAGAATAGAAAAGTTTACATCATTAATTTGCACATTCAGGTTCTTTTTTTTGTTTTTTGTTTTAGACAGGCAAGGTAAACATTGAACCAGGAACCCCTTTTATCTCTTAAAAATCAATTTCCAAACATGTAATTGTATGAGGAAGTGCTCTGCCCACACTGAAATGATGACGTGAGAATAAACTCATGTCATGTCAACGTTGCAATATTCCGACTTCCTTCTAATATCCTGCATTTAGGGGGTCGTTTTTTGGGGGAGGTATTCTAACAGCTTTACTGGAAATGTACTGTCATACTTTATTCTCTTCCAATTATGACTTCATTGAAAATGACATATTCACTTTTTTTCATCATTCAAATGACGCACACTTAATGTGACCATTTTGGTATTGTAATACTGTAATCTGAGTTTCCTTTTCGATTCAATTACCGCTTTCCTCAAATGACAACTTTGAAAAATGACTCACTTCTAATGTTCTAGTACCACAAAGTCGACAGTTGTTTGTTTCGTGTCTAATGAAATCATTTTTCTTCGTACCGTTTAAACATATCGGACATGTTTTGACATCAATCGATGCTCACACGGTATCGTACGTCGTTGTTGGCGGCCATTTTGTTGGAAATGCTTCCTAACGAACTGCCGTTTGAACGGACGCAGATGGGTTAAAGTGGCGCTTCGATGTCAAGCTCATTAAGCGACTCAACTCGAAGAATGTAGACCTCGTACATTCATTCCGAAAATTACATTCCAACCATTACAATGAAGAGGAAGACCTGCTGCTGTTCTTGACCATCTTTTTACTGCCGAGGTGACGAGGGGCAAAGCCTGCGCAAACACGGGCTGTGTGGACAGCTGCGACACCCCCCGACTTTGTTTCTCACGGAAACTCAGTGAAAATCCTCCATTCTGCCCTTTCTTCATTCGGCTCCCCCGGGTGATGCAGCACATTTGTGAAAGGGGGGCTTCTGTATTGAAAAGTTCACCATTTCGTCAGGGGCGGCCTGGTAGCCCAGTGGTTAGCACGTCGGCTTCACAGTGCAGAGGTACCGGGTTCGATCCCAGCTCCGGCCTCCCTGTGTGGAGTTTGCATGTTCTCCCCGGGCTTGCGTGGGTTTTCTCCGGGTGCTCCGGTTTCCTCCCACATTCCAAAAACATGCATGGCAGGCTCGTTGGGCACTCTAAATTGTCCCTAGGTATGAGTGTGAGCGTGGATGGTTGTTCGTCTCTGTGTGCCCTGCGATTGGCTGGCAACCAATTCATGGTGTCCCCCGCCTACTGCCCGGAGACTGCTGGGATAGGCTCCAGCACCCCCCGCGACCCTAGTGAGGATAAAGCGGTTCGGAAAATGGATGGATGGATGGACCATTTCGTCAGAGATGGCAGTGGATAGGACCGCTTGCAAGATTTCCATTCTGCTTTTAGTGCTGCCATCTGGTGGCAAACTGTAAACTGCAGGAGAAATATGGTTGGAAACTCATCACTTCAATCTGCATCGCTCATCTTCTCCACCCTTGGTTGCAACGACAGCGGTGCCTTGAGACTCGAGTGACCTGACTGACGAGTTTGGATTCACCGGATGCAATGAGTTTCTTGTCATTTTACACACACACACACACACACACACACACACACACACACACACACACACACACACACACACACACACCTATGAACCTCCCGAAGTGTAAACATGGCATTTCCTTCAAAGCTACTTCTCGCCCAAAAAAGACCATCCGATGCGCATCTTGAAATATTTTCAGTTGGAACGATTCAGTTGCACTTGTATATTTGGAATTAAAATAAAAAAGATTTTCCAATTCAAATTGTTTATTACACGACGACTAACAAACAATGCAAAACTCAATCGAAAACTGTTTAAGAAATACATTCTTTATCCTCTCCCCCCCAAAAAAATTTAATTACTGTAGCTTACTGAACCGATTTTACTGTCTTATCTGATTTATACTGCCCCCGGGTGGCCAATGTGTGCATATCAGGAGGAGCAGCACAATGTCCATTGAAGTGGAGTAAAATATGTAGCAAAAACAATGTGTTTTTTTTTTACATTCCGTTTAATTATAATACAGTATGCGTTTAAGAAGGTCTGTATTTTAGAGTGCTAATTGTTTTTTAAAAAATGGGTTGGGTGGGGGTTTCGATTGGGTAAATCACATTCCATTCATGGGGGCAGTTATATGATCGATGAATATTTTGAGGTGCGCAAATAAGAATTTAATTAAACTCTTATCTCAAGGCACTGCTTAGCGGGCTGCGCGCTTCAAGACAGTCCCGACATACGAGGCAATGAAGGGCGCACAATGAAGCGAGTGCTGCCGCTTAAGACGACGCGTTCACGAGGCACAAGTTACCGTTCAGTTACCGTGTACTTAATGTTTTTGTTTGATTGTTTCATATTTATGACCCGGGCAATGTTTTTAGACAAATAGTTGCCGCAGTTAGGACTCGTGTTAGAACCCGTTTCCACATTTGTGTTATTTCGCCACTGGAGGAATCGAACAGTGTCGTAAAGCAAGGACCGCCTGGACTTCTGTGCAAGGAATTGAGTGAGGCTCACTACTGGTACGCGGGCTCCCTCTAGCGGTACAGGAAAAAAAAAACATCACAGCCCAAGGGCAGTCCGGTTGTAATTACAGTATTGTATAATCTTTAAGAACTGCATACTTATAAAAACGCATTTAGGTATAATTTTGATTGAACTTGTGTATTTTAGTTAAATAATTAAATTTCCTATATTTAACCGGAGCTCATTGTGCATAATGTTACTGTGGCTTATAATATTTGAATTTTTATGAATTGAACCGGCGACTGAATGCTGGTCAAGGCGCTGCTACTTTTTTTAGTTTTGTTTTTTTTAGTTTGAGAAGCATCGCGTGTTGGGATGTGTCTTCACATATCCTTGTTCTGTTGTCCCAGTCAAAACGTCTTTATCAATTTAACCTAAAAAAAATTTAGCTACAAATTGGGTCACACCTCATTAACACAAAATAAGTTGTACGCACACATATTTAAAAAAAAAAAAAAGTAAATAAAAAAGGTGCTGCTGTGGGAGAAGCCCACATGGTCAGACCAGAAAGTGTTTCCATGGTGATCTTCCATTGGCTCGTTAGCTCGCTAGGTTGCTTCCGCTCTCCTTCGGAGGCTCTGGCTCCGCATGGCAACTGCCGGTGTGAAGCCGCAGCGCCCCCTGGCGGTGCAAATCCCTCAGCGTCCTAAACTCCAGAGGCATGCTGTGCGGGCTGGAACTGGACGTGTACTCGTATTTGAGAGTGTCGTAGTAGTGGTACTTGACGGCTTTGCCCGCCGCGTCGTGTGAGAAGGGCCAGAAGCCGTAGAGGTGGATCTCCTCGCAGAAGCGCGTCGCCATGGTGTACATGAGGAGCCCTGTGGTCGGACGCTTGATGTGGACATTGTTGGTCAGCCAGTAGCTAGAAATAAAGACAACAGCTTATTAACTGCACCAACTAAGCTCACCGTTTTGTTTGGGGTTGTTTTTTTTCTTCAATTAGCCGACAAAGAGCATCTCAAAATCTGAATGCCAAAAGTATTGGAACGGCCAGGTCAATTCCTGCGTTTTTGGTGTATGCTGATGAAGGCATTTGGTTTTCTGGTCAAAAGATGAACACGAGACAAGACTTGAAAATTCATTTTCATAGCATTTCTCTCCAGCTGTGTTGCGCAACAGAGGACAGACGCCCTTTTGTTTGAAGCCGCCCACTTTTCAAGTGAGGGAAAAGTCCTGCAACAGACATGATGAAATGAACTTCAACTGAACAATAGTTCATATTTGCTGGCATAAATTAAGCCTCGCTTGCAATCACTTCAGAGATGAGTCCAAAGGTTCCGGAACAAAGTTTTATGGAGCCCTGACACCAAAATGAAGCGCTAGCAAAGTTCCGTAAAAGTTGTAGTGTTGTCGATAGGCCATTTTTGTTTGGTGGCGTGCCTTGAGATTTATGAGGATTTATTTGCAGAAGCTAAAAATGCCTTTGAAAAAAGTACAGTGTGTTCTTGGTCTGTTTTTTTTTTTTGACCATTCAAACTCCCTGTAAAGTGAAACAAAACATGATGGTCAGCCCACACGCGTAGGTGTCGGGGTTTTTTTTTTTCTTTTTTCGTATTGACCAAAGCGTGGTTTGTTCCCTATGACGATGCGACGTTGACGGCGGACAAACATTCTCGGGAGTCTTGACCATTCGGGAGGCGGGAGGATTTCCCGCGATGCCAACCATATGCTAGCTGCACCGTGTTGATGTTTTATGATCCTATTTGGTTTAATCAAGCTCGCCCAGGTTCAGTGAAATACATTTAGGAAAAAAACAATTAAAAAAATCGGCAAAATCAGCATCGTATCGTTTTCCTCGGGTGATCAAAATTCCAAACGAGTTCTCGGGCAGCAGCTTGCCGCCCCCCCACCTTGGTTCGGTGAGACGAGTAGCGCCTTACCCTCTGACGGCATGCAGCAGGCGCAGCGAGGGGAAGGCGGTGCGCACGTCGGCCGCGTGGCGCAGGATGAGGCGCAGGGCCCACTCCACGCGCTCTTCCCCCCCTTTGGCCATGAAGGCCGGGATCCACAGCACGCTGCCGCTCAGGCTCCCGAGGCGCCGCGCGAAGCGCCGCCGCCACTCGTCGTCCACCAGATCCCGGAAAGCTCGCTGCACCACCGAAGGGTTCATGGTCACCAAGTCGGTCCGACGGCCCACGTCGTCAGCGTATTCCTCCACCGGTGCCAGGTTGCACCTTCAAACGGAGCAAAGTCGAAATGGGCAAAGCTGTCGTCATTCAGCCGCGTGATCGCGCCAAGCAGCTGGCCAAGCCAACCGTCATTATTATGCCCGGCGTGTCGGCGAGTCATGACCTTGACTCATCAGCATGCCGGAGACAAGAGACAAGAGACAGCGTACAGTTGGAGGGAGACGGAAAGAAATCAAGGAAAAGCAAAAGCTAATCAAAAGGTCGCGGCCCTTCTCCGGCATGCCATCCCGTCAGCTGGCCCGGGAGTGCTGACGTCCCGCTTGTCTTCACGCCAGGTGTTGCCCGAGCTGTCACCTTGAGTGGGGGGGGTGGGCCCGGAATAGCAAGCGGGACACTTGTTGTTGGAAAAAAAGGAAAAATCTCAAATAGGAACAAAAAGGTACTCAAAAAAATATGCAATATGCAAATCTGGCAGTGGCAAACTGTGCCAGTGCGTGGGTTTGAGTGTAGTTTTAAGTTTCAATATCACCAATCACCACTAGATGGCAGACATGTCTTAGGTGGGCTTCCACCGCGTCTTAAATGGCGCTCCAAAGCAGTAGGCCTTTTAAAAAGATTTTTTTGCAATTTGGAATGATCTGCAGGACAAACATAGTAGTACCTCTATACTACAGTTTGGAGTGAGTTGATTTTTGTGGGGGGGAAAAAAAGCACAAAACGAGGTCTTGCAGTAGTTTTCTGCCATCACTGAATGGTCATTTTTATGTGAATCGGCACTCTTAAAAAAAAATTTTTTTTTAAATCAACATGCAGTGAATTACAAATATTCCCAAGCAGCAATCAACGTGAGCTCTTTTTGCTTAAAAAAAAAAAAAAAAGTCGACGAGAACATCTGAAATATATTTGAGCCGCGTAATTCTGAACACAGAGGGTGTGCACACTTGTGCAACCACATTCGTTTTTTAACTGTTGAGATTGACGTGCTCCTGCTGCAACACTAATTTCTCCTTGAGGAACAATAAGGAGTTTTGGATTCTGAACTTACTGGTGAAGGGTGAACTAAAACGCCACCGATGGCGCCAAGGTGGCCCGGGTTGAAGCGCTACCTGATGACAAAGTCGTGGGAGTCGATCTGGGAGCCGCAGCTGCTGTTGAGCAGGATCCCCGAGTTGCCGACGATGGCGCACAGCCGGTAGTGGCGGTTCTTCATGGGCGACACGCTTGGCAGAAGGCGGTGGAGATTCTCCGAGATGTTGGTGGTGCTGTGGCGGTCAAAAACGTAGTGGACCACGTCTCCGGGTCTCAGCGAGCCCTTCAGGATGGAGATGTCTCGCTCAGGGTCCAGGAATCTTAGCACGTTCTTCCTGCGGGAGGGCAAAAAAAAAAAAAAATACAAATGCCTCAAAACGATACCAGTCGTCCCGTGGTGGATTTTTATTTTATTTTATTTTTGGGGGGGGCTTATTTTATTAGCAATGATTTGGCTTTCATCCATGAGACGGCAGCAGTGAAGTCCACTCCTGATTCCAATTTGCGTCCTGACATTCTCATATCTCAGATAATTTCCACAAAAAAAAACACAAAAAAAAGGAAATTACATTAATCTGTTCCAGCCCCACAAAAACACCTCCATACATTTCTGCCATGTATTTTTTTTGATAATAAAAACAGCAGCTTACAGTTTTCTACTCCCCCCCCCAAAAAAATCTGTAATAACAAATAGAACAAATTTGGGCATCATGCTTTCGTGCTTCACTGTCTATTGACACTGTGTAGAGGATAAAGAATATATGCATGTGCGTGTTGACACTGTTCAAATAGCCATCATTTATAAGGTTTAGAATGACAGCCAAATAAATATTAGTATCGTTAGGCCGGCGCATTTTGTATCCTGTCCTGGCATGAAGCTACTGTTAAATTTACAGTAAACGTCAATAAACACCTTAAAGGAAATGTACTTGGGCTCTTTTTTTTTTTTTGGATGAATTGCTGCCGACAGTGGTTCCTCGACCTGACTTGTGTTGCATCGCAACTAAAAAATGGAGGCATGAGCATTAGATTGTGGCAGAAAGGTTCACACTAATTAGCAGATAGTGAACAATTCTTCTTTAAAAAAAAAAAAAAAAAGACAAAGTGCTTGTGCTCAAGCTGTATCTTGCTATTCGCAGTTGAAGTTAAGGGTAAAACTAAACATCAAACAAAAAGGTAAATACACGTGTTTTTAACCAAGCCACGCAATTTACAAAGGTTTGTTAGCTAAAGGCTCACACAATGCAAAACACAATTGACAGGCTAAAAATAATGCTCACTGGTTGTTATTCTTTCAGGAAGATATTTAAACACAAACAGTGCATGAGCACAAGTAAGTGACTATATAACAATACACACACGCATATATTCTTTATCCTCTGTGATAAATGACCAATATTACTGCATCGGACTGACTCACATAGCTGTGAGCATCTTTTTGGCGTGTTTTTTTTTTTTTTTTTGGGTGCTTGAATGGATGAACGGCAATTCCGTTCATTTCAATGGGGGAAGATGATTCGAGATATGTGTGATTCGAGTTTGGCCAATGAACATACGAAACTCAAGTCAAGGTACCACCGTATGGCGCAAAGAAAATAAAGCGAAAGTGACAGTGAGGAGGCGACCTGATGAGTTTGGAGAGAGTCTTGTTGAAGGTCCAGCCAGATGATGCCAGCTTGCTGCTGCTGCTGTTGTCGCCTGGCTCAAGGGCATTTATTGCAGCCGGTCTCGGCAATGACGTGCTTCCAACATGTCTGGACGTCTTTCTGCATGCAAACACAAGGCCACATTTGTTGCTTGTTTTTTTTTTTTTTTAAACTTGAGCACAGTCTGACCTTTTGGGATTGTAAATAGTAAAAATACCAGAGACCTCTTTTTTCTGCGTGGTTAGGTTGAGGATAATTAATTCATTTACAGTAGCACTCCAACCTACAAGTTTTTCGAGTTATAAACCAGTGCCCGCTTCAAGCTGTTTTAAAAAATATATGTATTTTTGTCGCTCCCGGTTGAAGTTTACTGTAAAACTAAGCATTAGCTTCATGCTAAACACAATGGAAAACACCTGAGACGGGCTAACGAAACTAGCATGAACGTTCGGTTTGTTTGGTAGAAGCCTCAGATATGCCGCAACTAGATGCATTTCGTTATTCCGTGGTTTATTCCTCTTTTTCCTCATTTGCAAGTTAACATTAAAAAAAAAAACGACCGCATACTCACGGTTGGTCACCTATTCACTTACCGGGTAGGTATTTATTTATTTATTTATTTATTAAATTAGGCGACTGACGGACACTAGGACCATGCTTCTCACCCAGCAGGCATACAGTAGTGGGCGTGTTTAATGAATGGCGCAAATGTGTAATTGTTGAGTTCCACTTGTTGGCAGTCGTGGAATAAAGACGTGTCTACAGCCAGTCGTGTGTCCTCCTTTTGCCTTTCACAAGCGCAGTTTTTTCAAGGTTCTTTATTTTTTTTTTCTCCCAATACGTTGATAATAAGCCTCGTTTGTATGTGTTTTCGCTCTTCACGGGCCAGCCCGCAAATAGCTGTTCCAATGTTGCTAAATGCCCTGGCAGAGTTTTGTAATTGGAGCAACTTGGAAGTCACTTCCGGGATATGCTTGTGAAAGGAGACGTCCTGTATGTCACGTGGACGGTGAATTTGGTCTCTTGGGGGACATCGCAGCTTCCTCCTCCAAATCAAGTGTAAGCAGATCCTCAGTGAGAAGCCCTCGCTGGCTATTTAAGGCTGCCAAGTGCCCACCGACGATAACATTGCTGCGGCAACCGGATTCCCAGCAGCCTGTCGCCTTTCAATCACATCATAAGCAGGTGCGCCTGCGACGACGACTGACCTGCGTGGTTTCGGGAAGAGCCGCTTCATCTTTGACTGGCTGCTTTTTCTGGAAGAATAAAACAGGCGTTTTGAGTGATGTCTTGTGCAGCAGTTCCGAGACACAGAAAGAGCCCAAGTGTTGTCTTTTCAGTAGATATTTTCCAACCTCCCCAAAAAACACATTTCTCTTGGCCCCGCCCCTCTGTTCGAGTCGGATCAAGAGACGTTCAAAGACCACCTCTGATAAACGTAAATTAGTGAGACCTTCAATGACACTTTGATTAATCGGTGGAATACAAAAAAACCAAGGAAATAATTCTCAAAAAATAAATTCCATGGGGGTGTCTGTAACTCCCACAGCAAAGGAATCATTATTTTAACATCGACATGAACACAATTCTGAACCAGTCCGGCCTCCCACACTTGGCTGCGAAATAAATGAATCATCTGCGCGTTGCCACTCCACACTTGTGAACGTCTTCCCTGTAAGAACGAATGAAGGTGAAAGGCAGGCATTAAGCAGGTATTTTTAGACCAACCCACCACGGGCCCTTTTGCTGCTGTAATGAGGAGACATGTCACCATAATGGAGGCACGTCAATTGAGAGCACTGGCAATGGGGCATAATTGCACGGATGTGCTTTCGGATGTGCTTTTTACGGGGCCACTTCATTAAGAACGCACAAAAACAGACTAATGAGATCCCCTGTGAGCGCTCCAAATATTAAGATGATACAGTAAATGCCCGTTATTCTGCTGCGAATAGTGGGGATAGTGTTATTAACACTTTCTTTTTTTTAATTTTATATACAGCAAGTGCCATTATCAATCATTTAACCCGGGGGTGTCAAACATACGGCCCGCGGGCCGGAAACCGGCCTCCAAGGAGGTTCCATCAGGCCCGCGGGATCATTTAAAAGTGGGGGGAAAAAAAATGCATAAAAGACACAGGATTAATATTTTTAATAAGGTGCAATTCATGGACTATCCGCTAGGGGTCACACTGTTTCGATCAGAGGAGAAGACAACTGCAGTCTCAGTCTGTCACTGACACAGACCCAACACAGCAGACGCGATCAAGGACATGTGAATATTTTATTCTTTACACATTTAATAGCACTCTCCTTAGTTTGTAAGGTATAGGCAGGGATTCCAAATTTAGATTTTATGTGCACATGTGTAAATGGTTGAAAATGTTCGTTCTTTATAAATCTCGTGTCATCTTAAAGTGCATGACTATATTTTTCAATACCAATTACTTGTTAAGGTTTTGTGCCTTTGTACAGTCAGTGGGATCCGTCGCAATGCATATATGTGACTGATCAAAGTAAATTGCACATTTGTCTAAGGAAATCTAAGAAATGTTTTGTATTATCCAAGATACTGTTTTGCACAGTACAACATTGATTTGATCGGGGAACATCTCAGTCTGTCACTAATGATCGCCAATTGCTTGTGATCCTATAGTTAATGGTCGGCCACTTGACATCTACCGAGTCCGTAACATCACCCCTTCTAATCTAAGGCGCTCATGGCATTACGGTTTCTTTAGCCGAGACATATTTTGTTAATTCTAGCAGAGTTGGTATACATCATTTTAATGGTCCGACCCACTTGACATCTATGTACCACGGCCGTATGTGGCCCAAATGCGACTGCCTCCCGCACTTTTTAACTTACTTTCGATCAAAATTGCTTAATAAATCTTAATTCTTTTTACGACGCCTCCACTTGACCTCCATTGTTGTAATTGTATTAAGATGCATTCAGCCGTCAAAGTGCTTCTTCTTCATCTTCTGCTTCTCTCGTGACAAATCACAAGCCCAAACCAACCAAAACTGGAAGGGAAATGTGTGCATCCTAATGACAGCTACTGCTAAATTCAGAATTGTTGCATCTGCAAAATCCAACTAGGCCACTTCTGGATGTCGGAGAGTGTGTGTGTGTGTGTGTGTGTGTGTGTGTGTGCTTGAGAGAGACTTGGGTGATTTCCACTGCATTGCTGAAAAATTCAATTCAAGGGTTAAAAAAAAAAGGGAATGCAAGAGCAGACTTTTGTTTCCCGAGTTGCCCTCGTTCCATTCTGCGTGCGAGTGTAGCCCGATCGCACATGCAAGCTGCTGCAAGACAAATAGGCGAAGGCAAACCCCCCCCCAACCCCCTGGGACCCCGGGCCAGGCTGCTCCCATATCAGCTGCACCAGATCATCTATGAACAAACCCTCCATATGCAACTTTCCATTTATTCTCGATGTTACGGACCAACAGATGCGGATTATGACATTGGGCAGAATGAAATTCTGATAAGGGATTAATCAGACGATACATTATCAATATAAAATAATGCTTAAACCTCCCTTAATGGTTTCAATAATGATTTGAAATACAAACAGAACATTTGACTCTTACAATGCTTGACTTTGTCCAAAAGTAATTGTTAAACTTAACACCAGGAAGGAAAACAAATGCAAAAATCGGGCGATACATTTTTCCTGATCTTTGTCTTATGTTGTATGTATAAACATTTTTGGACCCCAAAAAACACAAACTTAGATATTACAGTAACTTTGGTGCAAATCTTTTGGGGTTTTGTGATGCTTCAAACATCTGAACAGTGCTTTTCTTCTATAAAATACCAACAGCAACAATCACAATGTGCTTTTTGTATTTACAAATATTGACCAGTGCAACAACTTTTTGATTTGAAAAATGTAGTAGTATTTGGTCGTGTGTGAGTGCATCGCGCCATGCATGTGGTGTACCTTTTTACATGCATTACATCATTGCTTCTTCTTATAAATTAAAATAATCGTCATGATTTTTTCTCTCTTTTGTGACACTCTTTGTAACGTGATGAACGCTTTGATCAGTGACAAGCTTCTTGTAAGAGTGACATTGCCAAATGTTTTTTTTTTTTGGGTGGGTGGACTGGAACTGATTAATTGCATTTCTATTCATTCAAATGGTGAAATATGATTTGAGATACAAACTAACTCACACACACTACTGTATTCTAATACTACTCATAAGGGCTCACTAGCCAGTGGAATATCGAGCACACGAGCACGCGCGCGCATACACACACACACACACACACACACACACACACACGCAAGGAAAATGTGTGGCGTCTACTCACAAGGCTTCTTGTTCTTCTTCGTTTTCCACTTGTGAGATATCATCCACGATGAGAAGAATCACCAGTAGTGTGACAAAGAGGAAGAGCAGCGTGCGTGACGTGGGCGTCATGATCCGAGCTTGCGGGTGCAGGCAGGGGGCCGCCGCAAGTCCGGCAGCAGGCATCCCCCCCCCCACCCCCCACCACCCCCTTCACCTTCTTCTCCTTCGCATGTCTCCCTCTGTCCTCTTGTGCGCTATGTGTGTGCGTGTGTGTGTGTGAGCGTGTCTCTTTGTTGTGATCGACAGACCCCTCCCACACATGCTGCAGTCCAATCTGTACGAGACCCCCACCTCCTCTCGTTCTCGTGTTGCGTGTGTGTGTGTGTGTGCGCGCTGTGGTCTCCAGTTTAAGTGCTAATTCCCCGGTCCAACTTTCAAAGCGGGAACCTCCAGAGGCGACGGGGGGGTTCGTTTGGGAGCTCTGCGTGTGTGTGTGTGTGTGGGTGTGTGTGTGTGTGGGTGGGTGTGTTGGACAGGCGTTGATGAATGGTGGCTACCGACAGTGAGCTCCGACTTTTTATTAAACACAACACACATGCTGACTTAAACGCGCAGGCACTAACTGGAAAACAAAACTGTGGTTCAGGTGGTCAAGCGCAGTTATTGCTAATGTAATGGAGTACAAAGAGAATAATGTCATGTTATGGAGGACAAATACAGTGGACCCCCGCATACTTGCGGTTCGGCACCTGCAGGTCTCTCGATGTATGTCCGCGTTTATTTTTTATTTGTTTTAGATTTATTTTTTGTTTTGGTTTTAATTTTGTGTTCTTTCGCAGTTCATTTGAAAAGGTGTCATTTCTTCTCAAATCGTTGCTCTTGACAGGGCTAGGCCGCCTGGTTTGCTTTTTCCTCCTCGGTGGGAATCGCACCACTGTACCTCATCACAGTGTTTCGGTCAAATTTTCACACACAGTGCTTCCTTAAGAAAGGAGTGACACAACGTAAGACCTTTTCGAGATACAAGCCATTGTATGGCCATTTTATTGATGTATTTGTAAGCTTATGTTATATTATTAATGATCATTTTATGTTTGAGCATCATATTATTTCATGTTAAGCATACCTAAATTATATTCTATTGTTTAATCATTGCTTAGACATGTTTTTATGTTGATAAGTTCTGATTGGCTGTTAAAGTTAGAGAAGCAGGAAGTGATTTTAGCTACGAGAGTTGTGTTCTCGAACGTGTTGCGGTACGGAAGTCTTTTTTTGTCCTTTTAATAAAACTGCATTTAAAGGATTCCATCTCTCCTTTTGCCGTTCGTAAAGTAGAGCTATCCACTGAAGAACAACGAACCCCCTCCACTTACATATTTATTTCTTTGGCTGGCAAAAACTTGAGATAGAAGCGATCTGAACTCCATTGAAGTCTACAACAAGCAGCAGTTGAGCGGCCGGTGAACGATTTTTCTTTGTTGTCGGCTAGTGTAGCTTATTTCCGACGACTTGACCGCAGCCCGATGGCGGCCTCGGGCTCAACCAGACTCATTCTTGCTCGACATTCCGATCAAAACCTATTAGCGAGGGTGCCCGCGATCTGGCTCTCTCTGCTGGTCATATTGCGCCAACGCATCTGTCCAATGCAATTCAATGTCGCGAGCACCTTTTGCTACCAAGCTCCGCAACCGGTTTTGAAACACTGTTTTGAAATGCAAACACTACTTTGAAACCTAATACCTAAACCTAATATGACAATCCTTCTTTGAGACCCTAACCCTAATTTGAAACGCTAATTTGAAACCCTCGCCCTACTTTGAAACCCTAATACAGTACTCATTTAAAACCCTACTTTGAAGTCAAAACACTAATATGAAACCCAAACCCTCATTAAAAATCCCTCTTTGAAACCCCAAATTTAATTTGAAACCTGAACTGTAATCTGAAATACAGTAGTTAACAATATTTTGAAACCCGAACCCAAAAGTCTGAAACTGCATTTTTGAAATGCTATTTTGAAACTCTTCATTGAAATCCCAAGACACCTCTTGGAGATTTTGGACCTTGGCCTGACCCTCCTCAGGGTCTTTTTAAAAAATAAAATAAAATAGAAAAAAACTCATGATTTTGTGTAGGTCGGCAAACATTTGGACACTAGCTGTTAACACAAAACACTTTGCGGATGCAGTTTGGTACAAAGAAATAGATGGAATAATTTGACATGTAACTTGCGCCAGTGCAACAGATAATACTTTATTGCCCGAACTTCACCTCTGGATTTGGGTTTAATATGGAGTCAAGTTTTTTTTTTTTCTCCATTGTAAATGCGTTGTTGTCAAGCAAAAACAACAACACAAAAGTGATGGTTTTGAGGATTTATTAGCAAACTGATAAAATAAATAAATAGAAATTGATCAAATGCTCCTAGTGGTGGCTTGGTGCCATCCTGTAACCTAGCAACAGTATTTAGTGAAACACTGCATCATCATCATCATCATCATCATCATCATCACAAGAAGAGGAGGCTCAATACAGAGGTAAGAATCCCACCAACATGGCCAACAGAAGACACGTGTGGAACACAAGTCCAAAAAAATAAACACATTCCTTTCCAAAATTATGAAAAAATACAAACAATTATACAAAGATTCCCGATGTACACTTGTTCTTTATTTGGAGCGCTACAATGCGTCTGAGCACATGGATAAAAAAAATTAAAAAAAAAAAAAAAAGTCAGGTGTGGGGATCACAGGGTCACGTGAGGACAACACTCGAAGGCCACAGTCATGACTAGACGCTGGCAAACGGACACTTGACTCTGAGCAATGCCGCATTTCCCTCCCGTGAGCAGGTGTCATCTGCGTTCTTTGGATGAATGGGCCCTTTTTGCTCCGCCCACTCAGACGACAGCTCCTACTGGCTCCGCCCATTCCAAACCAACCCAAAAATCCAAAAGCAAAATGAACGAAACAATAAACAGGAATGCATCATTAACTTGTGTATAAAATTTGCATAAGAAGGCATGCATTGATGGGGGCGGGGGGGGGGGGTTGGGTCACATTTTTTTTTTTTGTTATAATACTGCTCAAGTGAAAAAGTGCATCACCGCCTGGGCTTTGTCATCAGAACAACCCGGCAGACTTGGCAACCTTTGACCCCTCAATGAGCGAGTTGATCAGGTAAAAAAAAAAAAAAAAAAAAAGACAAAACAAAAAAACATTTAAGGCAGTAAAACACTGAGCGGCCAATGAGGTGAATGGGCGGGTCCACGCGTCACAGTGCAAGTCAAGACAAATCGAAGAAGGCACTCGAGGTACCTACTGGGGAGTGGTGGTGGTGGGGGGGGGGTGACTATGAGATATGCTAATTGGCTGACACGAGTCATGAGACCTCAAAAGTGGACAAAAAAGAAAAAACGCAAACAAAAGAGGCACCATGAATGATGAAGCGGGAAGTGAGCGGCGCCCCCTGTAGGCTCTTCTTGTGCTTCCTCCAAAGTGGGAGGAGTCAGGTGGCATCACAGAACCAGAAGAAGAAACCAACTTGTGCTTTTTTTTCTTTTCTTTTTTTTGTCGCCGTTAAGCGGAAGCTTTAGCTCCGCCCCCGGCGCATTTGATGCGTTTGGCAGTTGAAGATGGTGGCGGGGCGGAGCAAAACACAAAGCACTTGATTCCCAACACCAGGAAGACGTGAACACGTTGTCCTAGAAAAACAAAAGCACATCACATGGACACACCAATGACGACTCACAACAACAACACCGCTCTGGCTCCGCCTCCTCCTGCGCCCGCCTTCGTGGGAGGGCGGGGCTACAGTCTCTCAAACAGGTGGGGGGGGGGAGGGCCGGGAGTCTTCAAACAAAGAAGTGACAGACGGGCGTCAGAGAGTTAAGTGGGCGGCGCTCTTGGGGTGAAGCTCCGGGCAGCCATGTTGGATCATGACCACGATGAAGATGGTGATGAGATGTCGTGCTGCTTGTCCGCTCGAAGCACTTCTTTGTTTGAAGGACGCTGCCCTTGAGCGGGATCGGACGGGGGGGGGGACCCCGCCGACCGCTCTCCGAGGCGGGCGGCGTGGCCCCCCCGTCCGCCACTCCGCGACCGTGCGCACCCCCCACCCCCAGACCGTCGGGACAGGCACACTCTGGTGTGATGGATTCAGTCTCCTTTCGAGCGTTCCCATGACAACGTCTATGGCTAAGTGGCCGCGAGCGCGCGACCAGGCCGCTATCTACCATCGACACAGGCTGACGATACGACGCAAACAAACGACATTTACACACATTGGCAACTTTTTTTTTTTTTCCACCCCCCCCCGGTATCGCATTCCACGTAAAAAGCGACGCTCACTCTGCTGGCACACAATGCTGGGAGGGTTCTGAGGTTTTGCTGTTGCTGTCGTTGATGTCCCGTTTGTCCCGCGTCGCCGTCTCCGAAGGGCCGGTGATGGACATTTTGTTCTCAGAGTCGTCGTCGGCGGCGGCGGGGGGGTTGTCCGCGGCGGAGGGGGGGGGGCGCGGTGGCGGCAGCTCACCCGTACCGTTGGTGGCCGGCGTCGGCGACTCCGAGGAAGTCGCCGCGTCCACCTGCGGAGACGCGTCAGTCTCGCCCTGCGCCGTCCCCTCCGCCCGCACGGCAGGTTCTGTCTGAGCTCCTCCTCTATCATCCGGTCCGGGCGTGACGCCGTCGCGACAGTCGGCGTCCCCACAAGTGGTCTCGCTCCTCTCTGCCGCCCGCTCCCCAGCTTTGTCGCTCTCAGCCGCATCGCCGGCGTCCGCCTCGGGCGGTGTCGGCTCAACATGAGGCGAGGCCGGCTTGGCTTCGGGCGGCGGCGCCGCGGCATCTTGGACTCGTACGTCCCTGCCATTGGGGTCGGAAGCCGCCGGGTTGAAGTTGAAGGCCTGGATGAGGCGGACCAGATGCTTGACTTTGTCCAGGGACAGCTGCATCTCCTTCTGGCGAGCCAGGATGCCGTTCTTGGTCTCCATGCACTTCTGACGGCGAAAAGACATGAGCGGAGCAGGTAAAACAATGGCACACTCTGCCACTAGATGGCAGAAGGCCCACAAGGAAGCGTCGATCCAAGTTGCCTCTCATACAACAAAAGTGTTGCACGAATAATCAGGCCCACGTTTCGACTCAGGACACTTGGATCAAAGTGATCGCAATCGTTGTTTTTTTTGCAGTGTTAAGCGGCTAGGTTGACAAAGAAGAATCACGTGTTCTTCGACCACTCGTCACTCCGATCAGTTGTCCTCCATTGAAATGAGTTGAGCACCTCAAAAACGCACTTTTTTGGGGGGTTAAGGAAGAAAAATATTACGCTTCCACACAAACAGGTATGTAATGAAATATATAAAGCATAGTATGTGGGGGCAAGCAAAAAGTAACAACAACTTTAGGGTTGTATGTGTTCATCAAAGTCTGAGTGAACAAATCGGGGTTCCGCAGGGATCCATCCTTGGACCATTTCCATTGATGGTCTACACGCTGCCCTTTGATCGGCAACTATCTGCGGCGAATTATGGTGACTTATGTCACACCAGCGTGTTTGCTACATTTTTATATTCCTCCCCACTTGATGAGCAGCAGCGTAGTATCTGGAGCTTGCTCCCAACTTTAAATTTTTTGGCTCGCACGACAAAACGAACGACCGAATCAATCAATCAATCAATCAATCGTTTACCGTGATGGAGTTGCTGAGCTGCTTGACTCGTTGTTCCAGCTGCTCACGCTCCAGCCGCAGTTCTGCGCTCCACTTGATGAGCTTCTGCTTCTCTTCTTCTTTCGCTGCGCAAACACGAGGGGAATACCCGTGAGCTCACCGTCGCTCGCCGCGGGGGCGCTCGCCGCGGGGGGGGGGGGCCACGGTGGCTTCACCTTCTTTGTAGGCGATGTAGGAGTGGACGATGGCCAGCGTTCCGGGCCACGGGATGGCTTCTTCTTTCTTGAGGATCTGCGGAGAGAAACTGGCGCTCGTCAAGACACGGAAAAGACGTTGACGGGATCGGGAAGGGGGCGGGGGCGTGGGCGGGGTCGGGGTCGGGGGGCGGGGGGGGGGGATGCGAGCGGCGGCGGCGACGGCCGTCGCCGGGCGGCGAGGCCAAGGCCGCCAACGGACACAATGGAGCGGGCGGATGCGTGACACAACGAACGGGACGAGTGTGCGGCGTGGATGCTTACAAAGGGTTGAACAGTCCTAAAGCGGGCCGTTACCTGATCTTGGCATTTGGGACAGATCCACATGCCTTTAGGAATGCTTTTCAGGGGCGGTTCCAGGCAGTCCAGGTGATAGACACGAGAACACGTGTCGCACATGAGCAACTGGCCACTGCGTCTGCACACAGTGCAGAAGTCCTCATGGATGTCTCCCTGCGAGCAAGAATTGGACCAATCAGTCGCCCCGCCCGCCCGCCCGCCCGCCAGGCTTTAGTCAGGGGGGGGCCCCCCGCTGGTCACGTGTGTTAATTTGGCCGAGAGGCTGTTCACTTTGTAAGACTGATGACATGTGGGTGGATGATTGACAAGACTACTGAGCCGACGGCGGCCTTCCGCCCCCCCCTCGGTTACTTACATCCCCAGAGCTGGGGCTGGGCAGGGGGAGGGGGTGGGCGGGGCTGGAGGGGGAGGTCGGGGTGAGGCAGCCCAGCTCCGGCACGTCGCCGTATTTGGGTGGGCGACCTGGGTGGAATGAGACAGACGACAAAGACGGAAAAAAAGAAAAAAAAAAAAAAAAAAAGAAAAAAAAAAAGATGGAGAGGGGGGAAGAACAACAACAGTCTGCGTGACATACCTTGGAAAGGGAGTCGTCGTTGGCTAGCATGAGGTGTGGGGGGGGGCGGGAGGGGGGAGGGCGGGAGGAGGAGGAGGAGGAGGGAAGTCAGAAGCACAGACAGTGTTAGTGCGCACGCCGCCATCATGCTCGGTGAACTGCGCGCCCGCCGCCGCCGCCGCCGCCGCCGCGACTCGAAAGAAAGAAGCTCCTCGGGCGCTTGGGCTTTGCCGCGCGAGCCAACGGGATCCGGAGGCGGCAATCAAACCTGCGAGTCAGGGACAAGTTACGCTACGTGGACGCGGCGACGACTCTTGACCGATCTTAATGCTTTGTTTTCGCCGGACGCGGCAGGACGATTTTGCGCGCGCCGCTTCGTTTCCTTTCCCGTTGGGCGTCGAGTCGCTTCCTTGCCGTCCTGCGGGAGGCGACTCGGCTTCGGAAGCGGGTTAGTGGTGAAAGTGAGTGAAACGTGACGGCAGCGAGGACAAGGAAGCGTGTTAATAACGGCATGTAGAGAGACACTGGGGGACAGGACGCACAAGTCCGGACTCGCCGGGCGACCCCTCGGGTACCCCCCCCCCCCCCCCCCGCCCCGACTCGCTTGTTAGTGCCGACGCCTTATTTGACTCGTGAGTTTTGCCGCTACTGCCAGTTGGAAGATCGCGGCGTCAGTCACGCACTTTGTTGCGGGGGCGGACTGCTCGCCGTCGCTCGAGTATACCGACCTCTCTTCCGGGTCCCCAGGTGCAGAGGGCTGTTCAGGTAACTCACAGCGCTCTTTTTCCTCTGAAACACAAACGGCAAGCGCGACAATTTACCGTTGCCCTCGAACGCCACTGGAGGAAGCAACCTTCAAGCAGCTGCAAAAAAAAAAAAAAAAAAAAAAGTCACCGGCACGTCTTCACCTGAACGCGGATTTACCTCAGGCTCAAACACGGCGCCGCTGTAAACCGGGTTCGCCGTCGTTCTCCGCTTCCTCTCCTGCCTTTTGCTCTGAATCTCTGCAAAGAGGCGCAACGTGTTCAAGTTGCTTGGCGCCGAGCTCCAAAACGGGCACAAAGTCTTCTCGGCGATGGGACCATGGGGGGGGGGGGGGCGCCACCGGGCGAAAGAAGGCTCACCTTCCAAGTGGTCGTGCGTTACGAGACCCAAGGACACCATAAAGGCCAGTTTCTAGAAGAAAGACGCGCAAATCAGATAAGCGGCGTGACGCCGCGGCGACGCCGTCGCCCGTCGCCTACCTCCGGACTCTCCGCCTTCTTGGGCCTGGGGGGCGGAGACAAGGGCGGAGTCGACGAAGAGGGGAGCGCGCCGACCAGCTTGTGCTCGGCTCCGCCTCCCGATTTAACAGTCTGCTGGGAGAGGACGGCGAGAAGTCGCATGACTCGCCAGGTGGGTGGCGCCCTCGGCGTCGGCGCCGCTTTCCCTACCTTGGGCTCGGCGGTCACGGCGCTGATCTGGAGAGGCCGGGCGGGGGCGGCGGCGGGGGCGGGGGCGGGCGCGCGGGCGGGGCTGGCGAGGCAGGCGGCCGTGGTGGGCGTGGCGATGACGATGCCGGTCAAAGGGGCGGCGCCCGTCTTGACGCAGGGCTGTCCGTTCACGATGCGCAGCTGGTGAATGGGCGCGGCGGACGAAAGCGACGGCGACAGCTTGGTGGCCAACATGACGGGCCTCTGCAGCAGTTGCGGCGCCGCCATCATGGGCGGGGGAGGCGCGGGGGCGATGGGGATGTTGGCAGGCAAGGCGGGCTTTGGTCTGACCTGCTGATGAACCGCCGCCCATCAGGAAAACAGGAAGCGACACTCGCCGCCAATCGCGTGTGTGAAGTGAGGTCTTTTTTTTTTCTTCTTTGAAACCAAATTGCTCATCAACTTTGTACAGTTGCATTGTTGCGTTTGCTCGGATTTTGATCCAAATGTGTTTCGCGATGACCGGGCCCAGGTCAGGTCATTCACGCGCACGCACGCACGCACGCACGCACGCACGCGGACTTACCAGCATGGCGTTCTTGGAAACGAGCCTCAGTGGTTCCAAACTGTGAGCGCTTAGTTTGCCCGCCACTTGCAGGTTGATGGGGGCATTGTGCGCGTCGGGTTTGGAGATGGCGGTGGTCACCATGGTGACAGTGGCCGGGCGTTGCGGCAGGATGGAGCCGGGCAGGGAGGGCGTGGCCGCAGCTTTCAGCACCAGAGGTAGCGTCTTGGTGGCGAGGACCGGCGTCACTGTCAGCGTCTGAGAACCCAAACAACACTTTTGAAACTTTTTTTGTTTGGTAGAATGTTGTCAAGTTGTCGTCGTGACGGTTTGAAAAGACTGCAAGTTCACAACTGAAAATGTCTTTCATGGTTCATCCAACTCTATTTTAGCACGGGGCTAACCTATAAAAAATCAAAATCAATAAAACAGAAAATACATTTTTGTATAAGAAATACAGTCTTGTTTTTTTTTTTTTTTTTTTTTTGTAATACAGATTGCTTGCGCTTGTGAAAGAAGAAAAAAAAAAAAAAAGATACACCCGAAGAGGACCGTGACAAAAATAATCGCATAATAAATCGCAATATTGTAGAGAGGGGGAAAAAAAATGCTGTTAAATGGGGATGAAAGTAATCCTCGAGTAAAGTAATGCGAGTACCTCAATTTATAATCAATAATTAAATAAAAATTCTGCCACAGAGACGCATTTATTTGGTGTGTACGGGCAGGAAGACGGTCAAGCCAGTCACAGGAACAATTGGAACGCGCTACCAGCACGCTAAGAAGTCAAATGGCATAATCGCAGGACATTAAGATCGATAGATAGATAAATAAGCGCGTGTGTGTTTCGTACCTGCTGCAGGCCCGCAGGAATCTGCTGGCTCTGCATCAGGTTGGTGGGCTTGTTGACATCGCCCCCCACAGGAGGCGCGTGGACCTGCAGCTGCACTTTGGCTTCTGGTTCTTGCTTGACCAGCAGCTCTTTCCTCAGCTGCTCCACCACCTTTTTCTGTCGGTACGCAAGAAACGCACAGACGCAAGTCGTCATGTTCTTCATATTTGGAAGCGAAATGTTCTGACCCGTTTGGAAAATACTTCAGGACGAATGGCACCGTGGTGTTTTTTTTTATTTTTTTATTTTTTTTTGTGCGGGGGATTTCATCCATCGCCTCAGAAGCACGGGTGAGTCGTCTAGTTAACGCAACCTCTTTTGAGACCTTTTCAGGCAATTTCCACGTTCCTGTCTCAGCGTCGGTCTCCAGGGGGAACCGGCGCGATGAGAACGACGAGCTCAAAAGAGCTCAAAGTGTTTTTCAAGTATCGCATCGTGTCGGTCGAGCGCCACGGCGTACGATAGCCCTCATGAAAATAGCCAGCGCTTCAAAAGACTAAATATTCTCCAGACGCGATCGCTCGTCAAACGGGCGAGCGATGCGGTCCGACCCCGATGCCGGTTGTGCATTTCCGGGCGGTGCCGTTTCAGATATAAGGGCAAAGCGGGGTCACGCGGTCGGAAAGGAACGAGGCCGCCAACCGATGTTTCCCCGCAAACGAGACACGTGGGCGAGATTTCGTGTCGGGTTTGAAGCGATCCAAACGGCGCCAGCTTGTGGAAATGCGCACGGGCACATGAACGCGTCTCTACCTGCTTCTCACTCAGTGCGGTGATCTTTGCTTGGAGTTCATGAAGTTGCTTCTTCAGATCTGCGTTCTGCAGAAGAACAGAGGGGGGGTGGGGGGGGGTTAAAAAAAAAGGCTTTGGGTCACGTGACCGTTTCTTCTGGTGACTGAGGATGCGGGCAACTTTACCTGAGGGTCCTGCTTCATCTGGGCCACCAGTTTCTGTGGGCAACAAAACACACACAGTCAGCAGTGCTCATGAGTGGGGTGAGGGTTGGGGCGGGGGGGCTTTCTCTCACAATTTAGGCCACTTTATATCACGCTAACAAAATATTTTCAGTTATTATATAAAAAAAAAAAATAGACTTTGACTGCGCCCCTTCTCTCACTTTATTTTGAAGGGACAATGGACACACTGCCATCAAGTGCAAAATGCAGCCGGTCGTGCCGTTATTAAAAAAAATAAAAAAATAAAAAATAAACCATTTGCAAAAGTAAACAGAGGCAAAGGAGCCTGCATATTTTTGCGCAAATGCGGATATCAATCTATTTGTTTTTTATGACAGAAGTTGATTAGTTAAAATAAAGGAATAAATAAATAATGCAATGGGCGTAACTCAATGTCATAGCATCACGGATGCTGCCTTTCGAATATTGCGTCCATCACACAATTTACATGGTTCGTTTCCTCTTTGAGCGGGGAGGACGCGACTTACACAATTCTACCCCCCCCCCCCCAAATTTCAAATATGGACTCGTCAGGCACACTTTTCCACTTGGCGTTAGGCAGAAATCAATTCGGCACCGCTCACCGGGTGGTGTTAATATCTAGCTTTGGCTGTTGTAGGATCGAACCGTTTGTGTAACCGATTTTAACACATCGGCACCTCTGGCATTCAAGGTTGTGGTCGTGGAGTGTTCTAAAAAGGCGATTTTGGATCATGGCTCAACTTTCCAAGTCTTTTGCTGCCAGTTTTTTTTTTTTTTTTTTTTTTTAGAATGTGCCAAACATCAACCTATCAGAGACAAAATGCCTGACTGCCAAATTTCAAACTGTTAACATGAAGCGTTATCGTAAGACGCTATGATGAACAAGTCATGCTAGCAGCACTGGCTAGCTATTGCTAGCTTGATATCGCTAGCGCTGCTATTTTGTTGACGCCGGGCATCATTTGTTCTCTGTGACGTTTTATCACAATGACAAATCACTTTCATCTTTCGGGTCAATGCCACACCAGGAGAAAAAAAGTTTAGGAATCACCGGGGAGAGGATTTCTCCCCGGTGATTCCTAAACTTTTTTTATTTTTTACCAGTCTGGTACCAGAAAACTCGCCTGCTGATTGAAAAGTTCTTAAACACAGCCTCTGTCCCAGCCAATTAGCCCTCTAACTCTTTCGCCACACCTGCTGCCGGCAAACTAACGCATCCTTTCGGAGCGGATGTGGCAAAAGTCAACGGAACAACGTCGGCGAAGGACAAGCGAGCGGCACCTGATGGATCTGGATCTCCACCTTCAAAGCCTCCTGCAACGTCTGTAATTCCATCATTGACGCAGTCAGTCTTTCAGCTGATGGATCAGCCTGAACGCACAAAGCAGAAATCAACAGTTTTAGGTGGGGGGGGGGGGGGGGGGGGTCTTGTTGCCAAAGCAACGTGACCCATGTGGACATGAGATGCGTTTCTCTACTCAAAAAGCTTAGAAAAGGTCAAATGACGTTACGGTACCTGAACGCCGTCTCCGGTGGGAAAAGCATCCAACTGAAGCATGAACGTGCTGCTGTGAGAAAGACATCACGGTTTCTACTTACTCACGTACAGTATTGCCAAATTGCATTTCAGCGACATGTCGGGAGCGCTTCTGACCTCTCCCTGAGCAACTCTTCACTGTGTGAGGTGAGCAATTAATAGTAGATGCAATCGCTCTATCCCAAAGTAACTCCAAATTTGCACGATACAGATAATACCAGTTGAAACTCGGAGGGAACTTGCGCCGACCCTTCCATCTTTAATGCTCGCTACGCTAACAGCAACTTGTAAAAAAACTGCAGATTCTCGGTTGAACTATTTGATGGATGCCAAAAAATAAATTAAAAAGGGTGTAGACAGCCTCTGGGCCTTTTTTTTTTTTTTTTGCCACATGCTCCAAAATGGTTGCTTGTTGTTATACTCTCTTAGCCACACCCACATAAGGAAGGGAGGTCAGGGGGGAGCACCTTTCCCTAGCCCATGTAACAAAGTGTGACTCTACTGTCTCAACTGGATTCAACTAGTAAGTAAGCGACACAGCGTCATCGATAAGGAAGGCCAAAGCAAGAGGAAAAAGTCACAGCGATACAACGGCCTCGCTCAAATCACCTCGGGCATGATTTATGACAGAGTCGCAACTCGTATGATAAGGCGGGAATACACAAAGCACGCATGATTTGGTTTTGATTGCCATCTTGTGGAACCGTCTTAACATAAAAGTCTTATAATTTCGCTTGTTGGATGAATTCAACATGTTGGATGTAAATACGGTCCACAATATGTGAATGGAATAAATGGGGACTCACCACCCGGCTGTGGGACTGGACTCCGCCCCTCTGCCCTCCCTGCCCTGCACAACAAGTAATAATAAAAATAATGCATTTTATTTATAAGCGCCTTTCAAGACACCCAAGGACACTTTACAATCAAAGTGCACACAACAGCGATTTATAGTCAACATCTTATTAATGAATCATCGATGCACCTGCAGGTGGCGGAGACGGACATTAGCACGTTCAGTGAGTCAGTAACTGTCGAACTAAAGTGTCGAACGGTTAATACAGATGTCAAATGAACCACTGCCTGTGTGTATTGGTTGATCAAGAAAAAAAAAACTGTATACAAGACAATACATACAATACATGCTGATTTATATCACGCTTTCACAACAGCTGCAACAAATCGCTAAACAAAACAGTCAACATAAAGTAAAATAATAAACACATAACATAAAACGCAGACAGCCGTACGATCCTAACCACTTTTCCCTCACATGCTTTGTTGTTTAAAGAAAAGTTGAAAGAAAATGAAATCCACAAATATGCTTCAGCTTGGTCCGTAGACAATCTACAATATTGTTGAGTTGTTCACCAACTTCATTAATGACAAAGGGTATGAAGTGGTAGAGTTGCACACTCCAGTTGTTACGCAAAGGCAGAGGTGGTGTACCGATGAAGCAGTGCTTTGTATCGGCACCATAAAGTGGTGTAAAAGCTTTCCATTCTTATTCTATTGACGTCGGTTGAAAAGAAGAGCTGCAGTGACGTCACGGGCAGATTTGTTTAGATACCCTTAGCTTAGATTTTTTTAAAAATACGACGGTTTTCTCTACTTTCTGAGTAACTTGCGAGTAAAACCTGCCCTCGGAATGCTTCCCAAGTTGAAAAGTTGCACGCGTCACTCCTGAAGGGCACACGGGTGAGCACAGGTAGGGGGCGGTCAGGCGCCGCCGGGTTAATTGGCGTAATTGCAGCCGGGATGGGACGTCAGGTTCAGGGGACGGAGCGGACGAGCAAGCCGCCGCGAGCCGCCAACGCCGACGACGTTAAAATGGAGGTTTCACTTTGTGCTCCGAGCACTCAAGTCAAGTGCTCCAATAAATGTTTTATAAGCGTCTCATTCATGGCCGACGCCGGATACTCCAGCTCTGCTTTGGAACCAGCCCGGGCCACCGCGACGGGCGCGGCGTCGGTTCCGGCGGGCGCTCGAAGCCTCACCGGGTCCAATAGGTCCAAAGTGACAGCAGCGCCCAACGTCGGAGAACAAGTGAACGTTAACGTTAGCTCGCTAGCTAGTTAACGCTAGCGCCACGTTAGCCTGGCAAGCTAACGCGGCTAAGTTCTGCCGAAAGATGAAGAGGCGACGGGAGAGCGGAGGGGGAGGCCGGCCGGAGCGCGCTCCGACGCCCACCCGAGATCACGACGACCAACGGGCGGCAGAAGGACGCCTCCGAGACTGCTCAAAGGCGGCCACCCCCGCTGGCCGCAGAGCTGCGAGCGAGGGCTAGGAAGGCTACGAGCCGCCTCTGGCTGTCCAACTTGTGTCGGCCTCTTCCTCGTCCTCCTCCTCCTCCTCCTCCGCAGGAACTCCGACAAGAAGCCGCAAAGAGGCAGCAAAGAGCGCAACGAGGCCCCCCAAAAGAGCCCGGAGGCCGCACGCGAGCACGCACACGGACACGGGACGCGCGTCAACTCAGGGCGAGCGAGGTCGACATTAAAGTTAGCAAATGAAAAAGCTCGATGTGCACTTACTCAGCAGCAGTCCTCCTCCAGATTAATTCAATATATATCTCCAACTAGCCGATCCACGATGGAACAAGAGCCCACAAAGAGTCCCACTCGCTCCTTCCCCGGCACCTTGACTTAGTTGCTCAATTTTGGACGTAGTTTGGGCAAATTCGTGAGAAAAGACACAAACTGAAGCTACAAAACAAGAACTCTTGTTCAATCTCATTCAGCTCAGCCTGCGCACAGCTCATATCACTCCGCCGCAGAGCTACACGAAGGCCCAACAAAACTACTTCTGCGTCTCCAAAAAGCCGCTTTGGCTGGCACCGAGTCGTCGACATCGGTGACGCCGTTTCAGAAAGTGTGTCGGACGGCACCGATCGGCATCGCCGACCCGAAAAAAGATGTCTTCCCGAAGCGGACTAGTTTTTGTGTCGGTGCGGCGAATTTATTTCACTTTGCCTAAGGAACGGCGGTGCTGCGACTCCCATTGCCTAGGGAAAAGACCCGGATGTAAACTCAGTGAAACTACCGAAAGTGCTCGTGAGCGCGCGAGCGTTTCCACGTACGCGCACGCAACACACACGCACGCACACGTCCGATCTCACTCGTTCTATTGATTGCACTATTGGCGCAGATAATATGCATATCGTATTTGTTCGGTAGTGCTGTACGATCGCCTTCCAACTGGCAAAAATCGCCGAGGCGCTTGTTGCCTCGTCCACTTCAACACTTAAGAAGAAGTCGGGTGCTTCCCTTTATACGTGGAGCCACTCACAAGAACCGTTCGTCATGATACCATAGATATATATTTGACTCACGTTGTTATTCTCCATCTATTCCAGCAGGGGTCGCGACAGCTTTCCTTTTTTTTTCCATAGCGCCCCGCCCCCCAGCTCAAGCGGGTCGCCTGGGTGAGCTGGAGCAGCCTGTCCCAGCCGCGTCTGTGGTGCCAGCCGACTTGCAGCCGACTTGGTCGCGAGGCGGACGGCCAGGCAACACCCTGGACTGGTCACCAGCCCAATCATTAACTCATGAGCTCAAATCTTTAGTGGGGGACTTACCGTAAACTTCGACGCGATGTGCAGCGAGGTGCAGCCCACTACCTGCACATCACAAGTGCGTCCTCTGTATGGATTTTTCTTTGTCTAATTGAGTGTGAAGCAATTACAGGTTGCAGTGACAGACAACTAAAGGAACGGCCATTAACCTGTGGAATTGGGTGTGTGGCCTGAATATACACAATAATCAACGTGGATGATAGGAATGACGTTCATGTCAGATACAACTGCATTCTTCCGATGCACAATTGCCATTTCAGATATCTGCAGCGTCATTTTGCCATTCGTGTGCATGCGGTTTGTCCATGCAGATCTCTCCAATTCAGTCGCGGATACCGGCTAGTTGAATTAGCAGGGGTGTCAAACTCATTTATTTATTGTCATGGCTTCTCACGTGGGGCCGTAATGGCCGTTATGACTGTGAAACCAATTTATGGGGCCTTGAGCACCCCTAAAATTTATTATAATATTAAGATATTGAGTGAGGGTTTTTTTTGTGTTAAAAAAAAAAATGTACAAAATGAGTTATTGCACTTTCTTGTTGCGCAGTTTTGTGCCACCCTTGAATGATCATTGGGGGCGGAGGATAAAATACAGTATGTGGATATTTTCTTGTTTGCTTCAAACCCTTTCTGGGTTAGGAAAGTGGATCTTTCGTACGTGGATTGAAAAAAAAAGTATTTTAAAAGATCAAATGTATTAAGAGTATGTAGTTTGCACTATGCGCGTATTTTGTCGATACAGTATTTAAAAAAAAACATTTTCGCCCTACGGCTGGTTCGTGCGCGGTGCTCGTTTTGCCCGTTGTTCCACAGCTGGCCTCCAGAGGGTGCTGCTTTCACTTACATTCAATTGTCTGTTTGTCTTCTTATGACTTCACAGTTTTGGTCTGCTTTGAAATGTTGCGAGTATGCAAATGAGAACAACCGGGCGGCGTATAAACACAAACTCGTTCCTCTTTATACCATCGTGACATCACGGCCACGAGACGAAAGCTGAGTCAGCAGACCTAAACGGGCCTGGTAAGAACACACGCGCACAAACTTTGGGTCACCGAGGCGGAGTGCACAATAAACAAGCTTGTCAAACTCCGTGACTAAAGCGTAAGTAGCCCGATAATGAAAAGGTCCCAACAGCAACACGGGACACAGAAAACTCGATCGGAGCGTAGTTCTTGCACAAGATCTTCATGGCCATCCATCAAATTGGATTTATGGGGAAAAACTCACAAGATGAGGAAAAGCAACAGAACCACACGTGAACGTTACGGATAACCGTCATCGCTCGTTCCCATTTACTTTCACTTGATCACGTCAACAGACAAAGCCAACGTCAAAATAGACAACGTGGACGAGGTCGCATCAAAACAGGACATATCACGACATCACGGCAAAACAATTGCGACATGTATGATGTCACATCCCAACAACAGCAAGTTTGTATGCCGTTGGCATGACCTCATTTCCCGTCGCTAACGTTGGTTACGGGCAGCCCGCGCGCGCTATTGCTCAGCCTCACTACGTCGGCTCAGAAGCGACGCCTCTCAACCCTCCTCGACGACCCCCGTTGACCTTTACACGGGCGGGTCGGGGCGGCGGCAGAGCAGCAGGCGGCGGAAGGTGCTCCTGAAGGTGGGGCTGCAAAGGGCGTAGCAAGCGGGGTCCACGGCGCTGTTGACGTAAACCAGCCAGAGGCCCGCCTGCCACAGGAAGTCTGGGATGCGCACGTGACCGAAAGCGGCCACGAGCGCCATGGCGTTGTGCGGCGCCCGGGTGAGGATGAAGGTCAGAAGGATGGTCAGAATGGTGCGCGTCACCCTCCTCTCCCTGACTGCGACTCGACGGCGGGCGGACGACGGCGCGGGGGAGGCGGACAACGCCGCCGAGGCCGCCTGGTATCGTCGAGAGCGGGCCGAGTTGTCGCGGCGGTGGTGGTTTTTGCCAGTGCAAGACGGAGGTGGCGAGAAGGCAGTCAACTCGGATGAGTTGCTTCCGATGGACGCTCGCGCTCCGTTCTTCCGAAATCGTCCAAGGTACGAGCAGTCGCCGGTAACCTCGCCTCGCAGGGGAGACGCGGATGTCCCGACCCAGTCCCCCGGCGGCCGGCGACGCGCGCTCAGCCGCCGCCGGCTGGCGGCGGACACGTGTCCGTACAGACCCACCATGGCCAAGCCGGGCAGGAAGAAGGCGGGCAGGGTGGTCCCGAGAGTGACCGCGGGGCTGGCAAGCAACCGCGGGTAACACTCGGGTTCGGGGACCAGGCGCTCGCCCCCGGCTCTCTGCCAGCACAGGATGGCGGGCGTCCACAGGGCGAAGGACAGCAGCCAAGCCAGCGCGATCATCAGGGCGGCCATCTTGCCCGTGCGCCGCAGCGGGTAGCTGAGCGGCCGGGTCAGGCAGAAGAAGCGGTCCAAACTGATGAGCAGCAGGTTCAAGACGGCCGCGGCGCTCACGCCGTGGTCCACCACCAGCCAGAGGTCGCAGAGGGCGGCTCCCAGCGGCCAGGAGCCGCATGCCGCGTAGAGCGCGTACACGTTGACCGAGACGGTGCCCACCAGGAGGTCGGCGGTGGCCAGGCTCAGCAAAAAGTAGTTGTTGACGGTACGCAGACGGCGGTTGACCTTGACCGAGAGGAGCACCAGCGAGTTACCCAGAACGGTCACGCCGCTCAGCGCCACCGTTACCGCGGTGACCAGCAGCACCTGGGCAGCAGACTGGCAGGAGGTGTTGACCGCGGGGCGGGGCCAGGCCGAGGCGTTGGTGTCCGACCCGTTTGCCATTTTCCTTCAAAGCACACAACACGGACGCAATCGTATCAACGCCCTTGGACGCCCTTGACCCGGCCGGCTGTGAGCGCTTGCGTAAGGAGCTTGTCTATTATACCAAGGCCAACCCCCGCCCCCGCCCCCCCCTGGGGACACAAATGAACACTTCAACTCTGCACATTTCTCTCAATCCCGATTCGCTATTTGCATTGATAGTAACGAATGCCTCCTGGATGGAATGGAAACTCCTCTACAACGAAACCTACATGGGCAAAAATACCCCCTAGTGTGAAAAAAAGCATCATGCATTAATGTGTGTGTGTGTGTTTACATCCGAGATCAAATTTGCTACAGTGAAAAACCCCCTGTTGTGAAAAATGTCTTGCTGCAAACACGATTTTGTTGTAGAGGAGTTTCACTGCAGACATTTTGCAACAAAATCAAAAAAAAAAAAAAAAAATTGGTGGAAATGGTAAATGGAGTGCACTTCTCTAGCACTTTATCCAAAATGCTCGAGTGCCCTGAGCCCCTTCTTCAAAAAGCTCACATTCACTTCGAAAACTGTCGATTCAAATCTGCTGGTACATTTCCACAGCCGCTTAAAATGGATTTTTTTTTTTGAGCTGAAAATGGCTCCGTCGCCTTCCCACGGCCAAAAGTAGCAGTGGGCCTTTTTTATTTATTTATTTTTTTTTTGGTGCACCTCGATGCTGTGAATTCATCCCCGTTGGCTGGGAGGCGATGACACGCTGGCCCTGCGGCTCTCCCGCGACTGTCGTGCTTCGCAGTTGAATTGAATGGTCATTAGCTGGCAAAGTATTCCCATAGCCACTTAGGAGTGGCCTTCAAAGCCTTCTCTCGGCTGGCTGAAAACGTGATTAAAAGCATCGCCGTGCATTTCAAACTTACTTGGTATTACTTTATAATTTTTTTTGGGGGGGGGGGCAAACAGAGATCGGTTCCTTTGTGTTCCTGTGAATGTCCACTTTGCCTTCAGAATTCAGACTCAGCATTGCTGGCCAACGCCATGTCGACACGACGGAAATGTCCGGTTCGCTCTCTCCGGTTTTCTTTAAATAATCGGAACCAATCAGATTTCAGATTGAATAAACAGGCAAGGAGGCGTCTGGTTTCCATCCTCTGATGGGTTCGGAGCTACTTGAGGGGGGATTGCGATGAGAATGTGGGAAATGACTGAAAATTCAGTTTCAAGCCCAAAAAAAAAAAAAACTCCACTTCCAAAGTAGTTTGAAACCTCTTTTTGGAAAAAGTGCTCACATTTAATCTGCCAAAATGCTCCTCGTTGTGACAGTCCAGTTACTGACGTCACACGGCGCTCGTCGGTTAAAGCTTTTTTTTTTAGGGATCCACCTCTGCTTCTTGTGGAAAATGCATTTTCAATGTTTGGGTATTTTTGGATGATTTTTTGTGTTTACAAAAAAAAAAAAAAAAAAAACAAAAGTTTCTTCATATTGGTTCCATGGTTTTCACTACTGGTCAGCCTTGTCCCTTTCCCCCCACTTTACTTTTTTTTTTTTTTTTTAAACTGAAAAAGCATTAAAAAAAAAAAACTCACCTTCTCTCAGGACAACAAAAGCAGGAAGATGTGGAAAGGAACTTGACCTGACTGCAAAGAATGAACAAGTCTCGACTTACCCGCAAAGGAGTCCCGCCGCCTGCAACGAATCTCCGACGAGATGTCTTGTGCTCGCCTCACTTCAACAAGCGGCGCGTCGTCCCTCCTTCCTCACTCATCATGATCCTTGCTGTCGTCATCACAACCCTCATCACATTTGCTTCCCAGTCAAGACAGGCTGTCTGAAATCTGTGTTTGCTTTTGATAAATGAGGACAAAAAAAAAATGAGAGGGGGTGGGGGGGGTGTGTGGGGTGGGGGGGGGTAATACATGAACACAGTCGTGGATTACATGCGACATGTTACATTCATCTGTCCGTCGTTTCTATCCACCCGGCTGCTGTAGCCATCATGATCGTGTGTCGAAAAGAAAAGGATGAAGTCTTTGGAGTCTCCAAGTTCTTTAATGATATCACATCTAAAAAGTCAAAGAGCCAAAAACGATGACAACGGCGTTGGGGAACCAGCAGCAGGAGCGGCGTTGTGACCATGAGCGTTTAGTTCAGTGTTAACCAATCAAGTAAAGCCAGGAGGAGCTTGGCCAGGTCACCATGGAAACACCACCTGTGACCTGACACCCCCGCGCGCGCGCACACACACACACACACACACACACACACACTTAGAGGAAATGTAAACGCGATGCCTGTACAGTCGACAGGAAACATTTCAAGTTTTATTTTGAAGGAGTCTGAAGGGATAGAGGAGGGTGGGGGTGGTGAGGGTGGGGCGGGGGGGGGGGGGTGAAACTCAACTCTCTGCTCACCGGTGATGAATCGAGAGCGCCGCTGTAACCGGTCACAAGCGCAACATTACCAACAGCGGGAATGTTTTCGAGGTGACCCCAAGCGGCCCAAAAATTTGAATTGAATTGATTGAATTGATTGAATTGATTGAATTGATTTAATTGATTGAATTGATTGAATTGATTACAACTTAATGGTCAAATGTGCTGTACGTATGTGTCACATACAGCACAGATGACATTTCTTCCCCCTCAACATAAAACAAGAGGAGCCGCAGCGGGCGTCCGCGCCGCCATCAAAAGCCGCTCCTGTTTGGCTTTTTCCAATAAATTAAGCGAGCGAGCACCGGCCGAGTCACGTACACGCGCGCGCCCGTTGCGACAATGGGAGGAGCTTCGGACGTTGACAAATGATTGACAGCGGCACAGTCGCGTCTCGTGCCGCAAACGTTCAAAAGGTCACACGGTACGATACACACAAGTGCGAGTCGGCGCCGCCGGCAGAGGTCGCCGACACTCCTCCGGGAGGGACGTGGTACTCAAAAGCGAGCGAGCGCGCCGGCGGCTGCGTGTTCCGCTCGAACCCTTTGTAGCAGGAATGTTGGCGCCGCTTCCATGTGACGGGAAGTGCACGCCGACACCGCTGAAGGTTTGAAGGGAGGATGAGGGCGATTTTTCGGTCAGAGCGGGGACACCGCTCACTACCTGCTATAAAGGTCACCGTGGAAACTGTTGCGAGGCGAGGGGGAGGAAGAGGAGGGGCCCGGCAGAGAGTCCTCGTCCACTCGCACCCCATCAAAAACGTCGTCTGCGCCTTCGGCCGAGCGGGAGCCCCATGAGGGGGCCAGGCGCTCGGGCGTGTTGGTTGGCGGGGCCTGCTCGCGGCGGACGAGGGACGGCCCCGAGGAGGCGGCGGCGGGCCCGACGGCGGTTCTGCCGGACCTGGCGCCGGTCTGCGAGCCGCGGTGGATCCGATGGCTGACGATGATGTTGTTGCCGAAACCGCCCATGGACGCCATGGTGGTGCTCTGCTCGCGCTGCACCACGGCCGTCATGCCGCCCTCGGCGATCAGGCGGCGGATTCGAGCCAGAGCGTCTTCACCGGAACCTCCCCCCTCCTCGCCTGGAAACACGACAACGCGTCACATATACTAAAAAAGGGCAACAATGTTCCTGACAATAATACGTTCTGTGGCCCCGCCCCCACTGGTCCAAATAGGGTACTCTTATGCATGTGACACGACGACTAAGCCCAGGGCGCGCGGGAACCGGGGCGGGGCGCTACCTGAGCCCGCCTCGGCATTGTCATGTCATTTTCAGTCCACAGCACTACGGGGCAAAATGGCCACTGCCCGAGATAGATAAAAACGTGCGGATTTGGTTGCGTACTTCATATCCCACAAATGCAAAATTCACGAGGACACACAGAATAGAATTTTAGGCTTGACTTCCCCTTTAGCAGACACTTGCTGTCAAGCAGAGTTCCCTCTCCATTTCAAATCCATGTGTCGTTTTTCAGATATGAATTCATGTCAATGAGTCAATGAATCCATGGGTTCGGATTCTGTAGACCAGTTCTGGATGCCAACAAGTTATTTCCCGAGGCAGGTCACAAGGTTTGTTTCAACGAGGGAAGAGGTAATGCACCTGCCAGTAGCTAAAAAGCGGGACTTCTATGTCACTGTTGATGCCTTCATGTTTTTTTTTTTTTTTTCAAGGCTCTTTCGCAGATTTTTGTGTTTTCAGACCTTCATAATTATACATGGACATAGATGTAAAAATTAACTATCTTCATGTGGAGGTACAGTCAAACCTCGGTTTTGGAACGTCTCGGTTCTCGACCAATTCGGTTTTCGACCAAAAATTTCGATTTTTTTATGCCTCGGATGACAAACACATTTCGGTTCTCAAACAAACTGAGTGCACTTGAATGCACCATTTGACTCCTCTCGCCTTCCTTACACGACGAGGAAGTGACGCTTCCTCGTGTTGCTTTCCATTGTGAGCAGACGAGTTGAGTTCAAGTCACATTTTTTATTTTAAAAAGAGCGTGGTTTCGGTTTTCGAACAATTTCGGTTTTCGAACAGCCTTCTGGAACGGATTAAGGACGAAAATCGAGGTTTGACTGTACTTGGAAATGTTTTTTTTTTTCGGTATTCAAATGTTTAATCAATCACGGTCTTGTACATGGTTGAAACAATCAAGACGTAAGAGGAAAAAAAAAATTAAATGAAGGAAGGGCAAAGCTGGATGAGTTGCACCTCCAGGCGTACCTTTTTCCACCTTTTGAGGATTTAATGTACATGCGGGGGATCGTCAAAGCCCTCTTTTGTACATACTCGTCATTTTATATTCTTTTTCAAAAATAGGAGAGTGGTGAAACGGTACAATAGTTTGACACTTTGTTTCAGACAGGAAAACATCGGAAAATCCAGTTCCCAACTTTTGCACGCGGCGTACCTGCGTTGGCCGGGGCTTCCGCCAAGGCTCGGCCGCTGTCCGAACCTCCCGCGTTGTGAGACTCAAGATGACCGTCGGCCGCTAGACCGACGGGCGGCGGCGGCGGCGGCGGCGGGGCTAACCAAACGAACAAGATGGAGAGCGGATCAGTGAAAAGACCAACGTGCGAGGGCCGCGCAAACGAGAAATATCGGTACCGGCTTGCGGCCGGGTGGCGCCGGGCTCGGAAAGCTCCGTTTGGGTCTCGGCGTTCTGCAGCTGGACCACGGGCGTCTGCGTCCCCTGAGATGTCACGGAGGGGGCGGGGTTTCTGGGCTGAAGACCGATGGCGTTCATCAAGCCCATGTCCCGGTCCAGCCTCCATCCCGAACGACTGGGCCTGAACACCAACGAGGCCCATTAGCGTGCGTGCGTGTGTGCGTACCCCCCCCCCCCCCGACCGGGAAGGGCGGGGTCACCGGCGGATCGGGCTCGTACTCACCCGGGTCGGTCGGAGCCCCGCGTCCGGCTGCTGCCGCCGTTGTTGACCGAGAACAAAGGTTCCGCGCCGGACTCGGCGACGCTCTCGCCGTCGCTGCGGTAGAACCTGAACACGCACACATCACCCCCCACCGCGTGTTAACGGAGGCGCACGCAGGAAGCGGGGGCTCAAGCTCGTTAACATTAACGAACCAAATTGAAGGTCTTGACCCAGCAGACTTCCTGTTGCCAGTGACCATTAACATTAGGAAGATAATCATATCATCGCATCCAGTCACTCGCGCGTCCACTGGCCGGCCACTTTCGCGGGAACACGTGAGACGCGGGGCAAGCGCGTCCAAGCGCCGAGTGAATGTTCAAAAACGGGAAGTGACATCGACGGGCGCACTCACACGGGTCGACAGATGACCAGGTCCCCCTTGTTGGTTCCGTACGCCAGACCCATCCCGGGATCGGGAAGCCAGCGAGCCGAGTTGATGCTGACGTGACGCCGCTGGTCTGGCGCCATGGGGTAAACCACGTTGAAGACCATCTGGAAGACACCAGACAACATTCATTCGCACGTTCAAACGGCAAGTGCGAGTTTCCACGGCCAGCGAAAGAACAACGCTCTGTTTTCATCTGAACTTTCAAAGTAAAATCACCTTGCTCTGCGCTATTTCGGCTAGTGGCTCAAGATTGATTCTTATCATATTAGAATTAGATATAGAATAGCATGATCATTTCTTCCTGTGTTTCCAGCGAGAATTATCGTTCTGAGCCAAGAGGGATTTCATTGCATTCCAGGCAGTTCATGAAATAAACACAGTCAAGTGTTCAAAAGTATTTTGTAAAAGGAACTCAACAAATTGGTCAGTAGAGGTAAGATCTTAAGGCCAAGCCCGAGCCCAAACCGACCTGGCCTAAAATGTCAATCATTGCTTCGGTTCAGGTCGGGCTTCTCTCTCACTGACTTTTTTTTTTTAAATAAATGTTTATAAAAATGTATACTTGACAACGCGTACTGTACTAAACGCTTGCAATGACAATTCAAAGGACTCCTTCCTGTCTCTGTCTATTATCCACCCATCAGTGTTCTTTATCTTGCTGCTTCTGTCTCTTGAAGTGCCGCGCTAGATTCTTAAGGGCGTACTGCTGCTCTGGTTTACGGCCCAATTTTCAACCCGTCAAAATGAGGGGACGGCCTTCAATTTTTCCCGTCAACGATGGAAAATGGTCGGTTAACGAAACCCTCTGCAGAAACAGAACTATAAAAGACGTCAATGTTGATACAGTCTTGTTCAACTTAGATTGGGTTCCAAAAGACAGGCTTTGTTATCAGAAATCACCCCTCCTCCTCCCGAGAAATTTCGGCTTCAGTTAATCGGTCGGGCTCGGGACGGGTCGGGCTTTAAAACCCGTGGGCCAGGTCGGGTCGGGCTGGATTTTTTTTTTTTTAGGCCAGATCTTTCCTCTAGTAGTCAGCAATCTCAAAATGTAGCATAGCGCCCGTGAAACAATGCACACGGGGGTGTTTTGACTGCACGCGAAAAGGTCAAAACGGAAAGCCTACGCGTCATCTGGCGGCACCAGAGAACAGTGGCCGACTTTCTCAGAGCGAGGTGGAGGGAAATGAGATAGGAAGACGAGATCAGTTTGATTCAAAGGGATCAGCCGGATATGCGTCCCCCCCCAAATCTCGGGAAACCGGCGCCTGTGCCGATCAAATCGGTGCATCCCAACTACTGCGCCATCATGGCCTTGTATTTCCGAATCGACCCGTATGACATTTACTGCTGATCCTGCGCGTGCGTCGTGTGCATGGACTCGCCCTGATCGAGGTCTCTCCTCCGTGCGGCTGCTGCAACCGGAAGACTTGCGCCACCATGTGGTCAGTGGTGGGATGCAGCAGGATCCTGCGAGAAGCCAGGCCGACCATCACGTAGCAGCCCAGCGGTGACAGGCTCACCGAGATCGCATTCGGACCTGCGGAAGCAAACGCGGGTTTTTACAAGCGCTGAGGTGAGGATGACGACGGAGACGAAGACGAAGACGGGCGCGCGCGTCGGCTACCGAATCTTTTGGTGTAGAGCATCTCCCCGAGGTTGTGCGCCGCCAGGGAGTAGATGGCGAGAATCCCCTCGTCGGGAAAACCACGCTGACTGCTGGGAATGAAGACGGCCAGCAGCTGGCCGTCGGCCGAGATGTCGCAACTGGCGTCGTTGTAGATCTTGCAGTTTGGCACCAGAACGTTGGCAGAGGCTGCGCACGGCAAACAAATGTCAAACACGCGCACGTCGCGCGGCTCGCCAAACTAGTGGACGTTGCGCCGACGCTGCGCTACTAGGTTAGCAGACGCTACCCCAACATCCCGACTGTACGGTTTGCGCATGGAAAGGACTCGGGTTACCGTTGCTGATCTCGGGCAAGTCAAACTTGGTGAAGTCCCACCACTGCAGGCGGTAGGTTGTGTTGGCGATGTTGCTCGCCACCGCGGACTGGCCGTCGCCGATGGACGCGCCTGAAGGAAGGAGGAGGTCGGAGAGTGTTAAAGGGATCTACGAACAGTTCCATCCAATTTGCGCCTGTCTAGAGGGGTTGTGTATTTAGCGCCCCCAAATGTCTGCGCTAGGGTGTTGGGCCGTCCAAACGGAGGGCTCTTGAATCACATTACCGCAAGAGTGCGAACAGATAGTAGGAGGCTAGTCTCAAAAGTGTTTCAGAACATCAAAAGACTCTCTGAGAACCGGTTGCAGCCCAGGCGACCATCGGCAAAGTCTGCCATTTGTTTATTCGTGGGAGACGGTGTTAAAGTATCTGTGGCTCACGGCTTGACAAAAAGTTAATCACATCTCTGAATGAGGGGCCAGACGGAGGGGGGGGGGTATGCAAATATCGGGGGGGCAGTGTCTTTCTTGTATTTTGCATATGTAAACAATAAAAGACCGACGCGGAACACGAGGGACTTTTGAGTGTGATCGCGAAACAACTGCCCGCCGTTCGCCCTGAGAGATCCTCTCCCACCAACAACCTTCCCGGAGTCGAGTTCTTCGGTTCAAACTTGTCCGGCTATAACTCTGACAGAGAGCGAGTGCAAATGAGATGCGACAGGCTCACATTTTAGGGGACTTACCAGCTAGCACCCTGTTGACAGACGAGTGCGTGGCTAAGCCAGGCTGGCCCCTCTCATGGTGGAAGATTCCGGCGTAGGGCAGGTACTCAGGAAGATGGAAGCGCCTGCGGGAGGGACGACAAAAATGGGACGTGAAGATCCGTCTAGTATATCGGGGGTCAGCAACACGCGGCTCCAGAGCCGCATGCGGCTCTTTAGCGACGTCTCGTGGCTCCCTGGAGCTTTATAAAACATGTTTAAAAATGGAAAAAGATTTTGATAGTAATCTAATATCGCTCAAACAGATATAGAGACATGTGGCCGCTCCGAAAAAGGAGAGCTGTGGTGTTGTTTTGGTTTTTTTTAAAAACGGACACTTTATTGATGCTTTTTACAGCCTCGACAAACACAGACACGTCTGCGTCCGACTCCGTGCCTTCTCTCGTCTCGTTAAACTCGAGAGGCGTTCAAAGACAGCCTCAGAAAAACGGAAATTCATGATTACTTCACTGACACTGAGAAAAGCGAAAATAATGCACCAAAACCAAACAAAAAACAAGCGAGGAAATCACAAAATAAATTCTATGGGGGCTTGTTTGTGAACACGCAACAAAGGAATGAATAACGTAAAGAATTGTGAGACAGTCCAGTCTCCTACATACATATACAGCATGTGTTTCCTTCATTGTAAGTTTTATGAAAGGCTTTTATTTTTTGTGGCTCCGGACATATTTGGGGGGGGGTTTTTTTTGGTCCTATATGTCTCTTTCAACATTTTGGATTGCCGGCCCCTCCCTGGTCTGTATATTCGCCCGTCGCGTGACGCTAACTCACCTTGGCACGAAGCGTCCTAATGACGGCGCCGACATCCTGGCATTTCGGGGCGCCCTGTGCCGCGCTCGCTCGCCGTTATCACTGAAACACGGTCAGAGGAAAGGTTCGTCAGCCGGCGCCACCCGCGGACGGCCGCGCGCCGCTATCGCCGGGACCGACTCACTCAAGCTCATCAAAGTCCACGTCGGCGGTTTCCACGGAGCCCGACGCACTTCCGGCCGGCCCGTCGGAAGACGAAGACATGGCCCGCAGGCGGTTCTGCTGGTAGCGAGGAGATCGCTGGCGAATGCTGTCGCGTCTGGACAAATACTGGATCATTCTCTGGGCGTAGTACGCGGCAGGAGACAGCCTGGACAGCAAGCGGCGGGCGCGTGAGGACACGCGACTCGTTCGAGGAGCGCAGGGGATCATCGATGAGCTTACCGAGCTGGGTCGGGATAGATGGGGTGGTCCCGAGATCCGGTCACGTCATAGCGAGACAAAGACATGAGAGAAGATTCCAGAAGTCTCCTGAGAGACAAAAAAAGAGGTGAGGAGGAGACAGGACAATTCGCCAGGACAAGACTTTCAGCCCCCCACCGTGGCTACCTTCTGAGATAGTCCTCGTCCACGGGTGTGGGATCCACAGGCATTTCCTGGCTTAAGGCCTCGGGGGGCTCGGGGGCCCGGGTGGCGGTGGCCTGGCGGTACACCCTCTCCCACTGGGCCGTGTCCTGGTTGTAAACCAAACCCACCGTCTGCTCGGCAGACGACGCCGGCGGGAAGGCCGCCGGCCCCGCCGCGGGAGCCGGGCGCCGCTCGCCGGCAGTCGGGTCCGGGCCGGCGGGCGTAGCCGAGGGCGAGGGGGGCAAGGCGGAGGTGGGCTGCGGGGCGGACGAGGAGGAGGAGGAGGAGGTGGAGGACGTCTGGGTGGTGCGCTCCCAGCGTTGAGAATCGTGATTGAAGGTCAACAGGTTGTGACACGCCCGGCAGCGGTTCAAGTGCCCGCGTGAGCCCCCGGAAGGGGCAGCCGGGTCCGGGGGGTGGGGCGCGGAGGGAGGTGGCGGGGCGGGAGGCTGGTAATGGATGATGGCGGGGGACGAGGAGGGTCCGGCTCTGTCCGAGTCCACGTTGTTATTCAGGAGCTCTTGGCTCGGTTCCTGGCCACCCGCTGACGGCGGCTCCATTTCCTGCATGCGCTCAAACTCCAGGAAGTAGCGGCTCAGGTTGCACTGCAACACGTTCCGAAATGAGGCGGGGTTGCCGCGGGAGACGTCCCAGAAGGGGTGGTGCCCGCTGCTGGTAGCGGACCCGTCCCCTTGCTGCGGGAAGCCTCGCCCGTCGCTGGCCGAGGTGTACACCGGCGAATGGGACGAGCCGTCCTGCTGGCGCAACACCGCCAGGAGGCTGAGCGAGGATGACGACGAGGTCCTGGGCGGAAGCACGTTGGGGCCCACGCCGCCACCGCCGCCGCCGCCGCCGCCGCCGCCCCTCATACTCAGCAAGCTGCGTGTCCAGTCCGGCCCCGGTCTGGAGGTGGAATTGGGCTCCCCGCCGCTGCCGTAGTAGAGCGAGGTAAAGGCTGAGGGGCGGGGCTCCGAGGGCTGGCGGGGCTCCGTGCGGGCCGCCGAGGAGGAGGAAGAAGGCGGGGTCTGGGGGGCCTCCGGCGGCAGGGACGGTCCGCGATTGGCCGAGCAGTGACTGCACATGCACGCCATGCCCAGGAAGCGGGTGCAGCCCAGGAAGGACAACCCGCGCTCCGCGTTGGCAAAGTGGCCCGAGGGGGCGGCGGGCGATTCCGCCGTTTCGGCGAGGGGGCGCGCATGCTCGGCCGGGCTCTGCACGCTGGGGGAGCGCGACGATAGGATGTGTAGGAAGTTGTGCAGGATGGGCGTGCGGCGAACGGGCTGAGGCAAGAAGGAACGCTGGCGGAAGTGAGGGTGAGGGAGCTCCACGCTGTCCATGGGAACCTCGGCGTCATCTTCGCTCTGAAAAACGCAAACGTTGGCGCCCGGGCTCCGAGAGCTCGCCCCCCCCCAAAAAAAATCGAGCACCGTCGGGAGCTCACCTGCTGATTCGACGACGGATTCACGATGGCAGTCAACAGGTTGTGACCCAGCGGGTCAAACCTCACCAACCTGAGGAACACACGCAAGATCAAAACCTCGAGACCAGGACATGCTTGACCGAAGTCACGTCACTCCAAGCTGGCGTGAGCTCGCTCAAGTTGCAAAAGGCTGCAGTGTGTGGCCAAAATGGCCGACATCACGCTGCTGCTTGATGCAAAAAAAAAAAAAAGCGCCATCAAGAGGCCAGTTTGATGAGTTGCATGAGCGGCGATGGGCCGCTCGGTTGGCGCACGTTGGGGATGGACAATTACGAAAAAAAAATCATCACAATTACTTTGATTGTTGAACTCACTTTTCCTAAAAAAAAAACAATTGTTCATTGATTTGGTGCGTGTGTGTGTGCGTGTGTGTGCGTATTTCACACTTTTTTCTCACGTTTTTTTGATTTTGTTCTTAACTGCCCAGCCCTAGCCACGCCCACGTGTCAAACCATCTGATGGCAAGGCGGCACTCGTCAACTCCCTTCCCCCCCACCCCCCGCGCACTCGGCGGGACCCACCGCACTCGCTCGGCATCGCTGCCCGTCTTGACGGCAGCAAACGGTTCCGGTCGGCTCCAGTCCCAAAAGTGCAGCTCGTTGTTGGTGGCGATGAGGAGGAGCTGAGCGGTCGGGTGGAAGGCCAGCGAGGCGATGGCCACGTTGCTGTCCGTGAACCAGCTCTCACTGCCGCCCTGTGCGCACACGCACGCGTGCAAACAATTTGAAGGGTTCGCGAAGCATCAGGTCGGTCTGCAGATCTGCCGGTCGAGGCGTGGCCGCTCTCGGCCATCTTGCCGACTTACGTGCAAGTCCCAGATGCGAACTTCACCATCAAGGCACCCAGAAGCCACCAGGCCAGGAATGGTGGGGTGAAAGGTCACACACCAGGGGGTCCGACGGTGGCCCACCAGGGAATGGAGGCACTTGCCGGTCTTGACTTCGGTGATGTAAATATTGTGGTTGACGTGTGTGGAGGCCATGAGGGTCCTTGAAGAGTGTCGCCAGGGAAACAGAAACCCACGTCAACGGCCACACACGGAAGCTCCCTCTTTACTCTCCATTTTCGTAAACCATCTCCATCAAGTCACGCCGTCTTCGAGGTCACGTCGCAATTTGCAGATGTGAATACGTGTCGTTCACCACTACCGGCGGTTACGTTCCTAAAACTACGTTGCGGGCGTCATCATCCAGTCATTTATTTTTAGGGATGCAAGAGATTTTTGGTTTCAAACGATGCTGTTTTTCCAAGACTGGTTCCGATAACTGTAGCTTGTGGACTTCCGGGGGGGGGGGGGGGGGGGGGGGGACACTCGAGATTTTGCCTATCCGAGTATGACATCACTATTCAAGGCTTGAAATACCCTTTTGAGAAGCTATGATCAGTTTTCATTTCTTGAATTCACATTGGGAATAGGACCAAACTGTATTTTCTCGTTTTCTTTCTATGACTCAGTGCCAACACGAGTGATTGGAAGAGAAGAAGACAATAAAAGGCTAGCGGCGCATCCTCACCGGTCAGGGCTGAAGGCCAACAGGAAGGTGGATCTGGGGCTGTCGGGCAGTTCAACTTTCTGAGCACAAAAAAAAAAAACGAAGTTGGCGATCTGTCGTGAGGCCAGAGAAGATGAAAATGGCGGCCCAGAGATACTGCAAGCATACTCACTTGACTCTGCCACTTCATCCAGCGCACTTTCTCCTCCACCAGCAAGTGCAGCAGGCGCTGCGAGCTGCACGTCTGCCAGCCGCGCTCCCGCCGCGACAGGAGGCGCACCGAGTTCCTGGGACTGGACGACATCATGCTGTCGGGGAACGTCCACCTCGTCGTCTTAGCTGCCAGCTTAGGCTACGGGTTGTGGGGGTGACATCAGACAAGTGATAGATAAGCAAAAAAAAAATAATAATAAAATGCACGAGAAGCTGAAAAACGGATTAGCGCTGCGAATGTGGGAGGTTAAGAAAGAGCTGCGAGCTGCACGTCTGCCAGCCGCGCTCCCGCCGCGACAGGAGGCGCACCGAGTTCCTGGGACTGGACGACATCATGCTGTCGGGGAACGTCCACCTCGTCGTCTTAGCTGCCAGCTTAGGCTACGGGTTGTGGGGGTGACATCAGACAAGTGATAGATAAGCAAAAAAAAATAAATAATAAAATGCACAAGAAGCTGAAAAACGGATTAGCGCTGCGAATGTGGGAGGTTAAGAAAGAGCTGCGAGCTGCACGTCTGCCAGCCGCGCTCCCGCCGCGACAGGAGGCGCACCGAGTTCCTGGGACTGGACGACATCATGCTGTCGGGGAACGTCCACCTCGTCGTCTTAGCTGCCAGCTTAGGCTACGGGTTGTGGGGGTGACATCAGACAAGTGATAGATAAGCAAAAAAAAATAAATAATAAAATGCACAAGAAGCTGAAAAACGGATTAGCGCTGCGAATGTGGGAGGTTAAGAAAGTAAGGTGCAGTTTGTGTGTGTGTGTGGGATATGTTCTTCTACTTCCTGTTTACGTCTTCTCTCAAACAAGTTGAAGGCCGCAGAAGATGACCTAACACTGAATTACATTGACCCAAACACATCACATTTGCCTGACAATGTCATTCCACATACGCGATGAACTTCAGATGCTGGTTGTTCAACAAAAGTTCAAGCATAGAACTTGGTAATTGTGATGTTTTTTTTTTTTTCCTTTTGGTTTGTTTGTTTAATTCTCTTGCACTTTATGGCGCGTAGAGCCAACCATAGCAACCAGGTCTCTCCATCTGGATCTGTTCTGGGCAAGGTGTTGACTTTGTTCCAGGGTAACATTGCAGGCCCCAAGGTCCAGGGCTATTACATCCAGCCATCGAGTGCGGGGGGCACCTCTGGGTCGTCTCCAGCCAGCTTTCTGGGGGTTGAAGGCCAAGATGGTGCTGGTTGGGTGTTCCTGGGGCAGGCGGATGACATGGCCATACCATCGCACTCGCCGCATTGCTGCGAGACGGGAGGCTGGTGGCTGTTTGGTTTTGTCTCTTAGAGCCTGATTTGTGACGTGCTCGGTCCACGAGATACCTTCAATCCTCCTGAGGGCCCTGGAGTCAAAGCCATCAAGCCTGGCCGCAAGAGTGTTATTCAGTGGCCAGGTTTCGGAGCCGTACAGGAGGACGGAGATGACTGAGGCATTGTAGACTCTGAGCTTTGTTGCCCGGGATATGTGCCGATGGCGCCACAGTGGTCTCCACAAGGACTGCATGACATTGGCTGCAAGGGCGCGACGACAGTCGATCTCTGTTTTGAGATCTCCGTTGTTGGTCACTGTCGAGCCGAGATATTTGAAGGTGGAGACAAATTGGACAGGGGTGCCATCAAATTCAAAAGGTGGTGGGTCAGGTCCATCGCCAACATGCATCAATTTTGTCTTGGCCCAACTTATCTTTAGGCCAAGCTTTTTGGACTCCTCATCGAACACTCTGAGGGCGTCGCGGAGCTGATCAGCAGTCTCGCTGAACAGGACGGTGTCATCAGCATACTCGAGGTCCTTTAGGATGCAGTTGGCGAGTGGCACTCCAGGGATCCGCTCACAAACTCTTGACATCAGATGGTCAATGATGCAGTTAAAGAGCTCTGGAGCGGCGACACATCCCTGCCTTACCCCGCTGTTGATGGGGAACCACTCGGACTCTTGGCCATTCACACGTACACAACTTTCTGCACCTTGGTACAGTTGTTTGAAGAGTGTGGTGATCTTGGTTGGGACTCAGAGTGATTTTAAGATGTTCCAGAGGGACCCGTGGTCCACTGTGTCAAAGGCAGCCTTGAGGTCAATAAAAGCAATAAATAAGTGCCGGTCCTTTCTGAACTCCCGAGCCTTTTCAATCAGGAGTCGGAGAGCAGAGATGTGTTCGATGGTGGAACGGTTGGGCATGAATCCGGCTTGTTGTTGGCGGCGTCTGCTTCTGGTTGCAGGTAGAGCTCGGGTAAGTAGGATGCGGGTGAAGAGTTTACCGGGAATGGAGAGGAGCGTGATGCCCCTATGGTTACTACAGGTTAGTTGGTCTCCCTTGTGCTTCCAGAAGGGAAGTATGATGCCCCGCCTCCAGTCATCAGGCAATGACTCTGTGACCCACACATGGTTGATGATCTGTGTGAGCCACAGGATGATATGGTCGCCAGCAGCCTTCAGCATCTCTGCTGTGATTGCACATAGACCTGGTGCTTTACCATTTTTGAGCTTTGTCATGGCTGCTTTGACTTCAGCTGGCAATACTGGGGTGATGGGACAGTCTGGATTCGTGGTGAAGTGTATGGTGTGGGTTGGGTCTTCGGGGACAGGAGGATGATTTAGGAGCTCACTGAAGTGCTCCTTCCAGCGACTGATGCATTCAGTTTCGGTTGATAGAATATTGCCAGCCCTGTCCTTGACTAAGTGACAGCGATGGCGGGGGCCGGCTTTCCCTTTGCGGAGAAGGTTGAAGAGCTGCCGCAGATTGTTGTTTTGGGAAGCGGCCTCCATGGCTGATGCCTGATTGCTCCAGAAGGTTTCTCTGTCATGTCGAAGGGAGATGTTCCGTTGCGTGTTAAGGAGCCGATACAGAGCCATGTCCCCGCACAGCCGAGCATCTCGTCTTTTATTTACGATGTCCAGCGTATCCTGGGATATCCAGGGCTTCTTCGGAGCAGATCTTGTTCGCCCGATGGTCTCTATGGAAGCCTCGATTACGTCAGCTTTAAATTGCGGCCAGTCGAGGGACTGCTCACTAGTTAGTGTGCTGAATCGATTGGTGATGGAGCATCTGTATAATTCCACGATGGCCGGGTCTTGTAGGCGAGAGGGGTCCAGCCTGGGGGAGGCAGTCTTTCGTGCCCCAGCCTTGAGCTTGAGTTGCATGTCTGCTATGAGCAGGCGGTGATCTGTATTGCCGAGTTGTGCACCTCTGTAGACACGGCAGTTGATGATTGAATTTTTCCATCGTCGGGAAACAAGGATGTGGTCGATTGCTTTCTTTGTTTTTCCATCAGGGCTGTACCAGGTCCAGTGATGGATCCGCTTACGGGGAAACCATGTATCGGCAATGCAGAGGTTGGTGGCTCTGCATAGATTGTATAGTCGCTGGCCGTTATCGTTGGTGGTGTTGTCGATGAAAACTGGGCCTGTTACAGCCGGGAGGATGTGGTCTTGGGTGGAGATTGTGGCGTTGGCATCACTGAGGACAATGACGATGTCATGGGCGGGGGCTGCCTGGATGGCATCTTGTAACTGGTCATAAAAGTTGTCCTTTGTCTCATCTAGGCTGATGTCTGTTGGGCTATAGGCGACGATAACTGTCATCTTCCCATGTTGGTGAAGGAGACGGGCAGAGAGCAGTCTGTCGCTGATTGGCTTCCAGCTGATGATGGACTTCCGTCGGTATAGCGGGATAGCTAGGGCGACACCGCGGAGGCCTCTCCCATCATTCGGGCCGCTCCACAGAAAAAGATGGTCGCCGGCGGTGGTTTCTCCAGTTCCGCGCCAGCGTGACTCACAAAGGCCAGCGAGGGTGATGTTATACCTGGAAAGTTCATGGGAGAGAAGTGTTGCATAGCCGGGGCGCAGGAGTGTCTGGATGTTCCAACAGGCAATGCGGGTTTTATAGCGGAGGTCCAAATTTCGTTGGTCAGGTGCAGGCGAAGGTCTGTTACCAGGAAGGTCCGTCCGATTAAATCTGGTTGCTTTAGTGGGTTTCGTAACTGTTTCTTTTCGCCATGCTGGGTAGTTGGCCCTTTTGGTAGTGTCCTCAAAATACGTGTGTTAATGTTATTCCATAAAGACAAAACAGCATTGAGGCCAGAGTCACGATGCGTTTTGAACGCAAACATCAGGACAACGTCTTTACTCTTTCATTTTAAAAAAAAGGTTGTCCAAAAAAAATTTTTAAAAAATCTCTTCGTCCATGTCTCTTTGTTTGGTTAAAAAAAAAACAAAAAAAACGGTCACTTCTATCATGAGCTGACCTCATCTCTTCTCGAATGTCCATCTCACTCCCACTTAACGACACACTCTCACCTCGCCAGTCACGTGACGCTCCAGCAGCAAAATGGTTCCAACAAAGAAACATTTTAACATACTGCATCTTTTTTATATTTTAAACAAGTGAACTCTAATAGATGTATAAAATAATCACGACACTCATTTTTAACTAAATAACCAAATATGCAACTACAATATATCAACACGGGCCTGCGTGGGTTTCCTCCCACGTTCCAAAAACATGCATGGCAGGCTGATTGTGCACTCTAGATTGTCCCTAGGTGTGAGTGTGAGTGTGGATGGTTGTTCGTCTTTGTGTGCCCTGCGATTGGCTGGCAACCAATTCAGGGTGTCCCCAGCCTACTGCCCGAAGACAGCTGGGATGGGCTCCGGCACCCCCCGCGACCCTAGTGAGGATTAAGCGGTTCAGAAAATGGATGGATGGAATATATCAACATTGCATCATACATGTAACACCCCATATATATACAGTAAACATTCCCATCCCCGGAATTCTATGAAAAGGAATATCCTTCACCCGTAATAAAAACCTATGCATTAACATTTTGACTACGATATTACATGTTACCGGAACTACGTAAGCGGAAATTCCACTAGCCGTAACCCGGATGGAGACGTCATGCAGCGGGAGCTTAAATACACGCAACGTTCCACCCGATATGCGGAAAGACACCAACGGAGACACCTTTTCACTTCGCATTTTTTGATAATCAGATTCGAAACGACGACGTGTAAGTGAGTTTTTATTGGCGTGCGTTTTACTGTAATTGCGAACGATTTCTCACGTTATTCACTTACGTCCTGTTGATCGCGGCACGAGCTTCAAAAGCAACGCCCACTCAACACAACTGGAGAAGATGGAAGAGACGTGTTTGCTTCGCCGTTTATGTCATCGAATTCGAAACGACTATGTGTCAGTGACTTTTTATTGGCGTGCGTTTTCCTGTCATTGCGAACGATTTTAACTTTATTGACTTTCGTCCTGTAGATCATGGCATAGAAAACGAGGAAGAACCCAACAAAACAAAACAACCCAAAATAGACTCATTTTTCCCCAAGACTGAAAAAAATCAACATTAAAATACTGTACATACTATACTGTGTTGTGGTTTTTTTTAAATCTACACCTGTACTGTATACTGTACTGCTGTTTTTGTTATATAAACAGTTTTTGGACAGTATAGTTTTGCATTTTATTGCTTGTGTTGTTACACATGCAGTTTTCATCATACTTGCAGGTTCATAAAGGACATGTACCATGCTCATTTCCCAAAAGAGGAATTTCTGTTATAAGGACAGATTGGACAGCGCAAACATGAGTCCGTACTAGAGAATATTTACTGTATACAGTATATATATATATATATATATTTTAAAAAAAACAATCCTCGTCTCACCCCTCGGGTGGTGTCCGTGTCCCCCATTCAGCTTGGGTCCTCTACCAGAGGCCAGGAAGCTTGAGGGGTCTGCGCAGTATCCTTGCTGTTCCCAGCACTGCACATTTCTGGACTGAGATGTCCGATGTTGTTCCCGGGATCTGTTGCAACCACTCATCTAGTTTGGGGGTCACTGCCCCAAGTGCTCCAATCACCACAGGCACGACTGTCACCTTTACCTTCCAGGCTCTCTCCAGCTCCTCTCTGAGCCCTTGGTATTTCTCGAGTTTCTCGTGGTCCTTCTTTCTGATGTTTCCATCACTTGGGACCGCTACATCCACTACAACGGCTTTCCTATGAAATATATATATACATATATATATATATATATATATGTATATATATTTATTTTTTTTGTGTGTGCGTGTGTGTGTACACACACGCACACACACACATTTTGTGTGTGTACACACACGCACACACACACATTTTAACTGTCAGTCAAAGAGACGGCTATGTGAGCTACGTCAACGCGTACAACGTCATATGCTTTGGAAAGATGATTAAATGCTTCAGTCAGCCACGAAAAAGAAGAGAAAACGACATTTGAAAAGTGCCCGTCGATCAGAAGCCGCTCGATGACATTTTTTTTCCCCGTGCTTTCCAAGCAGATACTTCCATTAACCAGCCGTCGTTCAAATATTGTAATCACATTGTTAACTGTGGGAGGATGACTTGAAGTAGCGTTAAGTATAAAAGATTAGTTATGTAGGGAGCAGGAAAGATGTAGTGAGGATGTTTAAAAGGATGGCCTACCTTTCTTCATCTTTGGGGCTGCTAAAGTTAGCTACTGAGCTAGATTGAGCCAAAATGGGGGGTGTCCGTTGGAAAGAAAACTCAATCTTCATTCGTTTTGTGGTCAAAGGCGGCGTCCACGTCCACGAACGGACAGTATTAACATTTTGTGCACGCAAAGAAGCGACGTTTGCAAGGGTTTGGTCCACAGTTTGACTAGCTGCCCGACGCCGAACGGCTCCTGCGTAGCCAGCCAGCTAACGGCTAGCCGCACGCTATGCAGACCAACCAACAGAGCGCCGAATACTACTCATCGATCAAACCTACGAACGCAGGCCAAACTGGAGTGTCATTCACAAAGAAAAACAACAAGCAATCAAAACACCGTTAACGCTCCCGCCCAAAGAAGCACAAATCCTGCACCCTTTGATTCACTGAAATTTTTTCCCATCGGCTTAAACAATCATTTGAAATACGACAAACTGACAGCTCTTACTTACATTACTCTTCTAGATGTCAAATTAGAAATTAAACATTTTGTACAAAACACAAAACTCATTTTAGGGAAATAACAAGACATTCTGAATTGTCGCGACTAAAATAATCATGGAATCATCTGTTTACATAATCTGTACATCATTCACAGAACATTGAAAGCACAATTGCTGAATTTAGCGCCACCGTCGATTAATACACAAATTTGATGATTTAAAGGAGAGTTTGCGATTTTGTTTTTTAAAGAATCGACCAGAGCGGGGTATCTTCTTGATTTTTTTTTAATGTATTGTACATTACAACAAAATACAACTTCAAATGTATAAATTTAGCGTTAAGGTAACAGCTAAACGTCATATTACATGCGTAGCGGCAGTCGCTAGCAAACGTTGGCTTGTTCACAGTACGAATGCTATCTTACTTTTGCTAGCATTGTTATTTCATTAGTCGTGTATGGTTTATATTTAAACGTGTGTGTGTGTGTGTGAAGCGTATGACTGTTAATTTGGCAGTACAGTAGTCCATATGGGGTAGGTAAAGATGCTTTGGTGGGGTGCTCAGGTCCCACTCGGGCTCGCGTGACAACGGTGTGCTGCCCCCTACTGTTTGTTGCGCAAGACGGCCGTAAACGGCTCTTCAAAATTAGCATTCCAAACGATGGAAGCATTGTCGAGGAAACGTGTCTTCTTTGACTTCAGAAGTTTTCCTTGTAAAAGTTGAAGCCAAAGTGTTCACATTGAGCTTTGATGACTTTAGCCAACGCAGGAGAACCGCAGTAGAACACGTGAACTTTTCCTTTGTTCTCCTCCGAAATTTTCTGGAACACCTGACCAGAACCACGACAAGATTTGGTTGGTTATGCTCGTTACGCACACACAAGGAGGTCTTTGTTCTAGTACTTTTGGGATGGTCTAACCTTGGCCCATTCGGGTCGTCCAGGTTGCGTTCTAGTCCTCAGACCTGTGATGGAGTCTCTCTTCTCCTTCTTGGCCAGTAGGTCCAGCGCCATCTGCAGGCCAATGGCCTTCATGTCGTTCTTGCACAAGGCCGACGTCATGTACATGTGCATCTCCAGGAAGCGACCTACCACAGGAGACGGAATTGAGCTCACACTTTGATTGTTGAGGTCACACCAATCGGCGTGACGGCTGCGGTCCCGTGGCTGGGCGGCACCTTCGGGCTCTCCGTCGGCCTGGTCCATCTCCATTTTGGTCAGGAGGCTGACAAACCATTCGAAGGACTTCTGGTCACGGTTGATCCAAATGAAGTCGACCTGAGAAACCAGCAAAATCTCGAACTTTCTATTAAGTGCCATTTAAAAATGGCCAAACAAGCATTGGCGCTAATTTTTGACGGTTCTGGTCTTAAAAAGGACGACCTTAAAAATTCCCTTCTCAAAAGACTCAGTTGTGATTTTAGGCATGTCGTTTTGTCGGTTTTCGGATTTAGGAGTGCCCACGTTTCGTCCGAAAACAACAACGACGTCAGACTCGTGTCAGAGGAAGAGGCAGTAAATCGACATTTACTGCAGCTCATTCGAGTTCAAGAAATTGTTGAGTCGATTAAAAACCACTTTCTCAACAATCTCGGCAAAGAAAGAGATGCTGGAAATGGGTTCAAAATTTACCAACGGGGAAACATCCGGCGTTCGCTTTCTCAGGAGCGGCTCAATGGCAGCCACTTTCACGGGTTTCGGAAAGTCGGCCGACCGAAACGAGCAATCGATGATTTGCTGCAACTCGAAGGCTTCGGGGGTTCAATCAGAGGACTGAGAATCTCCACAGGCTTACCTTGCGTAGCTTCATTTCGCTATCCTTAATGTTTTCGCACCACGAGTAGCTGCAATTGGGACAATTCTGCTTCCGGCGGCGGTACCTGGGCACGCAACACGCACGGCGTCACGGGGGAAGGCGGTCGCAGCGAGGCACGCTGGGAGGCAGGAGGGAGTCACCTGTACATGATGCTTTGCAGGATGGAGGCGAAGGGTGTGATGCCGATGCCCGCCCCGATCAGAACGGCGTGCTCGGACGCAAAGATCTGTCTGGTGGGGGTACCGTAGGGTCCGTCCACATAACACTGTGGGAGCGAGGAGGATGTCACACGTGACCGACGCGTCAAAGCGCCCCCGACCCATCCGCCGTTGGCTCACCTTGATGTTGCAGAAGCGGTGATTCTCGCCAAACTTTGCAGAAACCTTCAAGCACGCGATCTGGCGTCAGCGGGGTGTTGCGAGCCGACTGGTTGTGACTGCTCACTACTCGATCTAACCTCTCTCGGGGGCGGGGCCTCGCCTCTCTCCGCGGCTGCCGGATCGTCCGAAGGGACGGGGAGAGGCATCGAGGTTGCTGGGGGGGCGCCGGCCCGGGACGCGGTGCGACGATACATGGTCAGCTCCACGGCGTTGTCCTCGCTGGACGCCACGGCGCCGTTCTCGTGCGGCGAGCTGAACAATTCCTCCTAGGGGGGGGTACGGGCGAGGATGGTGAGCACGGAGAAACGGATCAACGAGGTGCACCTGGAGGCTATGAAATATGATTTTTTGGGTGGGTTTTTTTTTTGTGCCACAAGGGGAAATTTAATTGATGATTCGGTGTGAAATATTTGCGCAAGGAGTGTGCCTTGCTCGAGAGCACCTTGACAGTAGCCAGCAAGCAAAAGCTCTTTTTGTGATCTTTTTTTTAATTGTATTTATTTATGTCTTTATTTATTTTTTAAACTGTCAGGGTCTCACGTTTTACGCCAAACCAGGACCATGAAGATGCCTGATCTTAAGCTCTATGACAAATCAGGACCAGAAAGAATCAAAATCTTGAGTTTTTTTTCCCCCACCGGACTCTTCATCAGTTGTCTGCTGCGCAGGCTTGCTGCCAGCCTCCTAGGACTCGGCGCCGGACTCTGCGGCTGGCGGAAGTACTCATACAGACGGTTGGTCCACTGGCCCATGGAGCGGATGTGCAGCCACAGGCTGTCTGCGCGCACGCACATACACACACACACACACACACACACACACACGACTTGGCCTCAGCTGGACCGACAGAGGGGGGGAAAAAAATTGAGCAAACAACAGAAACAAGGTCTTACCAGATTGCTCCGGAGCGCTGCTGATGGTGAACGGGTGCCACTCGTACTTGGCGATGACGGGAATGTTGATGTACACGTAATCTCCCGGCTTGAACTGGAAGAACTGCGGACGCTTGATGACCAGATGAGTCACCTGCACGTCGGCGATACATTAGCGCAGAGCTGTTATCACAGACCCGATGAGGTGGCGACGGTGAAAGGACTGACTTGGAGCGTGTCGCTGTGGCTAATAGAATGCCGCGGTGATGGAGCGGTCAGGTCAAATAGAGGTCACACAGAGGTCGTCACCTTAGACGGCAGCAGGTTGACCTCCACGATGTATAGACCTCCCATCCGGGACACGGCGATTCCAATGATTTTCTCCAGCAGGAAGAGCAGACCCGGCACAACGAACCACTTCCAGAAGTTGGCGCAATGGACCATGAGCAGTGACCACACCCACACGTAGGACAAATGGGACCAGTAGAACACCTGCCAGGTCAGGGGGCGGAGCATGTGACTGCGTTACTGTGGTGGGAGTCGATACAAGATGGACACTATCAAAGTACTACAGTCAAACCTCGGTTTTTGTCCATAATCCGTCCCAGAAGGCTGTTCGAAAACCGAAATTGTTCGAAAACCGAAACCACGCTCTTTTTAAAACAAAAATGTTGACTGAACACGTCTGCTCACAATGGAAAGCAACACGAGGAAGCGTGACTTCCTCGTGCAAGGAAGGCGAGAGGAGTCAAATGGTGCATTCAAGTGCGCTCAGTTTGTTGGAGAACCGAAATTTGTTCGTCATCCGAGGCATAAAAAACAAAATTTTTGGTCGAAAACCGAATTGGTCGAGAACCGAGACGTTCGAAAACCGAGGTTTGACTGTACTATGATTTGCCCTGCTCATCTAAAAAAACGATTCGGAGGTATTTTGAAAAGATTTAATCTTCATGGTAAGCTTACTTCAAAATGGCCGCCGCGTCGTACAAAGGTGCTGGAGCAGATCCCCATGAGGCAGATGACCACCTGAAGAACGACACCCGTCAAGGACGCCGTGCCCTTCACCCAACCGATGCCGGGCCGCGTGGTCAGCAGGTACTCCCAAACACTGAAGCCGCTATGCTCGGACAGATGGACTGGAACACACACACACACACACACACACACACACACACACACACACGGAGAATTGGACGGGTCGCGTGCTTGTTTCCAGGGAGTCGGAGTTGGCGAGCTTGTGCGTACCAAAGTTGAAGATGTGCGCAGTGGTGTGCACGAGCGTGTATCCCAGGATGGCGCAGCCCACAATCTGATGTAAGAGAATGTTCTGGTCAAGCGGCAAAACCCGGACCACCCAGGTGGCCCGCAACCACGTGAGGCAGCGCCGCAGCATCAGGACCTTGGAGCACGCGCAGATGAGCGACAATCGTGCAAACGAGGCTTTCCGTCCCGTGCGACGTCACGTGCCGTTACCATGACGAAGGTGCAGTTGAAGTTGAGGCACTGCCCGCATCCTTTGGCCAGCATGTAGCAGGCGCTCCCGTGACGATGCTGCAGGACGGCGGCCACGAAGAGCGCCAGGCTGAGGCAAGCGTAGCCGCACAGGAACAGGAGCTTGCGACTGTTGTTGTGCCAGTACGCCCGCGTCAGGTAGCGAGGGGTCTGCCGCTTCTTCTGGTCCGCTTCCGGAGGCTTGAGCCAGTTTGCGGCACTGAGGAGGCGGTTGAAACCAAAGATTCTCGAGCGACTGCGGGCCAAGAGCGGGACGCCGAGTGGCACCCACCTGATGGTCAGGTTCTCCATCACCTCCGGAAAGTCTTCCAGTTCCGCTTTGAGCTCCTCGAAGGTGATGGCCCCGCTGTTGTCTTTGTCGGCCGACTCGAACAGCGCCAGCGTCAAGTCGTCCAATTTCTCCTCCGGCAGAGAGATGGCGCTCTCACGCAGGCACGACTTGAGAACCGTGCGCAGCTCGTCCGGGTCGATAGAACCGCTCCCTGCGCAGCCCCCAGCGCATCTTACAATTGCCCTATTGAGTCACGCAACGACTACCGACCGGCGCGCCGCGAGAAAGCCGCAGGTGGGCGGGGAAATGATTCAATCTCACTTCGCTAGTCAGGAAGGGACTTTTTTTTTTTTTCTTGACTTTTTTTTGCAAAGATTTGGGCTCACCTGGCTTGACTTGACACAGGAATTGAAAGGTGAAGTAGTTTAGAAAAATGAATTCAACAAAAGACATGAAAAAATCATTTCGATTTTCGTCAACTTGACAAAGTCATCATTTTCCCGAAGTGAGACTTGACACTCGAGTACGTGCGCGCACTCACCGTCCACATCGTAGACTTGGAAGAGGAACCTGAGCTTGTCCGTCTCGCTGCCGTGAATGAGAAGGTCCAGCGCTTCCAGGAGCTCGTCCAGGCTGATGGTACTGCTCCCGTCGGAGTCAAAGAGCGCGAAGAAGCGCTCGGCGAAAAAAGACTGTCACGGGACCAGGACACGGTTGAGAGGGGGGCGGGGGGGGGGGGGGTCACGTGACGCACGGAAGGGTTGAGCGAGCGCGAGCAGACCGACCTCTTTGACCTTGAGAGCCGTCTTGAACTCGTCCAAGTCGATCTCTTTGTCGTCTCCGGCGATGCTCTCAAATTGCTTGGTCACCCAATCCAGCCAGCGCGCGTCCTCGTCCGCGCTCATCGCGGACACCCGCGGGACCGCCACACCCGGTCCGGACTGCAAGGCGGTCAAAAAAAGACGTCAACTTTTTTTTTTTTCCCCCCTTGGATGTGACTTGTGAAACATCCCTCAGGGAGGAGGGCATTGTTTACAAACAGAAAGAAAGAAAATGGCTGCATGACAGCAGGCCCAAAGCAAATAACAAGCACTATTTTTAACCGGCCGTGAGGAATATTTTGTTGGAAATACTTGTCGGTTGAGTGTGTAGCAATTGCCTGGAAGTTGAGTGATGCTTCTTTTTTTTTTTTTTTTTTTTTAATTGCACACGACATTGAGTCAAAAGCACTGAATTCTTTTGTCCTTTTTGAGGGCAGCGCTTCCACGTATTCTCGATTATTTCATATCAGAAAAAGGTTGCCGCTGCGCAGCAATTCAGAACCGCAAGTAGGCAAGAGTCGACAAGCACTGCGCTCAAACACGTCCCGTACGGTCCGCAGGTCGAGATGTACAACGTACACGATCCGGTGTCATGCGAGATCATCCGCGATGTTTTTTTTTTTTCCAAAAAGGAGTTTTTACCTGCGGCTGTTGCCAGTCTTCCTCGGCTGCCAGTGAATCTTCCTCCTCGTCTTCGTGGTCAGCTGGAGGTGACAGCCTGCCCCCCCCGCCCCCCCACCCGTCCCGCCTCTTTCAAACGGGCCCCAGCCAATAAGACGGGGGTGGAGGCGGGGTCTTACATGTTTGCCGTCATACGTGTGCGCAAATTACAAAAGGTCACTGGTTAGAAACATAAAAAAAACTTTATTTCAGATGAAAAACACGACTGAAGACAAAACAGCAAATTGCACTCTACTTTTTCGACAGCTCAAAAAAAAGGTAAAAGGTCAAAAGGTCGAATGTCCCGTTGGATCCTTTGTAAAAAAAAAATGGGGCTCCGTTCTTACTTGGTGACAACTCGGTCACATGTTGCTGAGGAGCAGCAGGATTGCGGGGGATTGAATTGAGCACGCTAAGAGCCTGTCACATGTCCAGCGTCCCAAGGTTCGGCGGGGGGGGGCATGACGTCACCGCGACGACGGCGGGGCAACACTCGGATCGCCGTCGGACTCTTCCAAGATGGCGCGCAGCGTCTGCACTCCCTCAAATGAAACGCGCAGACTGCCCAGCTGCGACACGCCGTCTTCCGTGTCCACCACTGCAAGACACGCACAAGACAAGTCCGTTGCGTCGTCCGCCTTGTCGGCTGCCATCAGCTCCAGTTCAGGTGCGACCCACGTGAGAAAAGTGTTCAGAAGAAGGATGGACGGATGGATACACGTCGTAATGATGTGCCGAAAGGAGGAAGCGGGGCAAAGGAAGAAGAAAAGGACGAGGCGTTCAGACCTCGGAGGTCGAGGTGGGCGACGTCATCCGGTTGGCTCAACAGGTTGGGAATCGCCAGGAAGGCCACGCCCACATCCTCGCACTCGCGCTCTTGCTCCTCCTCTTCCGGCGGCTCGCTCACCACAGTGAAACAAATTCTGCCCGGCGACGACGACGACGACGACGACGAGTCAGTGCGAGTCGCAAAGGTGAAAGTCCGAGTTGGACTCACCTCTCCATGTCGGGGTTTCGTCCTTGCAGGACTTCCTTGAGGAGTTTCCGTCTTGAAGCACTGCTGGCCGCATCCACAGCAATGACTGCCACCCAATCAAGACTTTAGTCGGAAACTTGAATGAACTGCACATGGGCGATACATTACGGAGCCCCAGCTTAGCGAGTTATTAAAACCCTGGAGAACCCACGGGGTCAAATTTGACGCCTATAAATTCTGATACTCAAATGCGACCCTTAAATCCCAAAGGGTCAAATTTGGCCCTAATTCTAAATTAGGATTAAAGCATTAAATATTCGGGGAATGTTCAGTGAACATATAGCAGTCATTTCATGTCAAATTCATCATTTTCCAAAGAAGAAAATGGGGTCTTGGGTTCTCCAGGGTTAAAAGGGACATTGTAAAGAGGATCCAAAAACATCAAGAGCTTCAAAACGAAAAATGAAGCATCTCTCGACTGCGCTTGTGCTTTTCCTTGTACAGTCAAACCTCGGTTTTCGTACTTAATGCGTTCCAGAAGACTGTTCGGAAACCGAATTGTTCGGAAACCGAAACCATGTTTCCCATTGAAATCAATGTAAAATGTTTTAATCCGTTCCAAGTCAAGAAAACAACTTTTTTAAACCACTTTTTTTTTACAATTTCACACCATAAACTGTACAAATGTAATGGGAGATGACCAATTTTAACATTAACATAGTAACATAAAAATTGAAGGAACATCTCTCTCTCTATCTGTCGTGGGGCGTGCGCCTCTCCCAGCTGTCAGCAGGCAGTAGGCGGGGCATTTCGGCATCCCGAACTCCTTCGCCAACACAGACACACGCACACCTGACTCATATTTTGCGATTAAATCTTTCTTAAATTCTATAGTTTTGCGCCCTATTTTCCTCTTTTCTTCACCAGGTTCACCACTTCCACTTGCTTTCTTTGGTGCCATGATTAGGGGCTGATACACGATACAAAAATAACAGTCCAATATTACGTAGTTCTCACCAAACACGTCTGCTTTAAAAAAAAAAAACATTCTTAATCGAACAATACAAACTCGTCTGCTCACAAGCTGTTTCTGTACGATTATTGCATAATAACGAGACACCGGAAACCAGAGTGTTCATTATGTGCCGCTGCATTGAAAAATGCCGGCCGTAAACAAACGCACCCTTCCTGAAGTTGAAACTGACGCTCTTCCCTGGGGGAGGTTTGGGCAGGGACACGGGGGTTTCCTCGGTGGGCATGTCGAGGAAAGAGAACTCGACGAAGAGTCGGACCACGCTGACATCTCGACACAAGCGAGACTCGGCCTGCAGGCTGAGACTTGCGACCTCCACGCGCACTCGCTGCAAGCCCTGAACACAAACATAAGAAGCGTGACTCGTGTGGCTCCGCCCACCCCGGCCGGAGGTCGTCTTAATTATCGAGGCGACGCTGACCTGCGTGGCCAGACGGTGAACGATGGCATCGTCGTCGTCGCTGTCAGATTGAGACCACTCACTGGCGTTGCGTCTGGACGCCGACTCCGCCGCGCCACCGCCTGCTGACAACGACACGTCAACGCTCCTTAAGGACCGTTTGGCCGGCGAGTGACGGAAACGTGTGCCGTGCGTGTTTCTTCAGGGGGGGGGTGACTACACCGCGAGCAGAGCGGATGATGGACTCCTTGTACTCCGACAGAACAAAAACTCGCTCAAGGGTCCAAAATAGTCAAAAGGTCATGCTCACTGGGAGGAAGGGGTTGTTGCGGGTCACAGAGGTCAGAGGTGAGGGTCAGGGGCGGTAGGAGGAGTTGACCTTCGGAGATCGAAGACTCTTCATCATCCTCGTCTTCCTCGCCGGGGTGGATTAGCCTGCTCGGCACCAACTGTAAATAGGAAGTAGATGGATGAGGCCCCGCCCACTCGACCACCTCGTTAGTGTTTTGGGGTCACCTCCAGGTTAGTGGGCTGGGCTTCTTGGAAGGTGACTCTCTTGGCAACCTGCTCATCTTTGCCGGGAGGTTTCTTCGCGTGCGTCAGGGTCGGCGCCAGCGTTGCCACCTTCGGGTCAAAGACCTGTTCGCCGCCGCCGCCGCCGGTGGGCTTTGAGGGCTCCGCATGCCTTTTGGACAACACGCGGCCTCCACCGGCCTCCGCTGACTTCTGCGACGGCGGGAGAACTTTGACACTTTGGACAACGGGCAACTTCCACTTGATGGCGAGATCAATATGGCCGACGTGGCGCCCGTAGGAGTCGTGGAGATCAAAGGTGCCTTTGAGATAAACAGATGCGGTGCTTTTCATATCATATCATATCGTATCACATTTATGCTGATGACAATATCGTGACAATTTTAATAGCACGCAGGATCATTACATCCCTTAGAAACAAGACGCGATGACAACCGCAAAGGAGGACGCATGCGCTCACCTGCGATTTCCTGGTCCTGGAGGAGCGCCGCCAGAGGAACGGCAACTTTGCCCAAATACTCGTCCATCCGCGGCTCCTTGTAGTCAAACACGTACAAGTTGAGCGCTTGGGACGCCAGGTGGTGCTCCAGAGCGCCGTCGTTGGCCAGGCGGAAGGATTTCACGTCGGCAAAGCGAGGCTGGCAACAGTCATGCACGGTGGAGGTGGGATAGTCGGGGAAGTGGAGCAACTTGTAGACCACGTAGGGACTGGGAAGCGACGAGCATCTGGACTGCAGGCCGCTGCAGCCGCGCACTTCCACCAGCAACTCCTTCTCAACGCCGGCCGCCATCTTGGACAAACAAGCGTCATCACTGCAGCCATGCAAGCAACGTGTCTTTCAACAACGCCTCTGCTTATTTCAGCAAGACGAGCCCAAATCACATTCTGCGCATGTGACAAACCGCGTGGATTCGTGGTACGAGTGGGCGGGTACTAGACTGGCCTGCCTGCAGTCCAGACCTGCTTTCGCATTGAAAATGTGTGGCAGATTATGAAGCGTGAAATACGACAGCGGGGACCTTGGACTGGTCAACAACTGAAGCTGTACATCAAGCAAGAAAGGGAAAGAATTGCACCAACAAAGCTCCAACAATTAAGTGTCTTTACTTCCCAAACGTTTATTGAATGCTGTTAAAAGCAAATGTGATGTAACAATAATAATAATAATAATATGTGATGTAACATCCTGTCGCAGATTTTTTTGGGACTGTTGCAGCCATAAAATTCAAAGAATCAGGATTATTTGCTACAGTGAAACTCCTCTAAAACGAAACCTACATGGGCGAAAATATACCCCCTAATGTGAAAACATCTTCATGCATTAACACCATTCCCACTCTCCTGCGCCCCATACAACGAAAAAAAAAAACCCCTGTTGCGTTATACGAAATCTTTTTCTCTGCTCTTGCCTCGCGATGAGATTCACTACAACAAAGTCTAATCCAACAGCGACCTCTACCGCTTCGTTCGGAAACGGAGATCAAATTTGCTACAGTGAAAAAAAACCCCTGTGGTGAAAAATTTCTTGCTGCAAACATGATTTCGTTGTAGAGGAGTTTCACTGTAGAAGCAATTAAGTTGATCAGTCTGAACATTAAATATTTTGTCAAGGTAGTGTATTCAATTAAATGGAAGTTGCACAGGATTTTGCAAATCATTGTATTCTGTTTTGATTTATGTTTAACACAATGTCCCAACTTCATTGGGATTGTTTTTCACGTGAAATTTATGACATTGTCTCTATGTCGTGGGGGGGGGGGGGGGTCTGGATGTATATTCCCTGCGATAAACCTCACAGTCCATCACATGAGGAAGCGATAAAAGACGGACGGGTACCTGTTCATCATGGCTTCCGAGCACCACCAGCCTGTCCGACTCGGCAATGGGATTGCGCAGCTTGATCCAATACTCCAGCGATCCGAAGGAGGTGTCCTCACCGTAATTTCCTGAAAGCGACAATACAAACATGTCGTGTCCTGCGGCGACGATTCCGGCGCAGAAGTACTCACCGACCAGCGGCAGCGTCCCGGCCGCCGCCCCGTCCCGGAGGAGGCGGCGCAGATCGAGCGCGGCAGTGGCCATCGTCTTCCACCGCAGCCCGAGCGCCTGATGCATCTCCACGCACAGCCGGCGCTCGCGGACGTATTCCAGGAAGCCCCGGTCCACGCTCACGACATACTGCGACGTGAAGCCGTAGTGCGGCGTCGGCCCCGTGGCCACCGGGGTGGCGTGCAGGTCGAAGAGGTAGAAGGCGTACGTGCAGAAGGTGGACGGCGCCGGGTCACCCAGAGCTTCCAGGGCGGCCGCGGACAAAGTGGCGCCGATGATCTGAAGTTCCACGAGGTTCTCTCCGTCTTCCAGCGCCGGACTTTGGTCCCGGTCCTGAGCGCTGACGCTCTTGGCGCCGTAGGCCACATCTCGCAGCTGAGCTGAGGAGCGGTCGGCAGGAGATTGAGTGCCTCATGGAAACGCGGCGTGACGAAAAAAGGGGGGTGTCCCCGACGAAACTGCACCTTCCAGTTTGTGCATTTTGGCCTCCTTGGCGGCCATCATCTGCGCCTGATGTTCCAGCTGCTGCGTATGCGACCTCTTGTCAGACTCCATTTTCTTCCGAACGCTGTCTAGCTCCACCTACAAACACATCACATGATCCGCATTAGCGTGCCACCTAGCCAGTTCCAGTTGTGCTCCACCTCCGCATCACGCGCCACATGCTATGTGGACGTTTCCTCAGAGGGCGCTTAAGACTAGGGGAAAAAAATAAAGACCCAAAAGGGACACGGATGGACTGCAAATGGCAAAAATATACAAATAATTGATGCTCGTTAGAATAGATTTGGCAGGGGAAAAAACAACACCAAAAAAACGCGACCTTCAGGTCACTGCTGATGTGACTCTCCACGGCCAGCAGCTGCCTGACTTTCTCCAGCTCGTGAATGGTTTCCACATGAGCGTCTGCGTGTTCTCTCATGCCGCCATCGTGACCCTCCTGCAGGAAGCCCAACTCTCCGCTTTGCTGAGATTTCTGCGCCTGTCAGGGGGAGACACTGAGAAGGAAGTCCAAGCGACCCAACAATTCGGAGAAGTCAAAAATCCTGACGTCAGCGGCGAGCTAACCTCTAAGGCAAATTTGAAAAACGTGACTGGGTCAAGAAACACTCCCATTGCTAATCTAGTTGAAATTGCATAGGCCAGCAATCCTATTTTGTGAAGTCCCGGCCAGATTAAACAAATCGAAGCTGATATGTGTTTTGGGGGGGGGGGGGGGGGGAAATCCACAGATGTGAACCGGAAGCAGTGGGGCCAAGCGAA